>OU015498.1:42958275-43033275 GCA_907164885.2 Dolomedes plantarius
GGGTAAAGTATACAAAAAAAATAGATATTAATTAAAAGAAATAGACACAAATTATAGAAATTTGTGTCTATTACACGAATTATAGAAATAGACACAAATAATAGACAAACTAAAAGTGTGATTAATTTTTTTATTGATAATATTGAGTGTTTATGAATTTAAAACTAGTTTTGTGTAGTTTAAAGTATTTTAAAAGGTGAATCTCTATTTAACGAATTTTCCATATAACGAACTTTTATCGGGATTTAGCGACTTCGTTAAATAGAGGTCCGACTGTATATACATATATACATTAAAATGCTCAGTAGCTGCCCGTTATTATTCTTTTAAATCATTTGCCATCACTGGGATTCGTAACCATGTTTCCAAACTTTGAAACCGGTTTTCTACCAACTGAAGTACCCAGTGATGTAAGGATCTGTTATTTTCAATTAGCTATCTTTTGCCTTTTACCTGTAGAATCATAGCCCCTTAAAATTGATAAAAATTGCTAACTGAGAGGATATCAAAGCTTCGAAATAAAATCTTTCCTGATATTCTGAATGATTTTCGAAGGGATAATGATCTCTGGACGTCCATTTTATTTACTAAAGAGCTGTTCACATTGAATCCGGAGCGTTAGCGTAAACATTTTTAATCAATCATGCAGCTAAGAGGTATGACATCATCCGTTGATTCAATCTGAACGCTGACGAAAGAACACGCGCTACATCTAACGAATCACGGGTCATTTGAAGAATAATCTGTTATGGAGTACAAGTCGTTCTTCGTACTGAAAAATACTTGTATTGAAATACTTGTATTAACATTTTTTAAACCAATCACAGGCCGTAAGAATTTCGTGGCTAATCGTTTGAAGTTTAGTAATTGGCAAAGTATATTTCAATACTAGTAGTAATGCTGTCTATGTTAACAGTTGTTAAGAGATCTTGCAGCATTGATTTTCTGACTGAAAATCTAAATTTACCTGGTTGTCTAAAATGTTTATGAAAGAAAATATTTAATGTAATTTAGCAATACCGTATGACATTTACGACGATTAGTAAAGTATTCTCTAAATTTTAATGTCACCTGTAATGAAAAATTAAAAGTCACTTAAAAAAACTGCCTTTATTCCCTCCAACTTAAAAGAAAAGAAAATCCCTGCTCTTTTGTAGGAACAAAGAATCCCAGCTTAAATTGTTCCAAAAATAAGTATTCCCTACGAAAATATGGTAAGATAAATGTTAAAAATAGTACCATCCAATTCTCTCTGTAATCCTTAAGGACATTTTATTCAGATGTTGAGTGGGAAGGAAAGCATGAGTCTCTCTGCGTTTATTTTAGCTCAGCGCTATGAGAGGATTTTATTATCACATTTTTCTGGTTGTTTTTCTGGAAACCTGAAAGTATAAAACCTGTTTAAGGCTACTGGGTACAAGCCATATTGGATTCACTCAGCCTCAATGTTAACTTATGGAGAAAAGTCATTCAGTGATTGTCGACTTTGATTTAAAGATTATAATTTATATTAAATTGTACGGGTTAATATAGAAACTCATTTTCTACTCTTTTATCTTATTCATTTTAGAAAGTTTGTACAACGAAGGAATAGTATATCACAATTTTTCATCCAATCATTCAAATTTAAAAATATTGTTTGTGTATGTTTTCTTAAGGAATGAAAAAGATGCCCAATTAAAAAATGTATTTCTCTATTAGAGCGTACCGTTAAAAAAAATCTATCACTGAAAAAATTGGTAAACATTGAGATAAGCAAATTCAATATAGCTTCCACGAAGCTACCTTAATATTCATCTGACTATATCTATGACAATTTTTTTAAATAAATATATATGAAACTGAAATCCTATTATTATATTCTCTTTCTCCTGTTAAAAGTATTTACACTTTGATTTGTGACCATATCTTTTTATTTAACAAAATTTCAAGACGATCAATAAGTGTTCAAATCTGTTCTTTTACTCCAATTTAGCGTGAATTATGTGTACATGTCTACCTGACAATTCCCTTTACATGAATAGCAATATCCTTAATTCTATCATATGTTATAAGTTTTCAATAATACCGCTAACAATCCATTTTGTTGTTTGTTAGAATAACAAGTTTTGTCGTCTAACAACAATTGAGAAACACATATTAAAATCTGTACTTGTGACAACTTATTACAATGTTCAAATAATATCTGTAGTTTATTATTTAACGTAAAATTTATGTACAGTATGTTGAAATTTACTTTCACCTGTTATGTCAGGTTTAATAAATGCGGCAATGAAACAATGTAAATATGAAACAATGTTAAGAGAATGAAATACATCTTTAGCGAAGAAAGAGTATTTATTAAATGTAGTACTTTCAAATCACGTTTTTTCATATTAAAAGTATTTTTTTATTGTAAGTATATTATAAATTTTTATTTCACTAACACGAATATTTTAATTCATATGAAATTCAAAATATGTAAATTACACTTCTTCACACGTTTTTTATATCCTTTGTTTTAGAAACGAAATATTTAAATAATGAAGTTTGTAAAGGATCATAAACACTAGTACTTTTCCCCGAACTGAAGACGTAAATTTATAAATCAATTAATTTCAAATTAGTTTGATATCTGATTTCATTTCATTTCAACATAATTTGTCACAATATAAGGTCTGATGCGATATACGTTATGCATACACATTACGTTATGCATATGTTATCGATATGCATTATGAGATATACGTTAGAAATATAGAAGAACTATGAATACCTTAATTTTAAAAATGGATCGAAAATTCAAATTTCATGCATTTAAAATGTATGGAATATATTAAAAATTATTTACATAAACTTCTTAACTATAAATATACCATATATTTTAACACATATACTTTTGATTTTATGATGAATTAGAAAAATAATGGATTTAGAACAATTATATCACTGTACGATAGCTTAAAGTAATGTTTAAAATTTAACTTTATTATACATATAATTGTTAAATTTTAACTTTTGGAATGAGATATAACACGCATTCGGACAAATCTTTATATAAATACATTTTGTCTATAGGCCGAAATAAATTCAAAGCATTAAAATAAAAATGTTACTGAATTATCCTTCCCGAAATAAGATTTATTAACTACCAGATGTGTCTCTTGTTAAAATTATTGAGACAATATTAATTCAAGAAAATTTTAATTATAAAAAATATATTATTAAGGAGCCATAGTTCGAAGAATTACAGTGGAATAAAAATCTATACTATGTAACAAATATTATAGAAATTAAAAACAAATATGTTTCAAATTTTAAAAAAAAACCTTTCAACTCTCGTTCGTAGATAAGAGTAAATACTGAAACATCGTTTCACAAATGTGAATAAACGCCTTGATGCATATACATATAAACAGAAATTTCTACCTTTGATTTCTTTTCCTCATTTTACTGACAACTCTTTAATTTTAAAATCCGATACTAAGCAAACATTCACGACTATTTATTTTCTATACCCTATCAAAGTAACTGCCCTCAATATCAACAAAGTTCCACGAGAGAGTTTTGTATAATATATTACTCTCAATATGATTCATTGATACAGACGAGGATTTTTATTTATTTTTTTCCCGTTGTCCATTAACAATAGTTGTGATAGGATTTGCAGATAACCAATACTTTCTTGTAAATTGCGATGAATGGTGGGACACTCTAATTAATCATTTTAGCATAAAATAATTTTAGAAAATATTTTAAGGTATATATTGCAGAATAAAATACTGCCGCCTTACAAGTGATAAAGTTTAACAAAGGAGAAAAAGAACTTGTGAAGCAATGGCGGCTCCAATGGGGGTGGGGTGGGGGGTGGAAAGTAGGAGCAATCGCCCAAACCCCCCCCCCCCCCCCAAAAAAAGCCCGGCGTATTTTTTTTTTCATAGCCTAAAATTATATAATCGTAGACCTAGAACTAAATGAGTTTAAATTTAAAATGAGACGATGTTTATTTATTATATATATATATATAACCCTAAGAGCCAATGTTTCCCCCCCCAAAAAAAAAAAAAACTCTGGACTGGCGCCGCCCCTGTGTAAAGTTCACTTGTTTTGACCTTATTTCAGGTATATAGATACAGGTAGCCATCCTACAGCACGGCATCTTTCAACACGATTTCGCTCTAACACGATAAGATAAATTGTGGGAACCCTCGTATAACACTGCAACCTGTAACACGGTTTCGTTCTAACACGATAAAAAAATTGTGAAAACCTTTGTACAACACTGTACTTCTATAGCACTAGATAACATGATTTTTGTTTAACATATTTAAAAAACTAGATTACCTTAAAATAATACTGGAAGGAATAATGAACTATAGTGGCTTTACATGAAAATGTATAAACAAATTATAATTTATTCATTTATAATTCTATAAAATTACAAGAAGGCCTAAGCTTAGCTGAAAATCTAGAATAATTTTTCCTGAATGCATACCTAAAAGAAGCCGAAAATTGAAAATGGAGATGTAAAATTGTCTATTTCCATACCTTGAATCTACAATGACCTTGTAAGGACCAGCAAAGTAACCAAAATTATAGATTTTTTAAAGAGGATAAAAGGTACAAAAAATCTAAATGAAGAAAAAGGTTCTGAAAGTGAAGATGATATCGTTGAACCGAAAAAACATTCTCGTTTAATTGTACTGAGAAGTGATGACGAAGAAATTTATTAAATTAAGGTCACATTAAATAAAAAAAATAATATTTTTTTGTTTCTCTACGTTTTGTGTTATACAAACATTTATATTTTTAATAAAAATTAAGTTGCTTATATGGAATTAAAAAAATGTTTGTTTTTAATAAATTTTCAGAACGTAACACCCTTTTTTTGAACTGTCTCTGGGTCTCATATAACATGGTTTCACACAACACGGCATTTTCTAGGAACCTATCTACCGTGTTATAAGAGGTTTACCTGTATATTAAACAGTGAACGCACCACAAACGACACACGACGAGGTTTTCTACACTAAAATCTATTTATTACAACAACAATTAGGCAACTTAATTACAGTACTCATTGCTAGCAGATAACTTGGAAATTAATCCGTTTGTTAATCCCAGTAGCTATCCCGCGTACTACAGAAACCTTGCCAGAAATCAGCCACGTCACTACTTTGTAAATTCACCACATTAATCTCTTTTGTCTTCACTCTATCATCAGGTCGCTGGAACGATAGCTAACTTCAAAAAGCCTTTGATGAGCTTGGCAATGTCCAACTGCTGTGCTCGAGATGAAGGACAGACCTATCTTTCTATTCTTCAAGTTTTCCGTTCGCTGTTCAACCTTGTCCGTGGCACCTTGTGGCGGCTCTCGCCTGACTGTCGCGCGTGTACGCTATCCACGGGGTTTCCCAACATAGTAGAAAATCACAACTCATTAGCATTCGCTTTTGTTTCTTCTTCGAATTTTTTAACATAAATGGCTATTTACTTTTACTGGAGGGGTTGTTATTTTGAATTCAATACCTCAAAAACTGTTCTAATAGAAGATACATAATCATCTGAAATTAAAATGAAAAGGAATGTATTCCTGAGTTGAAATTAAAAAATAGGCTTTAAAATGCTATACTCTGTTGAACTTTCTTTGTCTTATAACCTCCTCCCCCAGGCCAAAACACGCCAGACTAAGTCTCGACTGCTTGCAGAGGGAATCGGCTTCGGTTTACAATGGAACCAGAACGGTCGAAATCCGACTTTAACCAGGTGCAATTTCGATTTTCTCTGAGCCACCCCGATGAAAACATCTGGAGGGCATGTACCTTCTCCTGGCCACTAACCTCATATAAGTATTTTCTGGTCTACGGATTTAACGCTATTACATCCGGCCTAAACTAGAAGGTATTGAATAGTTTCAAATTAGAATCCCCTCATCCGGAATCCTAACGCGCGACCACTAGGCCACCTTGAGCCCTTTAAAGTGCAATAGTATAAATAAATTTTATGATTATTACATAAAAGAAAAGTAATAACTCCTTTGAAAGAAACTTACCTTCTAAATTAAGAAAGGTCTCACTAATAAAACTACTTCACAGCCGAACTTCATCGGATTATCGAATGATTTACATTTTCCAAAATTCTATCTTCTGGCAAAATTTGAAAGTTCATATATTTACAATTTCTGCAATACATAGTAATGAAAGCACGAAAGTTTAAATAAGCCGATGAATAAATTGTAGCTTATGGTTTCAAAAAAGTCTAAGAAATAAGCTAATGAATTAACTCTGAGAAAATTTGAAGCCAGAAGCAAACTGTAAGAGTATGTAACAATAAAAGGCTGTTTATGATACATTATGGATACATTATATATACTACCATTTCATACTTTTTTGCATCAAAAATAGCAACAAATTGCGAAAAATTAAAAGCGAAGAAACTTTCTTAAGTCTACAAGCAATCATCACGTGATGGCTGTTATGCTTATCGACCTATCAACCATTATCAAAACGTACTGCAGCATTTGGAAAATCGCATCATGATTCACATTATAACAGACCCTGATATTTAAGAATCTGGCTGACAATAATACTTGAGAAACAAAAGGACAAGCAAGAATATTTATTTACTTCAAAGTTTTCGTATTTTTTTTTCTTTTTGCATACTCACACATGAAACAAGAAATTATTTGGAACAAGACATAGTCCCCTTTCGAAATTATCCATGTACCCGTCGAATATTTGGCACTGAAGTAGCATGCTTCTGTATCTACTCTTATATATATATATATATATATATATATATATATATATATATATATATATATATATATATATATATATATATATATATATATATATATAATCCCGAGTGACGAATAACAGGTTTTGGCAATTTTACTTACTTTTTTACCAAAGTTTTTACATGCTATCACAGATTATATTTCCCAAGGGACTAATTACGTATATAACATTTGTAGGTGACATTACTGAGACAAATTTGACCTACTATGAGAGACTATCTTACTGCTCGATAACACTCATTCAGAGAACAGCTTTGCGAAATAGGTTGACCTCAAATTAAAAGAAAAATGATAATGACACTACGCTGCCAAAGTATGCGTAGATCTCTCTCTCTCTCTCTTTCTGTATATATATATATATATATATATATATATATATATATATATATATATATATATATATATATATATATATATATATAGGGTATGTATGCTTAATATGAGACCCCAGCTTACAAGACGTACCAAGGGTTGCAGTCTGGCGACTGGAGCGTAAAACAGTAGCCTATTGCACCATTCGTAATCGTTGAGTCAGTCGAGTGTTTGCAAGCACATACAAAGGTGCAGTATTATTTTTCCTAAATATCTGCTCGTCGACTTTTTTGCATCACCATTTTTATTGGCTGTTTTCACCTTCAACGTAAGACTCTAATTAAAACTGTTAGTATTAGATAAGTAGCTATAAATGTGGAGTATAAACACGCCTGTTTGTTTTTAAGCTAACGTCAATACTAATCTAAAAAATTCGCTGGCGCGTTCAACAACATGGTCGTGCCCAATGAGACCCCAAAGCATGCCTAATATTAGATAGTGTCTCATATTAGGCATTTTAGTGTTCACTCTCACAGCCTTGTTTCCTCTGAAGCTGCAGATGCAATGACGCCCAGGCGAAATCCACAACCATGTAACAGTAGTGACAATGTGGAAGGTACTGATCAAACAAGTTCAAACCAGTTCTTAGTGACTTCTGAAGAAATAAATCCCTTGCCTACGTTATCTGAGAAAATCACATCTAAACCAAGTAGGGCCCGTAAAGCCGATATTAACACATCATCGCCCTATAAAAATGAATTGATTGATAGAACTAATAAAAGAACTGCAGCATATTCGAAAATACTTTGTTTCCTACAAGAAAAAAAAGAATAGACCTAAAAGATAAAATATCAAACAAAGAAAAGGAGATCAAGATAAAAAGAAAAGGATAAGGAAACAATAACGGGAAAAGGAAAAGGGGTCCCTACAGGAATTGGAAAATTTAGGAGGGATGAAAATACAACACTAGTTAAAAAATAGAGAACGAATAAGCCTAATTATAGCTATGATGATCTCAGCTGAATTGAAGATTATGAAATCTTTCTCTCCATGACAGCAGTGATAATAGCATTGATGAAAACGATGCTGATTGCCTTTTTTGTGGTTGTTTATTTTCAGAAGAAGAACGGTGAGAACAGGGGTGTCGATGTAGAAGGTGTTTCGGGTGGGCCCATGAAGATTGTGGAGCTGACGAAGTATTTATTTGTAAGCAATTTGGAAAGTTTGAATCTTAAAACAAAAAGTAAACAAAAACTGTAGTGTAAACCAACCAATTTGTTTAAAATGTCACTTTTCTTTTTCACCTATTAGTGTATATAGGTAACTGTTATCTAAGTATTGTGTATAGTTTTGTTTATACGAACTTTTTAGTAATTCTAATTTATATTCAGAGTTGTAGAATGGGGGTCTCGTATTAGGACTACTTTTTTCAGAGCCAAAGAATGGAACACTTGTGTTTATAATTTTAATTTCATACAAGAAAATTGTGAGGTTATTTTCATTTTTTTGTCATTGTTATATGTAGTAAAATATGTGTATTTAAAGGATATCAAGTTGGTACTATAATCCCTCACTTACTTTCCTAGTTATATATGAAAATAAAAATTGGTCTCATATTTGGCATTCTTACTATATATATATATATATATATATATATATATATATATATATATATATATATATAGTACACTTTACCCATGACAAATAGATATATTGAATTGCAATACTAGTATAGCAAAGTATTTTGATTGCATTTGAATGACACCAAAATATTTAGGACCCATAAAATTTGTTCTGATATGTTTTGTCTGAAGCGTCTCAGTAAGATCTTGCTAAGAGACCCACGCACGTCTAAAAATGAACCGCATCTCCTTTCACCACCTATTAAGCTCTCGAAGTGTGGGTGTGCATATATATAACGCTTATATTATCCTGCATAATATGATAAATAAATATTTCGACATGCGATATTCATTCTGACACCTGTTAGTAGAGACGTCTCATCGTTTATAAGATCTCTGAAGGACACCTACGCACGTTTTGAAAGCAACCGCATATCTTTTCACCATCTATTCACGCTCTCTAGTTAAATTGAATTTTCCTACCTTCTTCGACGTTTAAATTAAGCACGGGACAAACGCGTCCGTCGACTGTCACTCTGCTATAATGCATGCGTATGTCTTAAAGCGTAAAATAAATTTCCAAAGTTGTTGAAACTCCCGTTGAAATCCTTAAGAAATCGAAAATTTCACGAAAATGGAAACATTTTTTCTGAGAGTTTTATTTTTTTCTCTCCATTAAACTGCCATCTAATTTGTCGCAATGAATATTTTGGAGTTGAAATACGAGAATTATTTCCAATATCCCTGTTTTTAAAAAAATTATTCTTTTCTATAGTTAGTTTAAAATGCATTATATGAATGAATCTTATTTGAAACTGCGATTACGTTTTTCAAACATCTTGAATAATTAAAAAAATTCAACATTTCATATTTCTAAATTTCTTTACTATATCAATACTAATAAATTTTTTCAGCTCTCCTTTAAATTCTGTATTCCATTTTACTAGTTATTGAATTGGATTACTTTAGTTGTTTCTCTTATCAATATTACTTTAAATTCTTTTTAGTCTTTGGGAACAGAGGTTAATAAAAATATTAAGAAAGCGTATGAAGTTTACTTTTTTCTGGAAATTGTTAATGGGATGATTATATACTGTTTAATTTATGGTGTAACGATTTTGTACAAATTTTAATTCGTGGAAATGAATTTTCTCTGTATTTTGTGTTATAAAAAAGTGGGGAAAATTTTTAATTTTTTTTAAAATTTTAAATATAAGAAGAAATACGAGGTGCATCCAGAAAATAAGAACCGATTGGGTGTAAATAAGTTTAGGAAGAAGTTTCTGAGGCCTGAGGTGGCCTTGGGGTAAAACGCTGGCTTTCGGTGCTGAGGGTGGTCTGTTCGAATCCCGGCGCGTGCCACTAAAATACCTCCGTATCTAGGCCCTCCGCGTTTCTTTCCTGCATCACGTTATTCCCTCCATGTAAGTCAGAGAGGGTGAGAGACTGTACGATTCCCCCAGATGTCGCCCCTGGTGTGTGCTCTGTCAAAATTGAGGTGGCAACTAACTAAGACGGACTCTGACCCTTGTGGGGCTATTCAAACGGGAGCCGCACACTTCAGCCCTAAGCCTATATGGACGTGGTCTGGAATTATATTCCAGCCAGGGAAAATAAGACACAACAACAACAACAGAAGTTTCTGACAGAATTTTATACTCAAATGTCAAAACGTATATTACACTAATATTTTACGTAGTCTCCCTATTTCTTGAGGCTTTTGTCTTATCGTATGAGACTTGATTTTTTATTCCTTCGTCGAAGAGACTTACCACCAATCTGTTCATCCTCTCTTTCCCAACGCCTTTTGTTTCTTTATCACTCTGTAGGCTCTTATTAGCCAGAAGTCTCTTGAGATGAGAAACAAATGGTACTAGCTAGAAGCTATGTCGGGACTACACGGTGGTTGTCCAAAAATTTCCTAACAAAATTAACAGAAAAACTTCCTAACAGAATAAACACAGAACTGATCACGGGGAAGTGGCTGCATTTCGAGGTCCACGCGTGCCCACCCAACCATATGGGATTTAACTCATTTTCCCTTGCAATTATTCCGGTTTTACTCGGTACTCGCATTTGGTTTGAAATGATGGCATAGCTTTTCTCGACTCTGTTCGGGTTCTAACTAAACCGTCACGCTCATTTTCTCCACACACAGCTGCAGAAACCTTTGTTACTAGTTTCACGAAACGTTCAACACTACGCGTGTGGCAAGGAAATTTCAGGCTTCCCAGGTGTTGAGCTACAGACTCCCCACTGGAAATTGAATTTCTCAAATCATCTTCTGTCAAGTGAGATGTTATTGGGGGTCCCGTCAAATTACATTTCTTCCAATCAATAAGGCTTATATGTGAAACTGCCTCGAAGTTGAGTGACGAAAGGTTGTAGTGTCTGATTCTTTCCTTATTTTCCTTTCTTGCTCATAAAATCCTACGTAGTCCAAGTTCTCGAATGGATTGCCTGTCGTCTGTGATCATTGACAAAATAATTGCTTCTGGGTGGCCAAAATAGTCATTTCTCTGGATAATGGGATCGACCACAGTCTTTAATTCGTTTTTAAGATAACGCGAGACGTTTATTGTCTTCCACAAATTTCGTGAACCGTCCGTAAAATATGGATTTAATTTGACTGTAAACCACATAGGTGCGTATACTTTCATGATGAGCAGAGTTTGAAAATTGTTTGAAGGCTCTGAAGAGCTACCGTTTAAACACATTATCCGATTTGCAGTTG
Organism: Dolomedes plantarius; assembly: GCA_907164885.2. Taxonomy (NCBI): domain Eukaryota; kingdom Metazoa; phylum Arthropoda; class Arachnida; order Araneae; family Dolomedidae; genus Dolomedes; species Dolomedes plantarius. Next base: position 42,969,722 of record OU015498.1, read on the forward strand.
TAAGCCAACGTGCTTGAGACATTTTCCCACGGTGCTTTTGTGACAAACTTGATGAGCAGTTTCCATTTGTAACAGCTTGACAAATATCCCAAAGTTATCGCTGTTTTGTGCTATATTCCTTTATGTCGATTTTCGAAAATTCGCCGAAATGACTACAAATCTCGAAACTGGGAGGTTTTCACAGTTTTCCAATGCTACAATAGGACCAGAATATGTATTAAGGCCATTCATTCCACCATCCAAATGCAGCACAAAATGTCGGAGTGGCAACTCATTTGCGTGTAATTGTCAGATAAACCAGTGCTAGGGTTTCCCAATGGCTTCCTCAAAATAGCGAATTTCGCCTGTTTTATAGCCAGTATTAACATCTGCTCCATCGCACCCTATAGTGATTTGTAGTCATTTCCAGCGAATTTCCGAAAATCGACGTAAAGGATCGTAGCACAGACCAGCGATACCTTTGGGATATTTGTCAAGCTGTCACAAATGAAAATTGAACATCAAGTTTGTCACAAAAGCACCCTGGGAAAATATCTCATGCACGTTGCATTACAACTGCAAATCAAATAATGAGTTTGTTCATTAGATCTTCAGAGCCTTCAAACCAACTTCAAACTCTGCTCATCATGAAAGTGTACGCACCTACGTGGTTTACAGTCAAATTTAATCCATATTGCACGGACGGTCCACGAAATTTGTGGAAGACAATAAACGTCTCGCGTTATCTTAAAAACGAATTAAAGACTGTGGTCGATCCCATTATCCAGAGAAATGGCTATTTCGGCCACCCGGAAGCAATAATCTTATCAACGATCACAGATGACAGGCAGCCCATTCGAGAACTTGGACTACGTAGGATTTTACGAGCAAGAAAGGAAAAAAGGAAAGAATCAGACGCTACAAAATTCCGTCACTGAACTTCGAAGTAGTTTCGTATATAGACCTTATTGATTGGGAGAAATGTAATTTGACGGAACCCCCAAAGAACATCTCACTTGTCAGAAGATGATTTGAGAAATTTGATTTCCAGTGGGGAGTCTGTAGCTCAACACCTGGGAAGCCTAAAATTTCCTTGCTACACTCAAAGTGTTGACCGTTTCATGAAACTAGTAACAGAGGTTTCTAGGGCTGCGTGTGGAGAAAATAAATGTGACGGTTCAGTTAGAACCCGAACAGAGAAAAGCTATGACATCATTTGAATCCAAATACGAGTACCGAGTAAAACCGAAATAAATGCAAGGGCAAAGGAGTGAAGTCCATATGGTTGGGTGGATGGGTGGACACGGGTGAAACTCGCAATGCAGTCTCCTCCCCATGGTGAGTTATGTGTTTTTTCTGAATTTTATTTCAGAAAAAAAGTGAAGAGATGCATACAAAACAATGAAAAACACATTTTAACTACTATATGGTAAAAATCTGCTAAATATCACGGACGAAATGGAAACGGAAGCAATTTTTTATTTTTCTAAAACTTTGATTACGTGACCTACTCAGCAGTACCCAACTTTTCCGCACTAGGGCATAAACAAAATCGAAAACTTTTTTTCTTTTTTTTACGCTCCGCCCTAATGTAAATTCACCATAATAGACAAATGCTTTTACTCTCACAGGATACTGGTATTATAACGGGAAAAGTTTGCCGAAAAAAGGGAAATCTAAATTTATATTTTGAAGCTATTGAAACGCTCTATTTTAGACCTTAAGAATTACATTAATTAAAAGATCTCTATTGCGTCACTGTAAATATTATAAAAAATGTGTTTCCTATTTTACCAAACAAATATTTACAAGGTAAATAACAATATACTGGAATATGGACTTAAACTTGCAAGGAAAGGTGAAAATGTGTCTAATTCTGTCCATTTACAAGTTTTAAAGATTGCTTAATCCCGGGAATGTTCTGCAAATAAATTATGTTTTGTACTCCTCCTCGGTGATACATTTTATGCGACTGTCATAATTGCAGGGTAAATGAACCAAGCGAGGTGGCGGGTCTAAACGAGGCTTTGGGAATTCTGCGTTGTGGGTAGATAGAAATGTAAGATTGTATTTATTTGCACGGACATTTACTTAATGTCACGAGGGGAGAATTATTAATATGGCAAAATAATTTCGAAATTTAGGGTGAAAAGATGCTTTCTATAATCATGAGGCGATTACATGAATTTAGGTGAACTTCTTTTTCGAAAGAATTGATATAAGGTTTTGGTTGGTTGATTTCAGTACTACGGATAAATTTAGTGACAAGAGGGCTAAAAAGACAAGAACCAAGAGTTTAAAAACTATTACGAACGGCTGCAAGCTCCCATAACAATCTTCAAAGCTTGATTCGACAAACTCTGATTTTTTTTTTAATTCTGAAAACACAAATTCCAGAAATGAGAAAACACAATACCACTTTTTTCACTTTAAGTTTTAATCAAAAATTTGATAATATAACTATAGGATACTTGATTTAACTTAGGATACTTGACTTTGATAATTAACATAGATAATTAACTTTATGTTTTTAACTGTCAGTACTATAATGTGGATTATAATTAGATTACAAATATACAATTTTATTATATTTTTTTTCAACGTTTTAATACTTCTACGTTACGAGTTGTCAAAATATGACAAGAGATTTTTTTTGTATATCGCAATCGAACTGGTTGCATTTTAATGGAAGTCATCTAGCAGATATGAAAAATTTCAGGTTGTCTGTTCTAACGAAACTACCGCGGATTATTAACGTAGGATTACTTATCGTCGCTTAACTCTTTTGTATATATGTATGTATTTGAATGTATATATGTGAATATATATATGTATCCATATGTATGTACGTATGTATATATATACATATACATATGTATATGTCAAAATTTTGACGCATTTTGGTACTTTTCTGTTTAACTGTTTACTGCTTGTCCATGCGATACAGACTGGGTTTGGCACGCTGGCAAAATTATAACTCGCGAGGTACGGACGGGTGGTTTTAGTGTCTAAAATTTTGCTTTCCGGAGGACCGTTATGGGGAACGTAACCTGCGTTAAATGATAAGCTAAGAGTCAAGTTCTTAAAAGATATTTATTCAAAAAAGCGTCTGCGACGAAATTTATTTAAAAGATCAAACTTATCCGTTGCCATTAACTCACGTTCGACGTAGGAATGTGTGTTATTGAAGCTATCTTATCAAATTAGTCATTTTAATATTTATGGATCAGAGGCGACGTGTTAGCACAGAGATAATAGTTCACTTTTTTTCAGAGATAACTCGTTTTAAAGGAGTAATAAATGCTATTAACTTCTAGTAACTAGTGCTACTGATTTAAAATCCCCATGGCAGAAAGAGGTATCTGATACTAGAATTCCGTATTTGTAACCAAAGATTTTATTCCTAACATAAGTTTTAGTATTACTACAAAGTATTAGCAGCTAATACTTTAAATAATAAATAATGCATATATCGTGGTTATGCCGAGTTACTAGTTAAAATTCGCTTACGAACTTTAGCCATGTGGAACGTATTCTGAATATAAAATTATTTCTGTGATGTTTACCTATTAGTGATAACTTAATCGTCAGGTATGTCTTGTGATAAAATCCAACATAATGCCATTAACATAGTAGAGATTTTCATGCCTAAGAATATATTTTTTCCTCGCTATCTCTTTCATGCTCGGGCTGCATATTTAAGAATTTTATCCTTTAAGGTGATGAGAGAAGGGTATTTCAGATGGGTTGTATGATAATGAGCATTATGAGGTTATCTATCAGTCTCTATAGAAGTTCGCAATAAAGTCTTCGTTGTGAAATTTTCAAACCTTTTTTTATCTTAACTACATTCTCTATGAGAAATGAAGTTTAAATTCTTACAAAAGATACTCCAAACTATGTTATTTCATGAACGGTATTTTCATTATGACATATTCATACTTAAAAAAAAGAGTATCTTCGTATTTTTAAGTTACATGAGTTCATCCCACTGAAATGATTGCACAAAGCATCTTGAATTGATATACGACCCGAAGATAAGCCTGTTCCGTTTCCGATCCCCTTGGTGTAGGAAAGCCTACATCAAGTCCAAAGGACCTAGGTCCTCAAATCCTAGGTCCTTGGCGAAGGGTAGTGTACCGTAGTCAATAATACGACAAGCCTTTGGCTTCAAATACTTTACTACGATACGTTAAAAATACTACAACTACAACATTTAAAGCAAGTATGTACAGCGAGTTAGAATATATACAGTTAGATAGTCAGGATGGTTTCAGGATCAAAGACAGCGCTGGCCTATAAGGCATCTCTGACCAGGAGAGCTGCGTCTCTCTAGTGCTCAAAAACAAATCTCCTCTCTCGTGGACTATTGGGGTCTTCTTTTCTACTGTCGGCGAATTCAAAGGGATTTCTCTGGCGTTTGAAGTGCTGAGAAGTGTTTGAAGTTTATGGGATTCTAAATGTCACTATAGTGTCAAAAATCTCAAAAGCCCTCGAACCGCTATGGGATTTGTGCGTTCTATAACGTCAGAACCGCACATTACAAGAACTTTATGGCCTTATATCCTAGAGTTTATGAGACCGCTCAGATCAACAGTTCACCGATAGATGACATTTTGAGAGGTAGGAACGGGGGATCACATACTTATATAAATACTAATTTCATGTAGTAATTGAGACAGTGTCACAGTAGTAAGCAACTTCCCTTTAAGGAGAGGTGCCACTAGGGCTGAATTCTGATTTGACATCGAAGAACATCGGTCCCGTAATTTTGAACCGAGTCAAGAGACGATACCGGAACACTTGACCCCACACCTCCAGAGGTAAATTTGAGAACTTGGAGGACGTTGTAGCCACGGCCTATTTTACGAGCCCCGGCCACCATTAGTGAACACGGCGGTGGATTTGTAGCGACGAGCAGCGAACCAGGGACGATCAGCTCACTGGCCCGCTGCTCTTGCAAACTGGGCCACCGCGCCCTTAAGTTTAAGATAAGTTTAGATAGGGTTAGATAAGTTAGTTAAGATAAGTTCTTATACTTTAATTGCATTCCTAGAATGATGAAAAATGAAGCTAAACAAAGTCCATATAAAAAGAAGAAAAATCTTACAAATAACCTAGGATATATGTACCTACCAGTTCATATATTTAGAATTAGACAGACCGACTCATTGCATCGTTGAAAGGGGTGTTCAACCTATGGGGGTAGTCAGTATATATCTGCCAGACACTAAATTTTTGAAAGAATTGCACGGGAATTTTGAAAAACTCATTCTCTCGTCACTAATTTGTAGAGTGCATGGCATTTGTAATACATAAAAATATTGTCAAATTGTCCCGTCGATTTTTTATATTTATTTTCGGTAATAAGTCCTAAAATAAAAAAAGCCCTTTACTAAAACCATCAATTAAAATTTATTACATTTAACAAATGGAATTTAATAAATAAACAGTAATATAAAACTACTTTTAAAGGAGACTCAAAGTGCATACTAAGTGATATTTTTAATCCATTAATGTAAATTACCGAATAAACACTAATTTACTATAAAATTGAGATTTATTTATAAATTGCTTAAATTTTAACACTTTAAATATGGGTACACCTCGGATATTTTCTCCTATTAAATTATGTTGTGAATTCGTTTGAGATACTGAATTTATGGCTCCGATGCACCGTGGCATATAAGATCTAGTTTTAGCAAAATTCGGGAAAATGTCGACTTCGGAAAAGAATGGATAGAAAATGTTTTACGGTTTATTTCTATAGGCTCTCTATTTCTCTCTCTTTATCAGGCGTCTAATTGCAGAAGTTTTTAGGAGTTGCAGACGCTGGTAATTACATCACTTGGGAATATTTAGCATTCCTAGCGAGAAATAAACACAGATATTTTTTACTAATGAAATGTGGAACGTTCTGATGTAATATTTCGCAAGTTGAAACTGTGTAGTGTGAAGACGTCATAACTGTAAAATATGTAACATTCAGTAGCTATTAAATAATTTTACGATATTTTACCAAAAGATATATAAAGACAAAATAACATTAAATTTCAGCAGAGAAATTCACAGCTTATACATACAATGGGAATGTATGTCGACCGTAGGTTCTTTTACCAGATTCAGGAAAACGCCTGAGGGCTTCCCCAATGCATTTAAAACAACTGAATGCATCACGTTAGAGTGGTCCTTAAAGCCAGCATGATCTGTTCAAAACAAATCCTTCCGTGTGATTTTAACCCATATGGAAATAGTGAATGTCGTCTAAGTATTTCTTCCTGTTATCGAAAAGTATTGATGTAAGTCTTTCGTAAAAGAAAAACGAAGGAAAGCGAACATCCGGTGACCGGATGACATGTAAGACAAAACTAAAAAATGAGATGGTCATTGTAGTTTCCTTATATTTATGCAATTCTAAAATCCTAAACTTGTCAGTAACTTTATACGGCAAAAACAGCTTTCAAAGATTTTAAAATGCACCCTAATTTGTAAGATTTCTGAAGCTCTGATGTAAATACATATAACTGAATGTTTTGTTAAAATCAGTTTCAGAATCGTAGGTAATTTAACAGATCTTGTTCAGATTAGCTACAATTTAGGAATAGTTTTTAGGTTGGTTGCAATTTATAGCAAATTCCCTTTAATTTCCAACCACTAATTAGCAAATGCATGTTTAAGACTATGTTTGTACACAGGGGGAGACAGGTTGATGGACGAATGGCTAGCGGGCGTTCGGTTCAGACCCTGTGGGTTCGATTCCCACGGTTGGTATGGATGTTTGTAACAGTTCGGAATCGGCTTTAAGCCGTAGGTCTCGGTCTAATTAGCCCTCGTGTAGCAAAAGTTTACAGTAGTGCTGCAAACCAAACCAAAATAAACAGGGGAAACGTTCAAAGAAAGATCGCGTATTTTGTGAACTTACTTTTCAGAAGTTAATGTTTTACGGGGTTTGTCTATTGCAGCAAAGTTAAAATAATTATCTAAATAAATTATTAAAATTGGACTAGTAGAGAAATAAAAAATTTAAAATACGCTTAAATCGCTATTAAAGATAAATTTTCATATTTTAAAAACAAAATTAAAAATACTCTGCTTTTTGAAAAAAATGTTAACTGCAATAGAAACAGTCATTTTTTTAATTCAGTTTTATTAGTTTCTTCGAGTTATCTGAAAAATAATATACATACTTCCCCACTAATTTATTTTGAGATCTCTATTATATGAGAGAAATTTTCCACAATATTAATGCGAAATGAGTTGGAAGATGCAAACCACGGCCAAATACTGACGAGACAGCTTTTCTATTAATACCCCTGTCCATTTACAGGTTCTAGAGTTTGTTACATCCCGGAAACGTTCTTCAAACAAATTATGCTCCTTTCCCCCCCTACCTCGATGATAAATCTCGAGCGACTGCCCGTATTCCAGCGTAAATGAGCCGTGCGACGCGGCGTATCCGAACGAAGCCGAGGGAATTCAAAAGAGAGGCCGGCGCGTGTAAATTGAAACGTTGCTCTCGGAGTCTGCGGCTTTCCCCCTTAATGGCATGAATGAAAATAAAAATATGTTAAGGTTGTTAAAGATTTATAAATGGTTTAAACGAGGGTTCAGAGAGGGTTCATTTGAATTTATTGGGTTGGACAAGAAGTGTAAATTTGCTGATTTTTAAGCATTTGTTTCGCACGAAAACACTCTTGCGATATATTTACTATCATTTGACGTCTTAACGAGACACCTTGGTCATTTTAAAGTCATAATTAAGATAAAAAATAAAACACCTAATCTGACAGCTGGTGTTAGTAGAGACCAATGAATCATGACACAAGTCTTAAACTGTAAATGGTGAATATTACTGCATGGATTCCAGATGTAATGAAATGCATGATTTCTAGTACATTAAGCTATCACACAGCCCTAATTAAGATGAAAGAAATAGCTTCAGAGGGGTCATTTGAACGCATTGGGTTGGACTGAAAATGTAAATTTGCTTATTTTAAGCATTTATTTTGTATGAGAAATGTTCTTGCGATTTATCATTTTTGAGACACATCGGTCATTTTTTAAGTCAAAGATAAAAAACAACTAAGGAGACATCCCGTTTTAGTTGCGGATAATGAATCACGACTCAAGTGTTACGAAATAAATGTGTTGTTCATTGACGCTTCAGCACGAGTTCAAAATGTTCCCACATTCGTGTTATCCATCAAAACATTAATTAGAATTCTTCAAAGTTCCATCACTTTGATGAAATTCATAGTATCGTGACAAACCTTCAATTCTAGGTCTTCAATTCTTGCTGTATATTTACTGTCATTTGAAGACTAACGAGTCAACTCGGTCATTTTAAAGTCATTATTTAGTAAAAAATATAGCACCTAATCTGGCATCTGGTTTTAGTGGCGGGTAATGAATCATTACTCAAGTGATTAAATTATGAATATTATTCCATGGATTCCAGATGTAATGAAATGCGGGATTTCTGGTACATTAAGCTACCACACAGCCCCTGATTAAGGTGAAAGTGTGTATGAGGTAGTGCGTGAAATTATGAAAGAAATTATGAAAGAGGAAGCGATCTTTTGGCCATTGTATCGAGTGTTTCGACAGGGTTCAGATCTCTTTCACCGTAGTACAATTTCAGGTTTGATGCATTCATGACAGAAAACCTATCCAGGAAGTAGAAAAAGCATTTTATAATTTCCAACTCACCCATATATATTTCAAGATGATGAAATTTTTTTTAAAACTTTGTAGAAACGATGCGAAGTAGTCTTTATATTGACGTTTATCATAAATTTATTAATGTGGCCAAAGACTCTTTCAGTTGCATATAATTGATCTGGAATGTTATAGTGTTAATTAGTGAGCATCATTGCACGGTTTGCCAATATAAGAATCCATATTTCTGGCTGGGAAAAGTTGGCTTTGAGTTCACTTTCCGAGCACACAGGTTTTTTTTTTTTTATAACAAATGTGCAATAGTGTGTGGGAAAAAGCCACGGTGATTATAGTAAGGTAAGAATAACTATTTAAGATAATTTCAAAATATGCAAGGGCTCAAAAACGTTTATTATACACTTACATATTGTACCCCTTTTTTACAATAAATATCTACTCGGCCATTCTCTACTAAATAGACAAAAGAACGTAGCCATCACGTCACTCTGTGAAACACTGATATTCTTTATTTCATTCATGTAATGTCGCAAGCGTAGTGGCTGGGTGCAGAGAGTTTCATCCAAGCTTCGTTGCGAGTTCAAAGGGTCAAACACATTAGTGTTATACATGAAAACACTATTTAAATGCTTTTAGCGTCCATTCATCTTGATGACGTATGAAGTCTCGAGACTAACCTTTAACGCTAGACACTTTCGGTATGTCACACCTCATGCTATCACCTACATTAGCAAGATGAAAGTACCGTGCTAAAATCTCGGTCGGAACCTAAAGTTGTCGGTTTCCAGTGCTAGGTATCAGTCCCTTTATACGCCTGTCTTTGTGTTACCCCGACCTGTATAAATTTATATACCACCTATTATCAATTTAAACGTATATTAATTTGAAAAACGTCACGCATATTAATTTCAAAAAAGTCAATGCATTTTTTACTCTTCATGCACTTAGTTAATTGCTATACCTATCTATATGCAACACATCTTCAAGAATTTAATTTAATTACACGTATATTATCTGTATATGACTGAAGGCATTATTTGGATGTTCCCTGGCTGTTGTTGTTTTTTTCTTTGTCGGTTATTGCTCGGTTGCTACATGAAGTTGAGTATTAACTTCGTTATGTTACAATACTTAATGAATACAAAATATGAGAAGTAGGGTATTTAAATATGACATGAAGATAATAGCAATATTGCTTTACTTCAGTTACCAAGTGGAAAAATTGCTGGAAACTAAGTTATGTACAGAAAAATCTGACAAAAAACTCGATACAGGGAATGTAGTGAAGGACTTGAGACATTTCCTGTATCAGTTATCAGCATATATATTTATCAGTTTAACTACTTATAATAAGCTTTCAGTTTATATAATTCATAAATTTCGTTGTTGTTGTTGTTATTGTTGTTGTTTATTTACCGTGGCAGGAAGTATTTCGGAACAGGTCCATATAGGCTTGCAAGCTAAAAGGTGCGGCTTTTGTTTTTTATAAAGGCACCACAAGTGTCCAAGTCCGACTTTGCCAGGTGCCACCTCAATTTTGATTGAGCACCCCAATGTGTGGCATCTGAGGATCAAACCTTCCCCACCCATTGATCTCATAAAATGACTTTCAGGCCTACGGATTTAAAGTGCCTATAACCCGCCCAGTCACGAATGTATTTAACGGTGCTTGTCGGTCCGAGCACTCTCAGTACCGAAATCCAGTTCGTTACCGATATGCTACCCCAGGTCCATATATCAACATAATAATCGGGAGAAGACAGATATACCTATAGAAACATCGGAATATCGCTCTAAAATACCATAAGCTTAATAGCATTCTATATATTCCATTTATATAGTCTAAAAGACTGCGTAAGACAAGTCAATAAAAGATAAATTTTGGATGACTAAGTGTTGAGAAAAAATCTCAATTTTCTCTCCTTATTTTATGTGTTTGTTGAAATCGAAAGAGTAGATTAAATTGCTGTGCAGTACATATTTCATCTTGCAAGACGCTAACTTAATAATAGGAATGAATTTATCATGTGTGAACACTTTTTACGTAGGTATTCGCATTAGAACATTAATAAAATGCATGAACATAGAAATGCAGTGAAGTAAAACCATGCGGACTGAAGGAACGTTAAACTTTTTGTAGATTAGAAAATAAATATTTAATGGAGAAAGAATATAATTTATCATAGGTGTAATTGCATTTATACAACAGAAAAATAAATGCTATTTGGGAAATACACAGTGACAACATTTTTGTTTTATGTATCAGACAGTAATGAGTTAGAAAATGAATATTTGCTTTCGTTTGGTTAAATAAAAAAGAGGATTTTTGCTTGAAAATTTTCTTATGGATAAAAACCAAGACAAATATCTAAATTTTGTAGTAAGTGTTTTGAAATTTTTTATATTTATACTCATGAAGGGTATTTAACCTTTTCCTTATGGGGTGGGATAGCATGTATCCCAAGAATACGGGCCCATGAATGAATATATATATATATATATATATATATATATATATATATATATATATATATATATATATATATATATATATATATATACATATATATATATACATACATATATATATACATATATATATATATACATACATATATATATACATATATATATATATACATACATATACATATATATATATATATATATATATATATGTATATATATATATATGTATATATATGTATGTATATATATATATATGTATATATATATGTATGTATATATATATATATATATTCATTCATTTATGTGCCCATACTCTTGGGATACATGTTTTTTCACCCCGTAAGGAAAAGTTTAAGTTTAAGAGCTCTCAGGACCCTTAAATCTTCAAAATTTTCGAAATTTTAATTTTTTTTATATGATGTCCTGCAGTGCATTTGCATTTGCTCTAATACCAAACTCGTAGTCACTCGGTATTGTCAAGGATCCGATTTTCACCATTGAATTAAAGTTATATCTCAAACAGTAGTACAGAATTTATTTCATTTTTTCTTGCGTGCTCAACTAAAGGACAGATTTACAACAATATCAAATGACCCTTGAATTTACGATTACATCTCACTCTTAAGCGAAACTTTTCCCATCACAATAAGCTAACATTAAATCAGATATCTCACAAAATATGCTCATCTTCTCCCAAGAGTCACTTTCCTCCTCGCGGTATAAATCCATTATACTTAATGTTTATTTTTGCTAAACCAACGGGATCGGAATCAAGCTATATATTTTCTGACCAGATAGTTTTGTTGAACTAGAGGACCGAGCAAATTGTCTTTCTTGTACTCCCTATTTTTCTTTTTTAGTAGATGCATATTTGCATAAAAGTCATTTGTCTTAATTACCATACATGTAACAAATAAGGGTTTTGGGTAAATATTAGGTAAGGAAAAAGTGTTCAATTTAAAACAAAAAATTTTTAGAAACAGAAATTTTAAATGCGTTCAGAAACAGAAATTTTAAATAGTAATTCCTCTTCCGAAAGTTATGACACGGGATTTTATCCGTTGATTTAATGTGTCATATTTTTACCCTACCTTGTTTCTTTTAAACTAGCCGCTGCGCGCCCAGCATGGTCGCTTTTAGTTTTATATTTTCTTTTGCAAAACAACGCAACTGAAAGTAACATATGTAAGGAATGTTACCATTACCTGTCATCACAAATACACTGGTGGCCACCCAAATTGAAACACCAAGAAAGACAAGAGATATCACAACAAAATTTATTTTGTAGATAACATGTTGACCAAGTATCGAATGATTACATTTATAGACTTCTGTGAAGTGTGGTTCCTGCCAAAATCAGTAGCCAGAGTAGCCGCCATTGTTGGAGATCACCGCTGCCACACGCTTCCGCATTGATTCAAAGAGACTTTGAATGAGTTCTTGGGGTATAGCAGACCAAGCAGCTTCCACACGTTGCCAAAGTTGATCTGCTGTGGCAGCTGGGGATGGAATCTGGGTCCATCGAGAGCAACCATGGACCACATGTTTTCTGTCGGCGAAAGATCCGGAGAGCGAGGCGGCCAGGGAAGCAATTCAATCTGGCGATTGACGAAGAACCGTTGGACAATGCGTGCCACGTGTGGTTGCGCATTATCCTGTTGAAATATGGCTGTGGGCAAGCCCTGAAGGTAAGGAAGGACAACTGGCTCCAACACCTCGGAGATGTAGCGCTGGCTGTTTAAACTACCGGCAATGCGTACTAGAGGTGTGCGAGAGTGATATCCAATACCGCCCCATACCATAATACCCGGTGCAGGACCAGTGTGGCGGTGCATAACGCAGCTGTTCAGCATCCTCTCTTCACGGTGTCTCCAGACTCGAATGCGACCATCGTGGTGTTGCAGACAGAAGCGTGACTCGTCAGTAAAGACAATTTCATTCCATTCTGCCGTCCACATCCTTCTGTCATCGCACCATTGGCGGCGGAGACATCTGTGGTTCTGCGTCAAGGGTAGACAAAGCAATGGACGTCTTGCGGACAGACCACTCTGCTGTAAACGGCGTCGAATGGTACGCGCAGACACTGGATGATGCGCTACAGACTGCATGTGCTGTGCTATGGTTCGTGATGTTACTGAGCGATCCGTCACTGCCATGCGCACAATTTGCCTGTCATCACGTGAAGTGGTGCGCTGAGGTGGATGCGATCGAACACGCCGGTCCGTCGTACCCTCCTGCATCCAACGATCACATATCCGCATTACAGTTGTTTGGTTTCGTCCAACACGACTACCGATTTCCCTGAAAGATAATCCACAATCTCGGTAGGCCACTATCCTTCCTCTGTCGAACTCGGATACTTGATCAAAAGATGATCGCTGTTTTCGACGAGGCATAATTGATCGTTTTTTTGAAAAAACCACAAGAAAAACACAATTGCCGAACTTGAAATCGTCGAAATCTCCAAGCCTTAAATAGCGCGTGATGTGCGTCTGCGCTGAAATTCTAATCATTTGCATATCTCACCTCCGCTAATGCATGTTGTAAATTTCATGTTATTTGCATGTTTCTGTCAGGGTGTTGCATTTACAGTGGCCAGCAGTGTATATGTTGTAAGGTGTATTCTCTATAAGGCTGATTCTAGAACATCGTGATCAAAAAATGTAAATTTCCATTACCTCAGAAAAGAGTTAAAGATAAGACTGAAAAACCCAACTTCAATGATTTTAAAAATTATATCCCTCTTTGTATGTACTAATTTTCAAAATTAAGATATCTACACTTTATCATTACAACAAATAAGGAATTGTTGGGGGAAATTTTAAAATATAGTGTTGATTACATCACTCTCTGTATGTATTACTGTTCACAATTCAGATATATCTACACTTAATCATATCAAATAGTAAATTGTTGAGAAAATTTCTTCACATATAAAATGGCGTAAAATTTCAGCAAGTACTGAAAAAAGTGTAGAAAATTAAATATTACTGGTTGTTTATTGCTATGCCGGTGACGATTAAGCTTAATGTCGCGATTATTTATGCTCTCTCTTTCACGCCTCTCTCTTAATGAATTATTTCTTCGCTTTCATTCTTGCGACTGTTCCCAATTTTCACTTGATCGTGCAGCTCGCTTTCGAATATTCCTGATTTCAGTGCGTAAATCCATGTTGACACGCGGTTGCAAATTGCGGACGGCCGCTAATGTTTACATCTGGTAGAGGCAGCCGTTTCCATTCGAATTGTAGACATATCGTCAATTTTTGTGCCTACGCGTATTATATATATATATATATTCTACTACCTGGCTGAAATAGGAACTCTTATCCAGACTTTATTGGTTTTTACCTTCAAGGCTTTTATAACCTCTGCACATGACCTTTATGTTACTGTATTTATAATTGTTATTATCACCTTTCATATCTTTCATTATAACGGTCATTTAATCTGTCCTTTTTTACTTACACTTATTTTAAAGTCTAGTACTTGACTATAATCTGGATAGGGGAAATACTTTCCAGATATTTTTGGCTTTTGCTTTCAGAATCACTGTTTTTATCCACTTTTAACTCATTTTATCCTCTTTTATATATTATTGTGTTTATTAAATTTATTTATAAGTGTCCTTATCACCTTTTAGATGGTTCTCGTTTTTTATGATTACTTGTTACTTTATATTTATACAACAATTCTGCTTTTGTAGTGAGTTTGGCAAATCATGTCCTATATGGACTTTGCTCTAAAAAAAGTAGCAACCAATCAACCTTCAAAGTTATATAATTTCTTCGTGTTCATTTGTTATTGCATGCAAATAACCAAGACTTTTGAACACAATATCGGTTTATTAGAAAAAAACTATTATTGTATCTTAAATACAGCATGTTACAAATACATCGTAGATCATGCAATGTTTGAAATTAGAAATTACTGTAACAAGTTCTAATAAGTATTTATTAGGCTGGGCCGAAAAAAATTATTTTTTTATAATTGATTTCTAATAGCGGGGAAAACTTGCGCAGTCGCCTCCTAATAACGGGAAAAATAATATAAAAAAATATAAATTGGCTTTGAAATCGCGCAAGAGCCCTGAAGTTTAGAAAAAAAACAAAAAAAAGTCTGCACTTTTTAAAGACGTATAATTTTTTTATTAGCTTACTTTGTTTCTAATAGTGTAAAAACTACTCTTTGTAGTTACCTAAATGCGTGAAAAACACTTTTGAACACATTCCCGTTCATTTGAATTCGCGCAAAAAGCCTTAAAATACCATTTATTTTTGTAAAAACCTCATATTGCAGCTCTTCGCCCATTTCAGCATGTTTTTCCTTTATGCTGAAATGACTCAGGACTCACCACGTGGAGGTGGCTGAAACTCGAGTCCCATCCACAACCTACCCAACCAATTTGGGTTGGTTGCTTACACTGAAGTCCCTTTAAATTCTGACTTCGTATCAAATTTTGGCATCCTTCATCC
Organism: Dolomedes plantarius; assembly: GCA_907164885.2. Lineage (NCBI taxonomy): Eukaryota > Metazoa > Arthropoda > Arachnida > Araneae > Dolomedidae > Dolomedes > Dolomedes plantarius. Next base: position 42,985,320 of record OU015498.1, read on the forward strand.
TAAAACTGCCCGAATAAAACCTTCTCGGTTTTCATGCCCGCAAACTTTTCCAGCGCCCTCTGTAGCAAGTTTCACACAACTCTCTACCGACTGAGTGTGGCATGGAAATTTCCAATACTCAAATTCTGGCAGGGCTTTGTCTTTCAATAAAGTTGAAATGTGCTCTATTGCCATATTTGACAATAATGGAGGTGTGCTACTTACACTTTGTCCAATAATGTCCACTTGTAATCAAACATTCGCCCTGACTATGCCTCAGTTTTACAATCCATTCTATTATGGGGGCACCATATAGGCGGACAGCATTACCCCCTATGAAGGGACGACACAAAAGGAGGCATTTTTCGTGGCGCTACGACGGGTTTCGATCTGAGCACCTTCAGCACCGAAAACCATCGCGCTGTACCACTGGGCCGACAAAAGCCGCATTTATAATGTTTTGGGACTTAATAGTGTATTCTCATAGAAATTAATAATAAATCTTTGCTGCTAGTAAATCCAGAATAATTTTTCCCTTTCTGTTGAAAATTCGTTAGAAGCATTTAAATATGCATAAAATTATGATTACGATTTCAATATTCTGTTGATAAACAAATTAAATTCGGGTGACCAAAAAAAACTGATTTTCGTTAATAACCTTTAGCTCTCACGTTTAATGTATTAAACTCGTCTTGAAAGAATCGAAGAAATAATAATACAAACACATACAGTAATTTCAGCTAGTGTTGACTGAGAAAACTAACATAATTTCTAACATTTAAGCTACATAAATAAAAAATTTCTTACTTTAACCCATCCTTATTTTTTTTCTTAAATGAAGTGAAATTTTGATGCTTATATTAATAAAATAACACAAACTAAGTATGTAAAATGCATTATCTAGTCATAAAAGTTAACATTTTACTGTCAAACGATACTTGATAGCACAGAAAGGGCCAAAGGGGTACTTTTTAACTCTGGTTAAATGGGATGATTCACAACACGTTTTTTAACGGCTATGCAAAATCTAAATTGCTTTTTTTTCTACAATTATATGCCCCTATTCTTTTCTGTATCTATATCCTTTAAAGAGACCTATGCAGCCATTAGAAGATTATAAATTTCATAAGTCTCGTAATCTGTGATTTGAATTATTTAGTTCATTAATTCTTCGGGGCTCCATCAAATTCCTTTACTCCTGTGACACGTAAATGAAGCGTGAATATGTTATATACAGACGTTGATATACAATTATTTCTGGACATGAACATTTGCAAATTTATTCTTTTGGGAAGTCCTGCATTTATCGTAGGCTCAAAATAGTATCAGATGATGGATTCGATTAAATTTTCATAAGAGGTAATTGAATATAAGATGTGTTTTTCTGGGGAATTGAATTTGCATACGGGATTTTTTTATTTACCAAAGGGGTAAAATAATTTTGTCAAGAACTTCATAAAGAAACATTCAAAAATACTGTCATCATTGAAAGAAATTACCATATATAAATTTCTCTATCTATCTATATTACTTTCTAGCTATCAATCTATCTGTCAAATACATTTCGTGGTAGTTTCATATCACTCACACACGCATATGTAAATAAGTTGTCGGGTACTGGTCATACAGGGTCCGTTGAACGTACTGTTTCTTATGTCCTACAGTGGACCAGCGCGCTCGTGAATGATAAGGAATAAAACTTTTAGCAATCTTCTATGACTTTGTTTCACTGAAAATGCCTGAACGTAAAAGAAGCAACTTTTGAGAGGGAAAAGATAGGTGTTGTAAGGTCTGCTGCACACTGAGAAATCACATGTCTGAAACTCACGTCTGACACAAGTTGCGTTGAAAAACCATTAATTTCTGCGACCAGTACTTACACTAATCAAATATGAGACATGATATTTCCCATTTGTCGTTGTATCTTTGTTGTCACAGAAATAAGGCGAGCAGCATTTTTGTCGCGTGTCGGGTTTCGTAACAAGTATGGATTGTCAAATGCCCGAAACTTACGATCTCAATGCACCTTCTCTGGCTTTTAGCGAACGCAGCTTGTGTCACTCACGCGCTATCTCAGTGTGCCGCAGGTCTTAGCCTGATTGTGACAGACACTGCAAAGTGTTCAAGCGTAACCAGATCAGCTTTTTGATGCATTTCATTGCTGAAAAATAAAGGAATCCTTCAACTGTAAATCATGCAGGCGAACTAAAGAAAGTCGAAATTTTTTAACGTTCTTGTACAGATAGACGCATTTTTTGCATAACAGCGAAGGATACGGGTTCGTATAACTCCTATTAGGATCTCTTTACGCCCACGCACATTTCACAAAGAATTTTATAAATTGTACTTCTATGGCCATGCGGCTGCTTATAACCCTCGCATCAAATCTCTTGATACTACCAGGCCATCGATATCGTGCAACGGACCTTATAGCACAAGCAACGAGATCTTTGAACGGATGAACTGATATAAACTACTCACCACTAACATGGCAATGTGTAGGTGTGGCAACCACCAAGAGTGCGGTATTTTACGAAGCGTGTATATCGTGCAATCGTGGTTTCGAGTGGTATTTGCTTTTCTTTTCACTCACTGAACATACAGATGTTGGACGAAAGACGTTTATTGAATTTGACACACAACACATACACATAAGAAAAAAATACTATGGCACTCTAGCCAATGGCACTCTGGTCTATGTCACTCTAGTCTATGTCACTCTAGACTACTTGCTAAGAGTATTTCTACTTCTGAGAATTTTCACATAGAGAGATCGTTACTATAGCCGCCAACCTTCGAACTGGGGCTCCTACCTACATCACTCCCAGTTCTTAGCTGAGTATCTTGTTTCGAGTTCCAACAACCGTCTGGGGGCACACCTGTCGCCCTGGAATTTCTCCTTTGACCACACACCGCGATGTCCTGCAAACTATATTCTTGGATGCAATTTCTCCCATTTTGTTCAGTGGGGACAAAACACTTCTATGTGGACTCTATTGTTCGCCAACTGTTTCTATACCTTAGTATCATGCGCAGCCTCTAGCTAAAGGTGCCTGATATTACACTCGACTTTTCAGTTCAGGTTGGCAGTGCTGTTTTGGTGGACTGTTGTACATGGCACAGGCCCAGCCCATTGATCAGTGTTAACCAAGATGTATATCTTGATATCCTTGACTATTACTTGCTCTAGCAATGCTCTACGAAGTTGAGATCTGTTGGTTTTAGCCCAGCAGTATAATTTGTTACAATGATTCTATTTTACGATTGTTTTTATATTTATTTTATTAACTTGTCACTGTTTTGTATATGTCAAAATGTAGATTTTTCATATCTATTTCCATTTATCTCGATTAGTCTCTAAATAAATGCTATTTCCATGTGATTATGTGTACATTTCTGAAAAATATTTCTGAAAATTAAATCACCAAAGGCACTGTTTTTCTATTATACTGTACAAAATACAGCACAACGTTTGATATGAACGTGAACGTTCCTTCCGCAAATGATACATAACATGATCAAACTTTTATTTCACCCCAAAGAATACATTTCCCTGCTTTTAATACACAGCGTCATTGTCCTAATAATGAAATATCCCACAAAATTAATGCCTGTCCTTGAATAATTCTTCATTCCACACACCATGTTCTACATACGGCATTAATTCAGATAGAATTGTGACTATCTTGATCCAAACATGTCGCAGATAACTTATTTCTCGTTGTACATTGCATCAAGCTTGAAATTACTAATTCTAATCACATACTCTGGAACATCAGGTGCGCTCACAAATAACGTTATCTCTTCATGCGATACAGGAATGCCATGCCTTATGTTCTTCCGTATATTGAATGAGAACGTCCGGAAACACTACGTGTAATTTAATTAGGAAAAGTTGATTTAGACTCCTGATCTACGATGATATTTTTTGGATCGTGCGTGGACTGTTAAACGATTTTATTTTCAATACTCTGTTGTAATAAGTATCTTCTATAAAATATGTTAAATGTACGGTCAATAAGAGTTAGAAAGGTTCTTTATTTCGCATTTTATTCATTCATTGTAGAAGTCTTCAACATAAATCAAAATTTCAAATACAATACTTGCAATATATATTACATGCCATTATAATAACATAGTAAATTATTCTCCCGGGAGCACATCCATGAAATTTTTTACCCTGTTTTTATCTCTCGTTAAATGTTTATAAAAAAGCTTCCTATGATACAATAATTTATAACCTTTTCGTCGAGATTAGCTGCGATAAAGAAGAGAATCATTTGGTACTCATGAAAAAAAATAAAGAATAGAAATTTTTTTTTTAAATCTGAGCATAATGATTATGAACTCATTATCTTAAACTATCAGTAATTAAAAAAGAGATAATGCGGTAACTAATAAATGACTTGAAAGTTATTTTAAATTTTTTTTCTTGATGACTAGGAAAACATTGACATGGTGATCGTATCTCTAAATCAGGAAAGATTGTTTTTCGTTTTGAAAACGAAATTTTTTACAAATAGTTTTTGGACTTGAACTGGCAATAAACTGTCGGTCAAGGGACATCAGTCCCAACACAAATAGTTTTATACACTACATTCATAAACATCACACTACATTGTTCACACTACATTGTCACACTACATCACACTGCATTCACACTACATTGTTCTCTTGCACTTACTGGATTTCCATCACACATATATACTGTAAAAAGTTCCTCCAGAGTATTTGTGGTGGTGTTAGGAGGGTGCGAATGCACCAGATAAAACCACTGGTTGTTGACGGTCAAAGTTGTGTTGGTCCCCGGGCAAAAATTTGGCATCCGGCCTTTGTGGAATCTAATAGCCGTGACCTAAACAGAAGATGCATCTCTTCGCCCTGCAGCTGTGAGTGGATCTGGTTGGGATTTATCCGGACAGGGGGCATTATTTAACTTTAACAACAACAACAACAACAACAAATAAAATCATTTTTGCTGACCTTCTCTCATAATGTGAAAATTGACAGTTTAAAATCTTTGGGTTTTGACAGTGTCTTCTACTCATCGGTCATTGGTAAAACCGTCGAAAACGGTGTTTGAATTAAATGTTCGAAACACTTTTCTCTCTAAACTAAATCCACACTTTAGTAAATAACCTAACTACGCAGGACCTGATTTTCCATTAGGCCCAGTAGGCCCTGAATGTTGCCCCCCCCCCCCAAATTTTTATTTTAAAAGATGAATGAAGAAAATTTCAAATTCAATTTATTTTATTTTACCTTTTATAATAGCAATTTTTTTATATATCCTTTCAAATTTGATTGATTGGTTCATCATATGTATAGTTATATGTAAAGTTAATCATATGTATGTTATAGTGTATATAAGGGATTAATAAGTTTTTCTGGTTGCATTGTATTGATGTTTTAATGATGACATTAATATGTTGTATTGCTTTTCGTTATTTGATAATGTTCTAGGCTCTATGCTTCAAATAGACAATTCTTGGTAAAATGGTACTTTCACAATGATTCATGATTATTTTTTGTGTGCCAATTTTGGAAATTTTAAGCCCACATCAGTGTTAGGGGGCCCCCATCCCGAGTTGTGCCTATAGTCAAGAATTTTCAAAATCGGGCCCTGTATCTGCGTTATCTACGGCGTTGGAAAAGTATTTGAGAACAAATGCATCTTTTAATATTAGTGTTTCTTCACTCCTTCTAATTTTTTTTACATTGTTCCAATGTTTATTGATTACATTTCATAATTTTGCCTTCTCTGTCCAGATTTGACACTGTTCCCCCAAATACTACTTATTTATTTTTTCGGATGTATTCCTGTGCATGGGTGAGTGGAAAGAATACCTTCTCTAATGTTCCTCTGACGGGTGGCCCTCCTTTGACTCTTGCTTCCATGAAGAAATATTGTGACTAAGTTGAAACTAATTACCAGTGTAATTTTTTTATTGTTGTTCAGTTTGAAACCCGCTAAACGACAAGAATTGCCTTCTTTTCTAGGCCGGATATGGGAACTTTAAATCGAAAAGTCCTTTCATGTGGTAAGTCTCTGTAAGTGGGTAGGGAGGGGTACGATCCCTCCCCCCCCCCCCCCGATGTCACCCCTGGGGGTAGTCGGTCAATACTGAGGCGGCACCAGGGAACAATGTTGTCTCAACTGTATGGTATTTTCCGATAAAAAGCAGTTTAGTGTGAATGTCTAAGGTAAAAAATAGAGGAATATCAATGAGAGTATTCATAAGTAATGTCCATCTTTCAAAGAAAGAAAAGTTTCAAACAAGGAGTACCCGAATGTTTAAATAACTAGTCTAAAATAACCTTTTAATTTTTAAGTGCTATATAGACTGAGAATCGCACGGTTCAGCTAAATGTTCATCGAACGAAATTCCAAATCAATACTTTTATTTGCGTCTTCAACTCTCAATATGAATTCCAATTATCGCTGATACTCGTATATTCTTTTCAGGGTCTTACGCTAAGCTGGCGAAGTAGGTTCTCGAAATAGAGAAACTACCTACTCATATTGAAGTATTTTATTGCACTTATGTTATGAGCGTATCTTAAACCATGAAATAGTTATACTATTCAATGAACGACGAGGATAAAATCTATCATCAGAGTCATTGCGAATGTATCTCACTGAAAATACATTTTCGCGTAGCGTCTAATCGGTATAATCAGCCCCTCTGAGGCGCGCCTGTTAGACATGTATTAAATGCATATTTCTTACCTTGGGCATTCCGGCCAGATGATATTCGATAATAAATAGAGTGGTCCGTACAATATTGAGTATACTATGTTGTACATTACAACCGGGATATGGATTATTAACATCGTTAATTGTGAAATATTTGCTCCAATGTGACAGCGTGAAACATACTTTGCAGCTAACTACCTCTAACAAATAACACTATTTAGTAAATTTTATTTTCATTATATGTTAAACGAGTGTATTCCTAGAGATGTCGAGATTTTAGAGCTATAAAATTTTAAATAACGCATATATGAAAATTAACTAACTAATCTAAAACAACCTTTTATTTTCAAGTGCTATGTGACTAAGAATCGTGCGAATGTTGCAACTATATATATATTTATATATATATATATATATATATATATATATATATATATATATATATATATATATATATATATATGTATATGAGGACAGTGGGTGGAAGAGGGTAACAATCCTCTATATGTCACCCCTTGGAGTGATTTTTCAAAGCTGGGATGGCAACAGGGAGCAATGTTGACTCATCTGTGTGGCGCTCAATGATAAAAAGTAGTCAACAAATTATCGCGGTTAAGTACGAGCCTCTCAGGACAGGTGCTTCTCATTTGAAAAAGAAATTTATCGTAAATTTTGAAATATATTTGTTTGTGATACATTCATACGCATTTTGCAAGAATAATGCGTAAGATGGATAATGACGAGTGTATTACTAAAGATATCGAGGTTTTAGAGACAGAAAAGTTTTAAATAACGCATATCTCAACATTAACTAACTAATCTAAAACAACCCTTTATTTTCAAGTGGTATATAGACAAAGAATCGTACGAATGTTGCTACTATATATTCCCCGAACGGAATTACAAATCAATACTCTTATTTGCGTCTCGAACACTCCATTTGAAGCGCATTTATCGCTAATACTCATATATTCTTCTTAGGGTATTACGTTATGCAGCGTGAAGTAGACTCTCGAAATAGAGGAACTGCTTACTCATATTGAAGTACTTTGTTGAAGTCATGTTATGTGTGTATCTTAAACCGTGAAATCGTGAAACTATTCAATGAACGATGCGGAAAACTGTATCAGCAAGTCTTTGCGAATGTATCTCGTTGGAAATACATTTTCGAGTAGCAACTGATCAGTATAATCAGTCCCTCTGAATCGCACCTGTTAGACTTGTATTAAATGTTTTTTTCTTACCTGGGGCATTCTGGACAGATGATATTCGAATAAATAGGGTGGTCCGACCAATACTGTGTATACAATGTTAAGCATTATTGCCGGGATGTGGATATTAATATCGTTTATGATGAAATATTCGCTCCAACCTCATAGCATGAAATCTATTTTTGAAATCCTGCTAACCACCTGACACAAATAAAAAAAATTTTTATTTTTTTGTGCATGTTTAATCCTCTCATTGCTTCATTATAGAGAATTTTAAACTGGAAAGAAAATTACTTTATCAAGTGAACTCAAAAATTGAATTAAAAGTGTTGCTGATTGTAACTTGTTTGTTAAAATATGTTTTATTTAAAATCAGCTTGTTGTAGTTTCTTACTAGATTTGTTATTCCTCTTACATGCAGCTTAAAAAAAGAGTTTATTTATAGACTTGACGTGAACAAGTAATACTTGTTTAGACTAAGATGAAATGAAAATGTGTCATGGGAAAATTGAATTAAAGGAATAATAGGAAGTAAATAAATCTTTAAAAAATATTTTATTGTGTATATTTGTAGAAGTAGTTACTTAATTCTAACATTTACCCTATTTTTATAATGCTTAAATATTTTATCTCTAGAGATCCCGTAACTTACTGGGTCATCCTCTATGATCTATATATATAAAACAGTTCCGTAACTGACTCATTCATTCACTGACTGACTGACTGACTGACTGACATACAACGCACAGACCAAACCGCTGGACCTAAAGGGCTGAAATTTTGCATGGCGATTCTTCTAGTAGTGTAGGGGTGCACTAAGAAAGATTTTTCAAAAATTCTTCTTAAATTTTTTAAATTAAATTTTTAAGCTGTTTTTTAAACTTTTTTTACGTTCGCATTTAAAATAATACATTGAGGGTTATAAAATTTATATCACAAGAAAGATCATAAAAATTCCTTCAAAATGAAATTTTTTTCGAATTTTTACCTCCATTTCTTGATTTTTGGTGAATTTTTAAAGATTAATTTTTAGAATTTAATTTATTAAATGCCGATCACGTGATACATTCCCCCAACATACATTTTAACTTTATTTATTTCCACATGGGGAACTTTTAGGACACTTCGATGAAGACCCTTGATTTGCCTCCTCAGGGCCTGTTCACATAGAATCCGACAACGTCACCGTGAAAGATTCCTTTGGCGCTGATTGGTTAAATGGATCAATGATTGCTATATGGTAGGTTAAAAAATGTTACTTTGACACTGGCGGATTCTATGTGGACATGCCATTACACCCGCACTTTTTAGTTTGACAGTGAATTTTGAACACTGAGCATTTGCTCAGTGCAGCTGCTATATACCTGACCTTTGAACTTGGATTCATTCTCTATAGCTTCACGAACAGATATATATTTTTATGGGACGTCTTGAAGGATTTGTGCACCAGAAATCTGGAAGTCACATCTAGCAAAACAAGTTTTAACCTTTATGTTACGGAGCCTATGTTTCCGATTCCCTCTTTAGAACAGAAAATTTCATACCCGTCTTTGTAAGAACAACCATTATGGGATATATATATATATATATATATATATATATATATAGAGAGAGAGAGAGAGAGAGAGAGAGAGATTGATATATTCACTCTTCGACCACTCTTCGGATACATGCTATCTCATCCCGTATGGAAAAGGTTAATAATGCGACTTTTTGTTCCTATTGGATAAATATTTTCCCCATTAAGAAATTTTCAAATTAAATATGGGCAGTATAAATTTTTAGGTAGTTTCAACAAAGAAATGCCCTGTTTATAAAATTTCTATTTAGCCTAGTGCACGAGTTTGTAAACAAAATTATGTGTTTTTATCTTCGTGCTTTATTTCTTTTCAGTGCTCACAAACACAAGAAGAAATAATCAGAACCCCTGCTTCCCACGTTATAGTCTGAAACAGTCCCAAAGATACATGTAGCCAGCAGAACCATAGATGCAGTGGATACCAAAATTGTATGCTTACATATTTCTTTTGTAGTATACATCAGACGTTGAGAGTTTTTGAGAAAGCGAAGGGAAATCGATGTTATATATATATATATATATATATATATATATATATATATATATATATATATATATATATGTATATGTATATGTATATGTATATGTATGTATATGTATATGTATATACATATATATATGTATATGTATATGTATATGTATATGTATATATATGTATATGTATATACATATATATATATATATATATATATATATATATATATATATATATATATATATATATGTATATATATATATATATACAGTATGGAGGTTCTATATGGATGTTCTAATATATGTATATATATATATATATATATATATATACATATATTAGAATGCTTTATTTATATTAGAATTTAAAAAATATTTAAATAGAAAGCCAAGTTGTAATATCAATCATAGATTTTGATCATAGTATCATATATTTCGATGTGTGCAAATTTTGTAGCATCACAAATGTCTAAATGGTAATCCAGTTCTCTCCAAGTGTTTCGTAGCATATCAGGAGTTATTACACGAATTGCTTGAATGATACGCTTCCTCACTCATCCACAGTTTCAGTTTTTTGTTTATACACAACGGGTTTAATGAATCCTTAAGCAAAAAAAGTCTAATAACGCCTGATATGCCACGCACACATCGAAATATATGATACTATGAAAGACATCTATGATTGATATTAAAACTTGGTGAGTTCTTCTTTATTTAAAAAATTATTTTTTAATTCTAATGGGTAGTTCCGTAAAAATAAGTCATGACTTTTGGATACCTTATGCCCGGACACCCTGTATATATATATAGTCGAATTGTTAACGTCAGCCACTTCTTGAATACCGCAATAAAATTAAAAAGCAGGATACATGTTTCAAACTAATCAGTTATTCATCATCTGACCGAGGAGTATTGTTGTGACTGTCACAATGCACAATAGTATTCTGTGGGCTGTAATAAATAAAACTCAAATGGATATGCATAGTAACAAAAAAAAACATAATTAAAATGGCATAATTTTACTTTTACATTAATTCTTACTCTCCATACTATTTATAGAGTACTGTAATTGAGAAAAGGTTAAAATTATTTAGCCTTGAAACCAACTGACAACACGAAGTCATCTAAAAATTCACTCCGTTCGCACCGCTCCCTTACCGAAACGCTTATCAGATTAAATTATCGGAGAGGCATGCTCGAAAAGTATCGCCCCTTATTTCTTTCCGGTGTCTCGCGTAATGAAGCCATGCCCGAGGTCTATAAATGTGCTGGCTTTGCACCTCGTTTAACGAGCACTAACATAAACCTCTCGAGATTTATGCCGCGATCTCGCGGATAGTAAGACAATTGTGGTCCGGGGGGCAACTGAGAATAATGAACAGGCGAAGCACTCCGCAATAAATCTATTTCTGTTCGAAGAAACCCACTCGGCGCGGTGCATGGAGTCCGGAAATAATCGGAGGAATATGGGAATTCGGAAGTGTAATGAAATCTAGAATAGATTAGCGCAGGGAGAAAATGGACGGGAGATTTGATGTCTGTTTTTAGGTCTAGTGTTATTTTGATATAATGTCGGATGTTTAATAAGAAAAATGTGCTGTTGTGTTAAGAAATAGTACTATATAGTGATCAGATTTCTGTTTGGAAGTTTGTTTTAGGCAGTTAATAAAAGACTCCTGCTGGTTTTTGTTCTTAATTAAGTTTATTTTTAAGAACCACCATTTGAAATTTAATATCCTATTTAGTTCTTGCTGATTAAAATGCATATTTATTTGTTTTCTCTAGACTGATATAAGTAACAAAAGGTATTATTTTATTGCAAAGAGCCATTTATTATTGCAAATACACTTATTTATTGCGAAGAGCCATTTATTATTGCAAATGCCATTTTTTATTGCGAATAGCCATTTATTATTGCAAATCCCTTGTTTTGGGGGGAATAGCCATGTATTATTGCAAATGCCTTTTTTTATTGCAAAGAGCCATTTATTACTGCAAATGCCCTTTTTTATTGCGAAGAGCCATTTATTATTGCAAATGCCATTTTTTTTTATTGCGAAGAATCTTTTTTTCTTTGGTAAAAGCCCTTTTTTATTCCGATATTCAGAATCTTAGACAAATCCTGTGTAATATTAAATACTGTGGGTCAGATTTCAGTGTCAAATAAAAAAGTGGTATACTCAGCGAGGTGAATGCTAGAACTAAGTTGAGACACGCAAGTCTGACGCGTATTTCACCTGGGTATTACAACAATGTTATGCCATATGGGCTTTACAAGCATCTGCAGGCAAGTGGGATGAAGTTTCTAACGACCATTTTCTAGAACTGAAGGTCAAGTTCACTGACCAATAGAATGGTATTCTCGAAAACATACATATCCCGGCGATGTGAGGAAAAACTTTTAAAACCATTTCCCAGTAGCTGTAGGTGTTTACTGCTAGTTTTGTCAGAATCACACACATTCTAAAAAAATTCAGTAAGAGCGATAAACTAATTTAGTTTTACATTAAACTATTCCAAACTTTCACTATGATCAGACTCAAAGACATAAATATGGGACACAATAAGAATATTCAGAAAAACGTCGTGTCAGCATCTGTCAGAGCCTTCACATGAAATGATAATCACTTGTCATTTCACGAACAAGGAATGAAGTAAGATCTTATTACTTGTAGTTTTATGCATTTAAAAGTTAACATCGATGTATTTCCCAAATAAAACACCAGTATAATTTTACTTGGTAAATCAAGAAATGTATTTGATCAATAATTTATAATCTTTTTATATTTTTGACCACAATTAATCACAGTTTTCTACGCATAAAACATTACAATGGCTTAGAAGACAGATAGTACAGCATCTTTTGCCATTTATGTCAGTATTCTACACGCTTCAATACGTTGCCATATCTTTGATCAACCTGAAGGTACCCACCAAAAGATACTTGTTAAGTTGCGGGTAAATAATTGTCATGGATTTACTGAAATGAGATAATGTTTAACAGCACATACTTTTTTAATATTTTCCTTTATAGACTCTCTAAAGAAGGCTCATACGTTATTCTAAGTTGCCATTAAAAACAAATAAGGCCAAATATGAAATCGACAACTAGGTAATGTCGTTAATCATGAGTTGGAAAGATTAAAATACCTTAATAATATCATAAATGAAATGATACTTCAGATAGCGCCATCAAGTAACATTACCCGCCGTGACGAACGTGACGAGCAACATCTAAGGCAGATCCCTAGACTTCTCGAGGGAAGATCTCCCGTCACCCAGGTCATCGTGCAACCTCATCCAAAATAGAAGAAATATGTATTGTTTCCCTGATTGCTTTATAGGAACGCTTTAATATCCGGTGCTGGAATTGGTGGTTAGTATAATTGATAGGAGTAGAAAGGAAACATAGTGATTATATAGTGATTAGGGAGATATGTCAAGTTTTGGGCATAAACTAATTTTAAGGTATATATATAGATATATATATATATATATATATATATATATATATATATATATATATGTGTGTGTGTGTGTGTGTTTGTGTGTGTGTGTGTGTGTGTGTGTGTGTGTGTGATGAATAAGATCAGAGTACAGAATCTTTAGAATAAGAAATTTATTTCCGAGTGGCTAAAACATACATCTTATCTAATGGACAGCCAGCACCCGAGTGACTCTCGGATTTGCGTATAGAGGTATCTGCGGTTAAAGAATTTGCTGAGCAAAGATGTTTCTTGCAAGCTGCATCAGTTGTGCAGGAAGATCGCCTTATTTGGGCATAGAATAGGGGTCGGATGATTTCGTGGCTTCCCAGGGATTGCTGACGCTATGAAAAATATTCCTGGGTTCGTGAAAACAGAATTTGGTAATGCCATCCTAAGCATGGGAAGGAAAGAAAATTTACAGGGGATCAACTTAAACTTTATATCTTTCATATATATATATATATATATATATATATATATATATATATATATATATATATATATATATATATATCTGTGTGTGCGTCTGTGTGTAAGTAATTTGAATGTGTGTGGGGATAAATTTTGGCTACCATCCGAAAATATTTTTATTGCTCATTCAGGAAACAAAAAGGAAATTCATTTATCCCGGATTTAGGGCCAAGCGGCCGTAAAATTTATAAAACGTGAACGCCAATAATGCAAAATGCAACCCCTACTATTTATTATAAAGTGTATTCATTAGTTAGTCTAGACTAAATATGTATTCTTTTAAAAAGAACAGCGACCATGCGTCGGTTAAAAAAAAAGAATCTTATGTACGTCACAAGCATTTAGTATTTAGATAGGAAATGCACTGGCTCTATATTGTGGGTATAAGCCAAAGAAGTACGAAGCAGAAGTTTTGTTATAATTAGGAAAAGTGGTATGTTTAGTAAACAGTTTAAAAACTCATATGTGAGCTCAAACAAGTTACTTATGAAAACAATGATAATTAATTAATTCCGATTCTTAAATTATGAGTTAAAAAATGAAGATATTTAAATCAATTTCTTTAAAGAATGAACACATTTTTCAGGTGTTTATAGAAATTATCACGAATATTTTAATAAACAATCCTAGAGGATGACTCATCATGTAATGGGTAGTCTAGAGATAAAATAATATTTCCAGGACTTAAAACAATTGGGTTAATGACAGTAGTAAGTAATTTCTTAACAAACCATACACAATCAAATAATTATAAAGATTTATTTAGAATCTTTTATTTTTACCATGTTTTTTTTAACTCGCTTTCTTTTTTGTTTGTTTGTGTGTGTTTGTCCAGTACAAATCTTGCAATCGATTTTTAATTAACTTCCCGACTAGCTAGACATTTGAAAATTTTAGAATAACTATGAACACAATGGCAATGCATTATTTTAATACTTTTAGCCATATTTAAGCAGAATTTAATTCATTTTCAGTTATTTATTTATTTATTTTTTTGTAGAATGGTGCAGCCATCTATCAGAAAGGACGGGAGTGAAAAGTTACACCAATTCCAAACTTATTCCAAGTTAACTTCCAATTCTCGAGCAAAACGATTGATTACGCATTTGATCATTTTCTTTCAAGTTGTTGGGATAATTCATGAAAAAAAATTTTTTAAAGTATTTATGAATACATAGAATTGTCAAATTTATATGATTCAACAGAAAATTTAAAAACATGGTATATAAAAAGTTCTTTTTATCTAATAATTATTTCTATTTAGTTCTCTGTAGTGCATTTTTCAGTCTAGAGAAGTATCTTTCGTTCTCGCATGGATAACAAAATAAAACTTTTTTTCATCTTTCATTAAATTAAACACCTTTCTTTAAGATTAAACACCTCAAATCTAGTATGCACACACATCTAGTAAGAAATACACTAAATGGATACAAACAAACATTTTTAACACACATATTACTATCATTTATATTTCTGATTAAAATTTTATAATGAAATTGCCTTCGCAAGTTACACAAAATTTATGTTTTTTTTTTCAATACAGTATAATGAAGCTGTGGGAGAAGAAAACTGACAGAAAATTCACTAAATATCGTTATATGCTTCAGTCAGCTGCATATCCAAAATATATTTCACGCTGTCATTTTGGAGCAAATGCTTCATCATAAATGATATTAACAATCCACGTCCACGTAATAATGCCTAACATCGTATGCACAATATTGTACGGACCACTCTATTTATTCGAATATCATCTGCCCAGAATGCCCCAGGTAGGAAATACACATTTAATACGTCTAATAGGTGCGCTTCAAAGGGACTGATTATACTGATTAGTTGCTACGCGAAAAGGTATTTCAGAGATACATTCGTAAAGACTGTATTGAGTTTTCGTCATCGTTCATCGAATAGTTTCACGATTTCTCGGTTTAAGATACACTCATATCTTTCAACAAAATACTTCAATATGAGTAAGCAGATCTTCTATTTCGAGAACCTACTTCACGCTTCATAACGTAAGACCCTAAGAAGAATATACAAGTATCAGTGATAAATACGCTTGAATATGTTTTTCGTGTCTGTATCGAAATTATCTTGAATATTTTATACCCAGTCATAGAGTATGACACAGCAAATCACAGGTTCTCTACAAATAAAATAAAGTATCCAAGCATTAGAATTATAAGGGTAAATGTTAGAAGTAAGTAACTGCTTCACGAACTATAAACAATTAAATATTTTAAAGATTTATTCATCATCTGTTATTCTTTTAATTTAATTTTCCCATGATACATTATCAGTTCGTCTCAGTCTAAACGAGCATTAATATTTTCTATAAATAAACTCTTTTATAAACTGCCTGAAAGCTAAATACTAAATCTAGTAAGAAATTTCACCAAACGGATTCAAAGTATCATATTATAACAAACAATTTATAATCAGTTTAGTTCACTTTTAGTTCAATTTTTGCGTTCACTTGGTAAAAAATTTTAGTTTCTAGTTTAAAATTCTATAAAATGAAGCAATGAGAGAATTAAATATACAAAAAAAATTTCCCAAATATTGTTATTTGTTTCAGGTAGTTACCTGATTTTCCAAAATATATTCCACGCTACCATCTTTGAGCAAATATTTCATCATAAACGATATTAACAATCCACGTCCCGGTAATAGTGCTTAACGTTGTACACACAATATTGGACGGACCACTCTATTTATTCGAATATCATCTGTCCAGAATACCTCAGGTAAGAAATACGCATTTAATACAAGTCTAACAGGTGCGCTTCAAAGGGTCTGATTATACTGATTAGTTGCTACGCGAAAATATATTTCCAGTGAGATGCATACGCAAAGACTCTGCTGATAGAGTTTTCCTCATCGTTCATTGAATAGTTTCACGATTTCAGGGTTTAAGATACACTCATAACTTTCAACAAAATATTTCAGTATAGGTAAGCAGTTCCTCTATTTCGAGAGCCTACTTCACGCTGCATAACGTATGACCCTAAGAAGAATATATGACTATCAGATATAAATGCGTTTCAAATGGAGTGTTCGAGACGCAAATAAGAGTATTGATTTGGATTTCCGTTCGGATATTATATAGTTGTAACATTCGTAAGATTCTTAGTCTATATACCACTTGAAAATTAAAGGTTGTTTTAGATTAGTTAGTTAATTTTGAGGTACGAGTTATTTGGAACTTTTCTGTCTCTAAATCCTCGACATATTCAGGAATACACTAGTCGATAATCATCTTACGCATTATTCTTGCTAAATACGTATGAGTGTATCACAAACACATATATTTTAAAATTTACGATAAGTTTCTTTTACGATAAGTTTCTCGATGACTTCTTTCTATCATTGAGCGCCATACAGATTATTCATCATTGCTCCCTGTTGCCACCTCAGTTTTGGCAAAGCATTCACAGGGGTGACATACGGAGGTTTTGTACCTTCTTCCACACACTAACCTCACGGAAAGACTTTTCGGTCTTCGGATTTTAAAGTGCCTATATCCGGCATACACACGAAGGTATTTAACGGCGTTCATAGGGAATCGGACTGCGTAAGATAAGATTGGTAATAAGTTTCAAAATAATCACTACAGTTCTTCTTCAGACTGTTGAACATCGGTGTGATCGTATCTATGGACAATTAGCAAATCAGATTATGAGTAAACTATGTGAAATAAATAAGTAAATCGACATAAAATTTCAGATGATCGTCGGGGAAATTTGTTGCAAAAGTCAAAATGTGGACACTCGTCATAGTATAGGAAAAGTGGGATGTTGCTTCCCCCTACACATGCAAAAAAACACATCTAAAAAATAAATAATCAGTATTTTAGGGAAAAGAGGCAATACAGAACCGAAGACAAAATTATGATATGTAATCAGTAAACATAGAAATAATTTAAAAAGATTAGAAGAATCGAGGAAACTGGAATATTAAACGATTTATTTAATCACATACTTTATATTGGCCTTAGATAAAGATACCTTAGATAGGTTGTTTACAAAACTGAGGATTGACGTCGGTGGCGTAGTGGTTAGAATCTTCAAGCTGCCACACCACATATCCAGGGCTCGACCCTTCGACTGGGTAAGGTTGACCCATGCCTTTCATCCGTTGAGTAGATCTATAAAATGAGGACAAAACATGCTTGGGAACTAACGCTGGGGGTCCCGCGTCAGGTTGACCACCTGATCGAGACATATGCTGTATGGCACCCCAAGTCCACGGTCAAGAAAGCGGAGATGGGCACCACAGGCCTTGGTCCACAATGGACTGTTGCGCCAGTGGTTAGTTGAAACTGAGGATTTTGTATATGAGGCATAGTTTTCAATAATTTAATTTAGATACGGTAAAGGTGCGGTTTCTAGACACCGTTACCAATGATAGAGGAGTTGAACATTCTGCCAATACCCAAACTTTTCAGAAAATTATTGTTTTGGCATTATGACGGAAGGCGAGCAAAAATGACTTGTATTTCATGTTTTGGTTACTAATGCACCCTGCCGGATAATCCCCACCAGGTCTATTGAAAGAGATGCACCTTCTATTTAGATCACCGCTGTTAAACTGTACAAATCGCGGATACCAACTTTTTGTCTGGAGCCGACACAACTTTAACCGGCACATCCAGTGGAGATATTGGGTGGGGTCGAAATCCCCCAAACCTCTGACCACTACTAGAACTACTTATACTGAAAATAATACAGGGATTATTTTCAGTAAAAATGTTATGATAGAATGTCGGTAAACGCAAGACGACAAAACTTTTTACATGCTGTGCAAAAAACTACTTTTACAAATTTTCTCATTCAAAACAAAATACAATCTTTCCCGATATACAGATACGACTACCATGCCAGTTTTTTCTTGGTAACGAGCAAAAAAAATTAAATTAAATAACTTTCAAGTCATTTATTTGTTACAGCATTATCTCTTTTTTAATTACTGATAGTTCAAGATAATGAGCTCATAATCATTAAGCACATTTTTAAAAATTAATTTTTTTAAAAATATTTTATTTTTAATTATATGCTCTAAATAATGTTCTCCTTCATTGTAACTAATCTCTACGAGAAACGTTATAATTTATTATATGATGGGAAACTATCTTATAAATATTTCAAAAGAGATGAAAATAGGGTAAAAAAAATTGTATTGAGCTAATCGCAGGGGAATAATTTAGTATGTAATCATAATGGCATGCAATAAATATTGCACAATTGTTCGGACTAAGATATCATATATGAAATTTGGATTAACTTTAAAGTCAATGACAAAGTCTTTAACAATGAATCAATAAAAAACGAAACAAAGAACATGTCTAACTCTTATCTCCCGTACATTTAACGTATTTTATAGAAGACACTTATTACAACAGATTATTGAAAAGGAAATCGTTCAATAGTCCAAGCACGTTCCTAAAAATATCATCGTAGATCAGAAGTCTAAATCAACTTTTCCTAATTAAATTACACGAACTGTTTCCGGATGTTCTCCTTTAATATACGGAAGAACATAAGACATGGCATTCCTGTATCGCCTGACGAGATAACGTTATTTGTGATCCCACCTGATGTTCCAGAGTATGCTATTAGAATTCGTAATTTCAAGCTTGATGCAATGTACAACGAGAAATAATTTATCTGCGGCATGTTTGGATCAAGATAGTCACAATTCTATCTGAATTAATGCCGTATGTAGAACATCGCATGTGGGACGAAGAATTATCCAGGGACAGGCTTTAATTTTGTGTGATATTTCAGTATGAGTGCTCTTACATTGTGAATTATAAGCAGAGAATCACGTTCTTTGGAGTGAAGGAAAATTTTAATCATTTTATTTATCTTTTTCGAAAGGAGCCTTTTTATTTATGTCGAACTTTTGGCAACATTTCCGACAATATAATAGTAACGATTTGACTTTATTCCTTTAATTTTTTTGAAATTGTTTTTAGTAATGCATGTATAATCACATGGAAATAAAAACATTTATTTATAAAGAAAATATGAATGCGTATGAAAAATCTTGTGCAAGTAATAAACAAGGATGTAAACGTATTCTTCCTGGTTAACATATTTGTCCACCATAACAAATGGTCATGGCCTCGTAATGGTTTTGGCCAGGATAAATTCTCTTGATAACGTAAATCATTGTCCACGTAAAACATTCCCCGAAAATGCATTTCAGAACTTAAATTTACAAGTAGAGAATGTAAATAAAGTCTCAGTAAAATAAGGTACAAAAAACTTCGTTTATCCGGCCCTCGTTGATCCAGATCTCCGGATAATCCGGATCAAATTTGTAGACATTATTTTTATTTTATGTTCACATTAGATAGTAATTTTAACTATCATAGCAAGAATGTGACTACAAGTACGCTAAATATTCGTTTTTAGTTTGATTCAATGTACCGTTCCTGCATAGATTGTACAATCATTATGGTAATAAAAGGCTTTATCTTGAGTTTAAGAAAGCTTTACTAGACTTACCAAATCTTTGTTAAGAAATTATTAGAAAATTAATTTTTATATTTCTTAATGTCTTGTAAAAAATACTATGAAATTTTGTTACACAACAATGTTTTTATCGTAATACACGGTAAGTCTGCTTAGTTAAGGAATTTGTTTTGCTTATTACCCATAGTAACCAGATCACCCAGATTGCCTATGGTCCCAGTTAGTCCGGATAAACGTGGTTTTACTCTGCTCCTGTTGTCGCAACACCTACACTTGTCCATCGGGAGGTCTGAATTGTGTATATCAGTTAATCAGTCGAAAGGACACATATCTTTTTTATAAAGTCAACGCGAGATGACCACTGCACGATATCAATGGCCTAGTAGTATTAAAAGATTTTATTCGAGGTTCATAGACCATATAAATATATATATAAATATGTATGTAAGTATGTATCTCTCTATTCCAAAAGAAAGTAACTGGCGCTGCCGCAGCCGCCGCCGCCGCTGTCAAAAGCTTGTCACGCTATCTCCTCCGAAACTGCTGGGGGTATGGGGTCGAGACCGATACCAATCGATGCAGAACAATGTGGGGAAGAAAGTAAGACATGTCTCATATTCGTCGGACTTTAAGTTTTTATTTTATTTTATGTTTTGTGGGAAAATATTGACTTTTTCATGTTCAGATTACGATAACTCGCCAAAAAAGGATCGTAGAATTTTTTTTTTTTTTTACAATCTAAGACTACAGACATTTCTCCTTCAAACAAGTCGTCATTTGTTTAAAAATAATTTAAAACAGACTGATATTTTTATTAAAATTGAAAACTCACTTTTTGGAAAAATTTATGCGTTTCGAGATATATAAATTCGATGCTCTCAGACTTATTATGTTACAAAGAAAATATTTCTATCAACTGGAAGATGAAAGCTTTCTCATTCATATAAACTTCATTTCAGGTCTCTATCTTAAAATTTCGATTTTTAATTGAATTTTAAAGAAATACTTCAAAAAAATCTTCTTATTCGCTTTCTTTGAAAGAAGATCCAATTTTTCATCTATTCGCCGGGAGTTGGGGGGAGCTTCAACTGTAAACAAATGAATGAATCAATCGCTGTAAACAACTATTGAGTCATTCATTCACTTGATTCACTAGAGGAGCGAGCGTAGCGAGCCTAGGGGCGAAGCCCCTAGTGTATGTAAAATAAAACTAATTGTGAAGGGTATATGTGCGTACACAGATGCTGGTAGTTTTACTTTGCTAATAGTTAACTTTTGCATTTCTTCGTTATGCAAAGAATGCGTCGATTACATGTAACGCAGTCGAAAGATTTCGACTTTGTCCGTCATAAAATTGTCTTTCAATTTCTTCTTTAAAAAAAATTTTTTTTAGTCTTTCTGCACGTTTCTTCATGAAATTCTTTTAAGATATTTTTTCTTTTACTCCATTGGTGATAAAACAAATCTCGTAAGTTAATCCCATTCAGCAGAAAAACGCATCTTATAGTCAATTACCTCTTATGAATAAATAATCGAATCCATCATCTGATGCTATTTTGAGCCCACGGTGAATGCATGACTTCCCAAAAGAATAAATTTGCAAATGCTCACGTCCAGAAAGAATTGTTTATCAACCTCTATAAATAATATCTTCACGTCTCATTTACGTGTCAAAGGGGTAAACGATTTGATCGAACCCCGAAGAGTTAATGAACTAAATAATTCAAATCACAGGTCACGAGACTGATAAAATTGATTCACTCCTGATTACAGTACAGCTCTTTTTAAAGGAAATTTATACCGACTAGAAAAATGGCATATAATTGTAAAAAAAAATAGATTTTGTTTATCCATTAAAAAGTGTGTTATTAAAATCATCCTAACTTGCAAGACTTAAAAGTAGTCCTATGCGTGAAGATTGCAATTTTTTTTTAATTTCTTGAATATTTTGATGGTAAAATTGTAAACTTCACGATTTGATGATATATTTTACAAACAAAGTTTTGGTTTTGTGACTGAATATTCTATTAATATAAATATCAAAATTTCACTTCATTTAAGCTTAATTAACGAACAAGATACGCAGTGCGTAAACAGAACATAATCTAAGTATAAATACTGCACAATCTAGTTGTTACATAGCTTAATAATAATTACAAGATAAAAAGAACTTTTTATATACCATGTTTTTAAATTTTCCGTTGAATCATATAAACTTTACAATTCTATGTATTAATAAATACTTTTTAAAAATGTTTTTGATGAATTATCCCATCGACTTGATAGAAAATGAAGTTAATTGGAAGTTAACTTGCGTTTAACTTGACGTTCTCGTCCCGACCGATAGATGGCTGTACTAGTCTACAAAACAAAATTAACTGAAAATGAATTCAAAGTTTCTTAAAGATGGCTCATAGCATTAAAATAATGCATTTTCATCGTGTTCTGAGCTATTCTAAAAGTTTCAAATGTCTATCTAGTCGAGAAGTTAGTTAGAAATCGATTGCGAGATTTGTACTGGACAAACACACAAACAAGAAAGCGAGTTAATAAAAACATGGTAAAAATTATTAAACCTGCTGTTAGTTTTCTTAATCAACACACTCTGAAAGAACTCTGTGGGATTATATTATTACTTCCCCGATATTTCATGTTCATTAAAAATGAGACGTAAATGTTATTAACAATAATCAGTTATGTTATGTCACTGGAATTTTATTTGTTTATCAACAGAATACATAATAAAATGTATATCGAAATGCTTCTGAGTTTTGAACTGAAAGGGAAAAAAATTCTCGGAATTTACTAGAAAAGTAAAGATTTAGTACTATGTTCTATGAAAAATTATCATTAAGTTTTACAGAACAAAACATTATGGATTCAGAAATCAGCATAAGGCTTGACAAAATATGAATCTTTCATAAGTTTGTAAAGAAAAATGTGTTTAAGCCCATTAAGCCATGAATAAATAATTGTGCTTATATAATGGATCAGATGTATCTACCGCAGTATAGCTTTTGATGTATAGTCGATTCCAGAAAATCGGATCACATCGGGACGCGATCATTTACCATGTTTTTATTAACTCGCTTTCTTGTTTGTTTGTTTGTTTGTTTGTGTGTGTGTGTGTGTGTGTTTGTCCGGTACAAATCTTGCAATCGATTTCTAATTAACTTCCCGACTATCTAGACATTTGAAACTTTTAGAATAGCTCAGAACACGATGACAATGTATTATTTTAATACTTTTAGCCATCTTTAAGCAGAATTGAAATCTTTTTCAGTTAATTTTGTTTTGTAGACTGATGCAGCCCTCTATCGGCCGGGACGGGAACTAAAAGTTAAACGCAAGTTAACTTCCAATTAACTTCATTTTCTTTCAAGTTGATGGGATAATTCATCGAAAAAATTTTAAAAAAGTATTTTTTAATACTTAGAATTGTCAAGTTTATATGATTCAACAGAAAATTTAAAAACATAGTATATAAAAAGTTCTTTATATCTTGTAATTATTTTGGTCTTAATAACCGGATGGTCAGATTAAACGAACACGCTTTATGTTAGAATACGGGATTCGGTCCGAAGGATTTGGTCCGAATAAGCGGTTGGTCGCTTATTACACCGGTTAATACTATTAACCGGAGGTCCAGTTAACCGGAATCGACTGTATTTCCTATTGACGAAAACAACTAAACCAATCCATACAATCATTAGTCATCTTAAGCTTCAAAGATGCAAATTCTCGTTTTTTAATTATTCAGTAGCATTTTTTCCTTTTCTATTAAAAAGCAGTTCTGAGGACTCCTTATTTTTTACTAAGGGCATGAATGAAAACATGTCGAAGTATTTTCCTGCGGTTCGTTTGATTCGCGTAACTTTCCGGCAGGAGGTAGATAAAGAAATAAAAATAAGAACTTCTTGTTGCAAATCGAATTTTGAACCAGTGCATAATCTAAGTTGTTTTTTTTCTAAACGTTTCCCGTCTGTGAGACCTATCGAGCATTTTGTAATAAATAAATATAGAGTTTAAAAGTCTTGGGTATTTGTGTAACAGTTACAAAATGAACAAGGAACAATTATATAAGTTCGGAAGTTGGATGGTTGTGGTAGGTTTCAGTCTCAGATCCAGAAAGGAAAAGCTTTGCCAAATACATAAGAAAACTAGAATTATTATTTATATGTAAAACAGTTCCGTAACTGAATGACTGACTGATAACGCACAGACCAAACCGCTGGACCTAGAGGGTTGAAATTTTCCATGGCGATACTTCTTATAGTGTAGGGGTGCACTAAGAAAGATTTTTTAAAAAAAGTCATCTTAGATTTTTTTAAATTAAATTTTTAAGCTGTTTTTGTAACCTTTTTAAGTTTGCATTTAAAATTATAATCTAAGGGTTATAAAATTTATATCACGAGAAATATCATGAAAATTCATTTAATATGAAATCTTTTTCGAATCTTTACCTCCATTTAATGATATTTGGGGATTTTTTATAGATTAATTTTTAGAAATTAATTTATTAAATGCTGATCACGTGGTTTCTTTTCTATTTGTGATACTTTGAATTAATTTATCGTCACGTTCATAGAAACGAAATAAATTGACAAAAAAATATTGAAATACGATAAAAGATAAAATTTTACAAATAGAGTAATTGAGATAGCAGTTTTTTAAGAATTTAATTCAAATTAGTATGTTTTATGGATATTAAACATACAAATTAATTGCATACACTGACCGCTGCATTTAATTTGAATATTTTCTCCTACATTATTTTAGCTATAAAAATATCCGTTACGGTTTTAAAAAAAATTTTTTTTGGCATTAATTGAATACATTGACCGTTGTATTTACTTTCAATGTACCCCGTAGCGAAGCACGGGAATTCAGCTAGTATATATATATATATATATATATATATATATATATATATATATATATATATATATATATATATATATATATATATATATATATATATATATATATATATATATATACATATATATATATATATATATACATATATACATATATATATATATATATACATATATATATATATATATATATATATATATACATATATATATATATACATATATACATATATATATATATACATATATACATATATATATATATATATATATATATATATATATATATATATATATATATATATATATATATATATATATATATATATATAGGCATTAATTGCATACATTGACCGTTGTATTTAATTTGAATGTATTCCGTAGAGAAGTACGGGTATTCAGCTAGTATACAAATAAAGTAGCATGAAAGGGGTAAAGACAAGAACGCTATAAAAGGTGAGAAGAGCAATCATAAATAAAAGTATTAAACACAATTATGTATATAAAAAGGGATAAATCGGTGAAAAGGTGATAAAGATAGGCAAACGTAAAAAGCGGTAAAAGGAGACATTTAAATATCATAAGGACAGTGATAAAAAAGTGATTAACACCAAAATATAAATGTGATAAAAATAGCGATATAGAAAAGTGATGTGCCATGTGAAAAGGTATTAAAGGCCTTGAAAGTTAAAGCCAAGATGTATGGATGGGATTTCTTCATCCAGATTACAATCCGGTACTAGACATTAAAATAAATGAAAATATACAGATAACATCGAAGGTTAAAAACGAGTACCATAAATTGGAGGGAAGATTTAGTAAGGCCATTTTGGCATTCTGTGGTACTGCATTAACTTTTACAAAATTAACTATAAGGTGGTCATAATAAAACTTTGCGATATATGGACCTCTAGCGGCCTTCCGTTCAACCGATCGAGATGAGATTTCAGATACAGTTATTCAGAGGTATGACCTCGGGATTCTGCAAACGGCTACAAAGTTTCGCTCACAGTTACGGTTATAGGTACAGAAATTTGAAATTTTCGAATAGCAACGCCCACTTTTTCCCGTCGCAAAATGCTCAGCGCATCCGAAAACTCAAAAGAGCGTTGGAACAGTACATGTATCACAAAAAAGCAGAAGCGATATGCAGGTGCAAAAAACAGCTCTGCGACAGGCCAACAAAAACACGATCGGGGCGCACGGAGGAAATTTGCATATGACAGAGGCAAGACACCAATCCCTGATCAAAACACAGATCGGACAAAAGAAAACTTTTATTGGGATTAAACAATTTCCACATGGATGCAATCACAGGACGTTCGTAGAACTGTATTTTGTGAGTGCATAACGCGTCCGTTTTTTATGATACGCGTACCATTCCAACGTTCTTTAGGGTTTTCGCATGCGCTGAGCATTTTGCAACGGGAAAAAGTGGGAGTCGCCATTCGAAAATTCCAAGCTTCTGTACCTGTAACCGTAACCGTGAGCGCTACTTTATTATCGTTCACAGAATCCCGAGCTCCTACCTCTGAATAACTATATCTGAAATCTCATATCGATCGGTTGAACGGAACTGCCAATACGGGTCCATACATCGGCAATTTTTTTTTATGACCACCCTGTATTACCAAAATAACTTTTTTCAAGGACTCAGCTTTTTAAGGTCTTACAAGTATATTTTAATATATCACGTTCCTTAAAACTTGCACAGATCTCATACGGTGCGGAGATAAGGGTTTTGAGAGCAAAATATTAGAAACAATGAAGTATTTACATACACACAAAAAAAGGATAAATAATGCGTCCAGGAAAGATAATTTGCCCGGACCACTGGTTCAACGAAACTTTCTGGACAGAAAATGCTTCCGATCCCGTTGGTTTAGCAAAGAGAAACATTAAGTATGAAGGATTTATACCGCGAGCAGGAAAGTGACCCTTGGGAGAGAAGATGATCAAACGTCCAGAGACTTCTGATTTTATGTTAGCTTTTTATGGTAGGGAAAGTTAAGTGTAACAGTGATATGCAATCGGAGGTTGAAGGCTCCATTTTACAATTTTGTTAATCTGTCATTTATATGCACATTTAGGTAAAGATGAAATAAATTCTACACTTCTATTCTGACGTATATCTTCAATCCTTTGGTAAAAATCAAAACCTTTAGGATAGCAAGTGACTAAGAGTTTGGTACAAGAACAAATGCAAATTGTTTCAAATTTAGGCATCCTTCATGAATACAAATATGAAAAAGTTTCAAAACAATTATAGACATATCTGACTTCTACCCTTTCTAGGAAATATGTGTATTGAAGTCACCCTATATTAAAACAGAAATGATACTTTTTCACTAGATAAATAACAGAGTTTATTATTTTCTTGACACATATAACGTGCAGTGTAAAAACAATACTGAGTAAAGACTGGTACCAAATATTATAAACACTATACAAGGAAATGAAGTTCAAGTACTCACAATATATATAAAGTCAGACCAGTGATGCTGCACGGTAATCCACTATTACTAACACAACAACCTCTTTATGCCAAAAACTTGCTTAGGCTTAGAAGCGATCTAGCTATGAGCCACTGAAGGCAACTCGCATAAACAGCTCCAAACAAAACAGTCTCTCCCGCAATCTGGCTACGCGGTATTTATAGTAAGGTTTATGCTAAATTTTGCATTTTTTGTAGCTTCTTTGGATTTATTCAAATGCAATGATCGATTATTGTTAATCTATCATTAGGTAGACCTTACACAATTATTAATCTAAATTATTCAGACATTTATCTTGGTTTTTAATCATAAACAAGTTATATAAGGTGCAAATGTATGCTTTAAGATACATAATTTTTTTAAGCAACAAGCGAGATATCTATAAACTAAACGAAAGCAAATATTTATTTTCTAACTCATTACTAATTCTGATTCATGAAACAAAAAAATCTCGCTGTGTATTCCACGAATTGTATTTATTTTTCTGTCGTATAAATGTATAAATTGCACCTATGATAAATTATAATATTTCTCCATTAAATATTCATTTTCTAATCTACAAAAAGTTTAACGTTCCTTCAGTCCGCATGGTTTTACTTCACTGCATTTATATGTTCCTGTAATATTTTATTCATTTTCCGATGCGAATGTCTACGTAAAATGCGTTCACACATGATAAATTCATTTCTGTTATTAAGTTAGCGTCTCGCAGGATGAAATATGCACTACAGAGAAATTCTAAACTACTGTTTTGATTTCAAGAGAAACATGAAATAAGGAGAGAAGGCTGAAATTATTTTTTAAAACCCATTCGCCCAAAATTTATCTTTTATTGGCTTGACTTATGAGAAGTGCAGTGTCTTTGAAACTATATAAATGGAATATATAGAAGACTAGCTGAATACCCGTACTTCGCTACGGAATACATTCAAATTAAATACAACGTTCAATGTATGCAACTGGTGTAAAAAAACAAAAGAAAAATTATAAAAAAAATCGTAACGGATATTTTTACAGACAAAATAATGTAGAAGAAAATATTCAAATTAAACCTAATAGAACATACTAAAGAATATGGTACAGTTAATATAGTACAGTTTGAGGAGCATTTCTTTTACTGTATTTTAATATTTTTTTGGATAATGTCCAATCGTCTGCCACATTAGCAAGAAAAATTTTTTTTTGTCTATTTCGTAGTTATGCACGTGACGATAAATTAATTTAAAATACAAGAAAAAGAAATCACGTGATCAGTATTTAATAAATTAAATTCTAAAAATTAATCTTTAAAAATTCATCAAAAATTTGAAAATGGAGGTAAAGATTCGAAAGAGATTTCATTTTAAAGGATTTTTTATGATCTTTCTCTTGATATAAATTTTATATTTCTCAAATTATTATTTTAAATGCAAACTTGAAAACAGTTACAAAAACAGCTTAAAAATTTAATTTAAAAAAATCTAAGAATTTTTTCAAAAATGTTTCTTAGTGCACCCCTATACTATAAGAAGAATCACCATGCAAAGTTTTATCCCTTTTCGTCCAGCGGTTTGGTCTGTGAGTTGTCTGTCAGTCAGTCAGTTACGGATGTGTTATATATATATAGACTATTAAACTTGCAGTATTTTATATTGATCTCTCGATGTTTCTATTGGTATATGTCTACTTCATATTATTTTATTGCTATTTGCGACGTTTAGAATTTGAGTTGCTGCAACAAAATGAAAATATTTTCTTTGGTTTTATTATCGACTCTTAATCAAATAGGAAAACGACTTTAATATGTAAAAAAATGAATAAACAACTTGTCTCTAATGTAAGCAAGGAATTGCATAAACCTGAAAGCTTGTTATACGTAGCTAAACTGAGAGGAAATAAGTTTTTTTTTAATATTAAACAAACATGTTTCTCTCTCTACATAACTTTTCTCAAAAGGTGTCCGAATAAAGTACATTTATCTTCAAGCCGGACATAAAATTGTCCATTCTTTCACACATTGTATTATCTCAGTATAATGTATTCCCATTGAAGACCTTATTTGAATAGTGGTCCAACTCCATTCCTGTTCATTTTGAGATACAGAGCCTTAAAGTCTAATGAGTGCTGATTAATGAGTGCTAACGTCTGATTTATAATGCCCTCTGTTGGCAGCAGAAATAAGCTGGGGGTGTGCCAGTTTAAAAAAAGATAGAAATGACTTGTATGAACATGAATGTGAGGCTAACTCCATTTTTTTAAAAGTGGAATTGAACCACTATTCAAATTAGGCCATCGCATAAGGCAGCAACCTAGCAATATCCTGTAGAACAAAAACGTTCAGATAGCATCCAATGAATGTTTATGAAACATATACATAATATATGAACGTAAGAAAATTAAAATCCTGCTGGCGTCTTGCGAATAAATAACTATTTACAGCAGTCAATTCAGTTATTTAACCTTTCCCTTACGGGATGGGATAGCATGAATCCCAAGAATACTTGCCCCAAAATGAATATGAATATATATATATATATATATATATATATATATATATATATATATATATATATATATATATATATATATATATATATATATATATATATATATATATATATATATATATATATATATATATATATTTATATATATATATATATATTGATATATATAAATGTATATATGTATATATGTATATAAGTATATATATATATATATATATATATATATATATATATATATATATATATATATATATATATATATTTATATATATATATATATATATATTATATATATAAATGCATATATGTATATATGTATATAAGTATATATATATATATATATATATATATATATATATATATATATATATATATATATATATTTATATATATAAATGTATATATGTATATATGTATATAATTATATATATATATATATATATATATATATATATATATATATATATATATATATATATATATATGTGTGTGTGTGTGTACGAGGGTTATTCGGAAACTAAGGTCCGTTTACTTATAAAACAGAAAACATTACAGATTTTTTCTAAGAACTTTATTTTTTAAATTCCTTACATGTGTCTCTATTTTTCTACATAGTTTCCATATTTTTTTAAACATTTGTCATAACGTTCTACAAGCTTCTGTATGCTTAAGTCGTAGACGTCTACCGCCTGTGAGGATAACCAGTCTTGAACTGCTTCTTTCACCTCGTCATCTGTGGCGAATCTCTTGTCGCCGAGAAACTCTTTTAGGTAGCGGAATAAGTGAAAATCACTCGGCGACAAGTTTGGACTGTACGGTGGGTGGTCAATCTGTTCCCATCCAAAAGATCTGACCAGAGCTTTCAAGGTGAGTGGGTGAGAGCTTTCAAGGACGGACGGGAAAATGCTCATGATGAACCGCGTTCAGGTCGACATCAGTGATCACAGATGATTTGGTCAATGCCGTGGATGAAAAGATTCGTGAAGACCGGCTATTCACAATTTCAACTTTAGAATTGGAATTTCCGAATGTGGGTAGAACAACTTTGCACAAAATCGCTTCCGAAAAGTTGAAATTTCGCAAATTGTGCGCACGTTAGGTTCCCAGTCTGCTTACTGAGGAACACAAACAGAAAAGAATGGCTTGTGCTCTTGATTTTTTGGATCGATATCATAAAGAAGGTGATCAATTTTTAGAGAAGATTGTCACAGGGGACGATACGTGGGTTTCTCACAGAACCCCAGAGTCTAAACGTCACTCAATGGAATGGCGTCACACAACATCACCAGTCAGAGTCAAGGCCAAGCAGACAATCTCAATACAAGGTCATGGTAACCGTGTTTTGGGATAGACATGGGGTCTTGTTAGTCGAGTTTATGCAGCAAGGGACAACAATAAATGCAGCCGCTTACAGCGCTACCTTAACTAAACTTATACGTGCAATACAGAATAAGCGACGTGGTCTTCTGATGTCTGGAGTTTTGTTGCTGCATGACAATGCCAGACCCCATTCTTCCGTTCATACCCAAAATTTGTTCAGATCTTTTGGATGGGAACAGATTGACCATCCACCGTACAGTCCAGACTTGTCGCCGAGTGATTTTCACTTATTCCGCTACCGAAAAGAGTTTCTCGGCGGCAAGAGATTCGCCACAGATGACGAGGTGAAAGAAGCAGTTCAAGACTGGTTATCCTCACAGGCGGCAGACGTCTACGACTTAAGCATACAGAAGCTTGTAGAACGTTATGACAAATGTTTAAAAAAATATGGAAACTATGTAGAAAAATAGAGACACATGTAAGGAATTTAAAAAATAAAGTTTTTTGAAAAAATCTGTAATGTTTTCTGTTTTATAAGTAAACGGACCTTAGTTTCCGAATAACCGTATGTATGTATGTATGTATGTATGTATGTATGTACGTATGTATGTTTGTATGTATAACGACCTTAATAACCGTTCATACAAAGGGGTATGAAATTCCAGTTCTAAAGCGGGAATCGGAAAAATGGGCCCCGTAAGCTAAAGGTTAAAGCTGTAAAATTTTAAAAATGTATTGATATTTTGAACGTGGGATTACGTTCCTGAATAACGGTCCTCCGAAAAGCAAAATTTCAGCGTTGTGGCGAGTTATAACTTTGGCAACGCGCCAATCCCAGTAGCAGTAAACAGAAAGGTACCAAAATGCGTCCAAAAAAAAAGAGTTAAGCAACGATAAGTAATCCTACGTTAATAACCCGCGGTAGTTTCGTTAGAAAAGACTACCTGAAATATCATTAAATCACACGTGGACGGCAGGGATTAGAAACCTTGAACTGGAAACCAACAAATTAGGTTTCAACCGCGATTTACTTCTACATTCTTGGGACAGATAGAGGTACGGCATACCAAAAGTACCTAGAATTGAAGGTTTGTCACGATCCTATGAATTTCATCAAAATGAAGGAACTTTGAAGAATTCTAATTAATGCTTTGATGGATAACACAAATGTGGGAACCTTTTGAACTCGTGCCGAAGCGTCAATGAACAACACATTTATTTCGTAACACTTGAGTCGTGATTCATTAGCCGCAACTAAAACGGGATGTCTCCTTAGATGTTTTTTTATCTTTGACTTAAAAAATGACCGATGTGTCTCAAAAATGATAAATCGCAAGAATATTTCTCATACAAAATAAATGCTTAAAATAAGCAAATTTACATTTTCAGTCCAACCCAATGCGTTCAAATGACCCCTCTGAAGCTATTTCTTTCATCTTAATTAGGGCTGTGTGATAGCTTAATGTACTAGAAATCATGCATTTCATTACATCTGGAATCCATGCAGTGATATTCACCATTTGCAGTTTAAGACTTGTGTCTTGATTCATTGGTCTCTACTAACACCAGATGTAAGATTAGTTGTTTTATATTTTATCTTAATTATGACTTTAAAATGACCAAGGTGTCTCGTTAAGACGTCAAATGATAGTAAATATATCGCAAGAATGTTTTCGTGCAAAAACAAACACTTAAAATCAGCAAATTCACACTTCTTGTCCAACCCAATAAATTCAAATGAACCCTCTGACCTCTCGTTTAAACCATTTATAAATCTTTAACAACTTTAACATATTTTTATTTCCATCCATGCCATTAATGGGGAAAGACGCAGACTTTGAGAGCAACGTTTCAATTTACCTGCGCCGGGCCTCTCTTAGAATTCCCTCATCTACGTTCGGATACGCCGCGTTGCTCGGCTCATTTACGCTAGAATACGGGCAGTCGCTGAAATTTATGATTGAAGTAGGGGGTTGGGGTGGAAGGAGCATAATTTGTTTGGAGAACGTTTCCGGGATCTAACAAACTCTAGAACCTGTAAATGGACAGGGGTAGTAATAGAAATGCTGTCTCATCAGTTTTTGGTCGTGGTATACATCTTCCAATTTATTTCGCATTAATCTTGGGTAAAATTTCTCTGATATAATAGGATCTGAAAAGGAATTGGAGGTAAAGAGTATATATATATACATACATATATATATATATATATATATATATATATATATATATATATATATATATATATATATATATATATATATATATATATATATATATATATATCGGGTGAGTCATGAATTCGTGCAAAGTTAAAAAATTCATAATGAAAGAAGGAATGCTCGGAAAATTTTTCTGTTTGCGCCAATAAGATTAGAGGGACATTGGATTTTTATCCATGTAAAAAAAAAAAAAAGTTTCCGAAAGTAACCGAAAGAGGGCGCTCACATGTCATACGGAGACGTTTTATGCAAATCAGGCAAACTCAAACAGAAAATCTAACAGATCACAATAACATGAGACTGTGCATTTATTTTAGAGTAACATATGTTTAACATTACTACCAGGACAAGATAATAGGCAAGTGAGGCGTGTCACTAAGCCCATTACAGCGGATTCTAGCATCGATGACTGCGACTGTCTGTCGAATGACATTTTTCAGTTCCACCAAAGTGGTTGTTGAGCCCCAGTACACATGAGACTTTAAGTATCCCCCCAACTAAAAATTTCCAAGTCTGGTGATCGGGGGTCAAGTCTGGTGATCGGGAGGGCCACTGAACCTTATAACCCCGACTTATAGAACTCGGTCTTCAGTGACAGATTCCAACAGGAACGTCTTGATATCATGTGAAATGTGGGGCGGAGCACCATCCTGCATGAAGGTGACAACAGGTAACGCACGTCTTTCCTGCAATAGAGGATTAACGTGGTCACGCAAAAGCGCCCTCTTTTGGTTACTTTTGGAAACTTTTTTTTTTTTTTTTACATGGAAAAAAAATCCAATGTCCCTCTGATCCTATTCGCTAAAACAGAAATTTTTTCCGAGCATTATTTCTTTTATTACGAATTTTTGAACTTTGCACGATTTTATAACGCACCCGGTATATACATATAAATATATGTAATGCCGATAAATCGTACAGTCCTTCTGGATCGGTGCAGTCAGTCATCATGATGCGAGTGGCAATAAACAGTCCTTTTTTACCTTTAATCATCTTTATTTAATCACCATAAACATCTCACCTCCTAAAACCAATGTTTCATTATTCTCTTCCTAAAGCCTAAATCTCTATCTAATAATTTAAAAACATCACGCCATTCTTTTCAATCGCAAATCGCTAAATATTAATCGTTGGATAAGTAGCATTATCTGTTGATCAAACTAAACCCTATTTTCTCAGCAAAATCTCTATTTTAGTGATTTATTCCAGTTTTTTCTGTAAAAAAACTCCCTTTTAATTTTCTTAAGTTCACGTCTCTTAAAAAAAAGTCCTTACATACATACATACACACACACGCACATACACACACACGCACACTCACACACGCACACACACACACACACACGCACACACACACACACACACACACACACATATATATATATATATTTATATTTATTTATTTATTTATTTACTGCAAAACAATCACCTTTCTTGGACTAATTGAGGAGCAGTCTTACCAACTATATTCCTTCTATATTATCGTAAAGAGTCGCGGCACCAGAGAAGTGACTACATAATCTAGTCACTTTGTAACTCCTAATTCAGTTACCACTTGTGATTTTTCTGTAGTGCCGTTGCAACAGCCTGATTCCAAATACACTTATTATTCGTATATCACTTCGCATGCAGTTCATAGTGGTCTAAAGTGAAGTGCTCCTAATGCCACCAGATAGAGCCATAACTTCTTCATATACCTTGGATTCATACTTCTCTTCCACGTCCAATGACTGACAAGTGATTTTACCGCGACGTGAATTCCTGGTCACGTTGCTATTAGGAAAGATCGCTCTGAAATTGTCGAAAATGTTGTAACGCTCTTGGTTATTGGCAATTGATTCAATCGCTGCTACGGAATTAGAAAGAAAGAAAGCATTCTAAAGTTTTCTAAGCCTAAGTTCATGCGAAAGATAAGTTACATAGAATGATTCATAAAACATCAATTTTTTTGTAGCGTTTCTCGTTCGTCTGATATTTAGAAATGACGAATTAGAGAATTACAGAGAAATGAATTAATCTTAACCGCAGATGCCAAGTTTAGGTTGTTAACCCTTTGAGGGGTGCTGTTTGCACAGTGCAAACGCTTAAATCTCGTCCTTCTTTCACTTTCATTCAATGTATTCCAGTTATATGAGCAGAAAAATGGCTAGTACTACCATCTGTTATCAGTTTCAAGAAGTAAAATCGTTTTACAACCTTTAATTGGAAAATTTTTCAAGATTTTTTAGGTTAAAAAAATCGAGAAAAAATCTGCACTATGCAAATGTTGCAGGCTGTTGCCCTTGAAAGGGTTAAAGGGGATATGGAAACTTCCAGTACTCAAGAACCACGCCGCCAAGGTGAAATATGATTGTTTCACGGAACTGCCAAAGTCTCACAAAAAATTTTTCACCAAGATCACCAAACCTGTCTCCAAGTTTGAAAAAATCCTCAAAAATATAGCCTAGGTTCACATAGGGAAATATAAAACTCGTTAAAAGTAGATGAACAATATTTAACACAAAATATACGTTAACTAGGGACAAACAAAAACATTTACAAGTATTTATTCCTATTTACAACATTATTATTAAAACGAGATGCAAAAGTTAACAACTGAGAAAAAAGAATTACTGGAAACTTTACCAGCGCCACTAATTATGACTAGCATAGAACTTTGAGCGAAGACATGGAGTAGAGCCTGTCGAGGAAACCTCTAAAGAAAATATTTTGATGCTATGGTACGATTTGGTGCATATGTATCTAACATGTGAATTCCGTTGACTTTGTTGCTGTTTTTCAAACTGTTAAAATACTCTAAAGAAACAAAAAAAAATAAAGTCAGAAGTATTTTTCATGAAACGGGAATTTCCAGGATCATTTCCAAGAAATTTATCGCAGGAGCTTTACATCTAGCTAAATGTCTTAATATACACGGCCCAACGGATATCTGCTTGATTACTTTTCATCTATCGCTAAACTGTATGATACAAAAAGTTTAAGAAAAAAAACCTTTAAGGTGACATTTTGAAATAATTCACAATATTTTCTACAACATATCTTTTATTTCTCTCCTAAAAATGGATTTAGAAAATGGGTATTTGTAAGATTTTTCCTCAATTTATATGGACTTCGTTTGCTTTCTTTTACATCATTCAAGAAATACATTTAAAGCATAAAAAGTTAGCCTAAGGTCATATATCAATTCTATATGCTTTGGGCAATCCTTACACTGTCATAAACTCGCGAGACTTAAAATAAAAATCAGAAAGATACTCTTTTTCAAGAATGAATACGTCCTACATGAATCAACATAGTTTGGAGTACCTTATACACGGATTAATACCTCATTACTGATGCAGACAGTGATTGAAATTTAAAGAAAATAAATGGAATAAATAGTTAAAGTTGATTATTGCGAAGTTCCATAGTGATTACCAGATGACCTCATAAAACTCCTTATCACACATAAACTAAACACAATAAAACAGACAGTAATGGGGGGAAAATATATTCTGAGGCATAAAAATATCTACTATTATCAAAGCATAATATCATTATGTTGGATTTTATCACAAGCGATACCTGACGATTCAATCCCCACTAATGGAAAGCCATCAGAAAAATAATTTTATATTCAGTATACGTTCTACGCCGCTCAAACTTAAAATGGAATTTTAACCAGTACTTACGTCATAACCACGATAAATGCATTTTTAATTATTTAAAATATTATCTGGTTATGCTGGTAATAATCTCTGGTAATAATAAAATTTATGTTAAGAATAAAATCTATGGTAACAGTAGTGGGATTCTGATAAAAGGAGCCTCCTTTTGCCGTGTGGCTTTTAAATCACGGAGCAAGTTAATTACACTAGTCAACATCCATTTTGTATCTGATTTATAATAAACATTTTTATGGATTTTTGCATGTATAATCCGAATTTGCTATCAGAAATTTTCTATCACGTAAGGGTTTTACAAAATTTTAGAATGTAATTTTTACATACAGGGTAAAATACGTGGGGAAATGTAAATTATAATTTGCATTTTGTGGTCAAATAATGAGGAAATAAATGACTATCTAGATTAAAAGCTTTATTTGGATGCATTCTGCTGTAAAAGTAACTATCAAAATATTCAATGCGAGTGTGTGTATAGATGTAAATGGTTTAATGACAGAGTTGAGTATTCAGTTTGATTCCAACGAATGGAGAATTTTTATATATTCCAAGAAAGCTAGCCTGAAAGCAGTGCTTTGCCTAATGGCAAAAAACTTCCATAGGTACTTTTGGCTCATGGAATTCGCGTGAAGGAAATTTAAGAAAATATGGCTCTGCTGCAGGTGGCAGTGAAATATAAAGATCATGGGTGGCAGATTTGATGCGATTTAAAAGTATTGGCAGTGCTGTTAGGTTTACTGGGTCGGTTTGGAAAATTCTACTGTTTTTGTTCCTATGGTGCAGTCGAGATACAAAGAACCACTACAAAGCCAAACAATGGTCTATGAGGGAATCATATGTTCCTAAAAATGTCAAAAATACATTACTGGTTGAGCCGAGAAAAATAATGTTACCTCCCCTTCATATAAAGTTGGGATTGATGAGAAACTTTGTCAAAACTCTTAAGGGGACTCACGATCCTTAAGTCGAGGAAATGAGGCATATTTTCATACTTTTTGACTCATTGTAACTATTTCAGTTTACTCTGAATTTTTCCAAATTTTATGTTTATGATAAATTGATGTATTTATTTTAATAAACAACTCACATAATTTTCAACTCTCAAAATAATTTTAAATAATTTTTTTTTTAAATGCTTTAGATATACCTTGTTTTTTAAGTATTTTTATTGCATACTGGCTTGCGCGGAGAACTATGAAATTAATTTTACACTTAAATGTATAATTCCTGTTTTATATTTAAAATAAATAATTCAAAATACAATTGAACACAATACATTCAACATTAAAATATTTTTAAAATTTTTTTAAAACTGCTCAAAATATACATAAAATTTCCTTAAATTTTTGCATTAATTTACCCCTGAAAATATAACAAATTGTTCAGTGATTACAATAACTCTAGTTCAGACGCAATAAAATAACATGATTATGGAGTGATACAAATTTCATGGAATTATGTTTTATAGCTTTTGAGATATCAGTTGCGGAATGATGCAAAATTACATTTTGAGAAAAATGAGTTTAAAATTTTTCTTACCATCAACTTGATCAGTAATTATATATTTAGAATATCAATATCTCCGGAACTAAGCGGAATATTTGCATGCGGTTTGCTTTATTTTGTTCAGAAATAATCAGGCTTTAACATTTTTTTTTCAAAAAATCGAATGTTTTAAAGATTTAAGGGTAATGAGATTTAAGGGTAGTGGCCACGGCTTTAAGAATTTGCGGGAACTGTTTCCCAAATTAAGTGAAGCAAAGGTAAAGGACGGTATATTTATTGAACAACAAATCAGAAAATTGCTGAAAGACTCAACGTTCGATGCTAAGCTCACGAATCTGGAGCTAGCTGCTTGGACGTCTTTCAGAGCCATTGGTTGCGGTTTTTTGGGTAACGAAAAAAGACACGATGAATATGCTTCTATAGTGACTAGTAGTGACTGGTATACTGGACATTTTCAAGATTATGGGTTGCAAAATGTCACTAAAAATTCAATTATTGCACTCCAACCTAGACTTTTTCCCATAAAACTGGGATGCTGTGAGTGATGAACAGGGTAAATGTTTTCACCAAGAGATCCTTATTATGGAACATCTTTATCAAAGGCGTTGGGATCCTACAATGATGGGCGACTACTGTTGGTTTCTGCTTAGGGAGAATCATCAGACATCTTACAAAAGCAAAGCACTGTCATCAAGAAAGACATCATCCTACTTTGAAAGATAACATTGTTAATATTAACATGCGTTACAGTGCAACAGTTTCATGCTCGTATTAATTCATAACTTTTGTTAAGCAATAAAGAAAACATTTTTACTGATGAATATTATTTTTTGTTTGTATTTCGAACGGTCATTTTTCTCCAAATATTTCACTGTTGACTTTACTTAACTGCTATGTATCTAACAAATGTGACGTGATATAGAGTATTAATTATTCCACCGAATTCAGCATCCTAAAATGAATTAAATTCATCCATTTACAAGCCAGGTATAGAAATAAGTTGAACGTTGTTGAGTAGTGTTATTGGGAATTTTTAACTATTCCTTAAAAAACAGTTAACACTAAAAAAGTGAACTATTATCCCCCTGCTAACACGCTAACTCTAAACTGAAAATCTTAAAATGAGTTATAGGATACGATAAGTTCAAGTACAGACATTAATTTGTGTTTACTGAGTTAATAGCAACAGATAAATATGGCCCATTAAAATTAAATTCTCCCCAGACACTTTGTATTATCTAATTTGAATGGATGCCTTTAACCCTTTGAGGGTCGCTGCTTGTCCAGTGCAAACGTTTAAATCTCTTCCTTCTTTAATTTGCATTCAATATATTCCAGTTAAATGAGAATAAAAATGGCTAGTACTGCCATCTGTTATCAGTTTAAAGAAGTAAAATCCTCTTCAACCTTTAATTGGAAGATTTTTTAGGTAAAAAAAATCGAGAAAAAAAATGTGCACGGTGCAAAAGGTGCAGGTTGTTGCTCCTGAAAGGGTTAAAGAACTCGACTCATACCTTAAATCATGCTGTAGAGAAACGCTTAAATACTCTCTTTCATATCTGCTAGATTGACTATTCATTAAAACACAATCTATAGGATGCCGATTATACTAAGAAATTGCTTCTCGTACTTAGTGAATATGTAAAGTAAAAAAGTTAAAATGCTGCTAAGGAAAATTTTCAAAAATCTGATACAGTTAAACATCTATTGCGTAAAGTTAATACTATATCCTGGCTATAAAAGGCATATTTCTTCCGAAATATTCAAGGAAAAAGTGAATTTAATATATAATTTTCTTCTGAATTCTGAGATTCATGTCTTCAGAAGAAATAATTCAATCAGAGTCTGTTGAATCAAGTTTTTTAGATTGGTATGTGTACACATAGCCGTTCGGAATAGGTTTTCAACTGTTTGTTCCGGTCTGTTATTAGCCCTGATGTCTCAAACGTTCCCCGAAGTATTCAAATCAAGCAACCTAAACCTTCAATCGATTCTCCGGAAAAAAAGTTAACCTAATTTCATGTAATTGCCTCATGATTATAATAAACACCATTTTCTCCCTAAATTTCCGAATTATTCTGCCGTGTTAATAATTCCCCACGTAACATTAAGTAAATGCCTATGCAAATACATACAATCTTACAATTCTATCTACCCGCAAAGCAGAATTTCCCAAACCTCGTTTAGATCCGCCACCTTGCGCGGCCCATTTACCCCGCAGTACGGGCAGTCGCATAAAATTTGTCACCGAGGAGGAGTACAAACGATAATTTATTTGCAGAACATTCCCGGGATTCGAAAACCTTTAAAACCTGTAAATGGGCAAAAGTAGATGATTTCTCTCTTTTCTTGCATTCGTTATGTTTAAATTCAAATTGAAGCGTATGTAAAATATATATACAGTGGCTCCCAAAAGTGTTCGCACACTTACGATTTTCAATGAAATAGGGGTCTATACATTAATTAAAATGAATATTTCAGAATGGGTATTTAAGAATAAGATCTGCAATCTATTCTTAACAAAACTGCATGAAATATTTTAAAACATAGTAAAACTTTATTTTTAAGAAACCAATAATCAAAAAGTAACAAAGACTTTATCTCAGAAAAGTCATCATACACTTGCAAAAAATCTTTACATATTACTAAATATTAAATTTTTTCTTTAAATTAATATTTAGTAGGATATCTTTTAGCATCCACAGCAGCTTTTAAACGTCTGAGAATAGATTGCACTAGTTCTTTTGTAATTTCTGCATCAATGTTCATCCATTCTTCCATCATAATTGTTTTTGGTTCGCTTTTCGTGTGAATGTCGTGTTTTAGTACTCGAACCTCCAGTTCTCTCCAAATATGTTCTATTGGGTTTAAATCTGGCGATTGAGGTGGTGTTTTCAAAACTTGTGGACAATTATAGAGACACCAGAGGCGGACGTTGAGAGCCGTGTGATTAGGATCGTTATCTTGATAAAAAACAAAGTTGTTTCTAATACAAAAATTTTCGGCTGATAATTTTAAATTGTCTCTTAAAATATTTATATAAACAACATAATTCATTATGCAATCAATAAATATCAAACTACCTAGTTCTGATGCTGACATGCACCCCCAAAACAAGGACACCTCTACCGTCATGCTTAACTGGTCCTACTAAGATCTTGGGATTAAGTTCCTCATTTTTTCTTCTTCATACAATTATACGCCCATCGGAACCAAAAATGTTAAACTTGCTTTCATCGGAAAATAAGACATTATTCCAATACTTTTGGGGCTTATTTACCATTGATAGTGCGAAGGAAAGCCCAAGCTTTCTGTTTTTCTCACAAAAAATTTTCCACGGGCAGAACACACATGTAATCCAGCTGCTCTAAGAACTCGTCGAACAGTTTCTGGTGAAATTGAAGTAGAAAATGTTTCCTTAAATTCTTCAAAAATATTTATAGCACTCAAACATGGATTTTTCACAAATTTTCTAATTATAAATCTCTGATCACGTTTTGTTAACTTTGTCGGACGAACTTTTCTTACCTTGTTTTCGATCCGATTTTCTTCTTTAAAGATTTTTATCACATACTGTACAGTAGAATGGGATAAATTAAGTAATTTAGCAATATTCCGAACTTATTTATCACTACTATGATGAAAAATAATCAATTTTTGAAAGCTGTTTGTTGATTCTTTACGACTACAAGCCATTTGAAAATAATAAATAGAATATTACGGAGTAAGCAAGCAAAAATTAAAGCCAAACGATATTTAAATGCCACCACAGTTCAAAAATAAAGAGCCAGATGATAATTTTAATTATGAATTTATCCGAAAATATTTCAGTGTTCGATGACTTTTGTGAGATAAAGTTTTTGTTACTTTTTGATTACTGGTTTTTTAAAAATAAAGTTTTACTATGTTTTCAAAATATTTCATGCAGTTTTGTTAAGAATAGATTATAGATCTTATTAAATACCCATTATGAAATATTCATTTTAATTAATGGATAGACCCCTATTTCATTGAAAATTGTAAGTACGAACACTTTTGGGAGCCACTGTATATATATATATATATATATATATATATATATATATATATATATATATATATATATATATATATATATACACGACACTTAACGACGGTAATAAACGGACAGGTCTTTCTATTTGCAGTGGCCTCTTATGTAAAAATTTGTAGTCCTGCCTGACCAGCATTAAATAAATCAAATAATCCATTTTATGGGGCAGAAAACTTTAATTTACTGTGCACATTTTAATTATTCACTTCGTTAACTATTTATGGTAGGGTAAATATAAAAGACTGAAAGCTATTTACATATTCGTAAAGAAAAGTCAGAACGGATAACGACTAGCTCTATGCATGTCTAGTCAATAAGTACGTAGTTTGAAACTCAAACCAGCACACAAAGGAAAATTCCTAACGCTTTCCCTGGGGACTCTGTGGTGCAATATATGCCCGCGATATGTAGGCATAATGTAGAAAAAAGGTAGTAATTATATAATGTGAAAGATTATATCAAACGTAGAGAATCAATGGAATATAAATAAATCTGGTGTGGCGTTATTATGCATAAACACACACATGAAACTAAGAAACGGTTTCAGAAACTTATGTTGTTGTTGTTGTTTCTGATGCTCCCTGGCTGTAATGTACTACCAGGATTAGGGGTGAAGCCTGGCTGGCTTAGGTCTGAATAAAGGATTAGGGCTGAAGTATGCGGCTCCGATTTGAATAGCACCACAGGGGTCGGAATCCGTCTTAGTTAGTTGCCACCTCAATTTAGTCCGAGCACCCCCAG
Source organism: Dolomedes plantarius (assembly GCA_907164885.2). NCBI lineage: Eukaryota > Metazoa > Arthropoda > Arachnida > Araneae > Dolomedidae > Dolomedes > Dolomedes plantarius. Next base: position 43,029,082 of record OU015498.1, read on the forward strand.
GGCCTACATCTTGGGGTATCGTACCGTCTCCCACCCTCTCTGACTTCCATAGAGGGAAAGACGTCATGAAGGACAGAAACGCGGAGGGCCTAGACACGGAGATATTTTAGTGGCACTTGCCGGGAATCGAACCGAGCACCCTCAGCACCGAAAGTCAGTGTTTTACCACAAGGCCACCGCAGCTCAAAATTTCCCCGCCACTTTATAACTCAAAATAAAGAGAATATTCATTTCCGTGGATTAAAATTTGTAAAAAAATTGTTACACCTTAAATTAAAATGCATATAATCATCCCATTAACAATTTCCAATAAAAAGTAAACTTTTAACGTTTTCTAAAATTTTATATTAACCTCTGTTCACAAAGGTCGAAAAATATGTTAAAGTAATATCGATAAAATGAGCAAGTAAAGCCTTTCAATTCAGTAAGTAGTAAAATGGAATACAGAATTTAAAGGAGAACACAAAAAGAAAAAAAGTTATACAACTGATATAGCAATGACATAAAATAATGAAAATACATTGAAAATTTTTAATAATTTAACATGTTTTAAAAAAAACTTAATCACAAAATAATTTCCGAAATATGAATAAAAGTACGATTCATTTATATAACCCATTTAAAACTAACTATCCAAAAGAATAAATAAAAAAAAATTTGATATTAGAATTAATTCTAGTATTTCAACTCCGTTAAAACTAAAATATTCAGTACCGGCAAAATAAATTGCAAATTAATAAAGAAAAAATTATCCTCCCTATAAATGTTTAACTTTTCGAGAAATTTAAGGATTTCAACGGGAGTTTCAACACATTTAGAAATTTATTTTCTATCTAAGACTAAGGCATTATACCAGATTGACTGTCAACAAACGTGATTCTTTCGTGCTTAATTTAAACGTCGAAAAAGATGGAAAATTTCGATCTTACTAGATGTAATAGACGGTGAAAGTACATGCGATCGATTTTCAGACATGTGTAGAATCTTAAGAACTATGAAACTTCGCAAACAAAGAGTTTATCATATCTTACGGAATAAGATAACTAGACTGTATATATATATATATATTGATATTGTAGTGCCATTCGGTTTACTTGCTCTGTTAATCAGAATGAGGTATTAATACCAATATGTTTTAATTAAACGCATTTATTTTTTCTTGATTACACAAGTATATACAAATTTACAAAAACCCAAGAGGGAGACAAGTTCACCCAACCTGTTACATCATACAATTCCTCTCTTCTTCTTGCTTATACTAGCTCAAAGCCTGGACAAAAGATTGTATTCACCTGGGCGCTTGTCCAATCAACATCCTAGTATCAGGGATGTCGAAGATAAATCCGTACAGAGGCATCGTGGCAAGCTGTCATTGGCTTAGCCAGCTCACACTCGTTGCTAGGGCTCATAACCTGTTCCTATGCAGAAAGTTCCGATTTGAAATATTTTAGGTTATCACCTTAATATATATATATATATATATATATATATATATATATATATACACTGCTCAAAAAAATTAAGGGAGCAGGCAAAGAAGTTAAGAAAACCTTGCGAGTCAGCCACGTATTGGCATAAAATGGATAGTACACGCGTATCAATGCGCAATACAGAAAAAAAGACGTAAAAAATTTGTAATTTAGCTTTAATTCTTTGAAAATATGGAAAAAAACATGAAAAGATGATTTAGGGCAACAATTTGGTTACATGTAAACAATAAATAAAATGTATTGTTTAGAAATGATGCAAGATTTTTACTCAAAAGAATAACTAAGCAATCGAATTTCACAGTTAAGGCAGTGAAACAGACGTTTCTGCAACATCCCGATTTCCGCCCTTATGTTCTTTTTCTGGTTTTTGACGTCATGAACTTTGATTTGCATATAAAGTTTTCTACTTCTGTTTCCTGCCAGGCTTTAAATTATGGATGATTTATTTTATGTTACTTATCGGTGTAAGTATTTGCGTAATTTCGTTAAAGCCATCTGCTGCCCTAATTGTTTTGAGCAGTGCATATATATATATATATATATATATATATATATATATATATATATATATATATATATGTGTGTGTGTGTGTGTGTGTGTGTTTATGTGTTAGTTAGGAATAAAATATTAGAGTTGGAAATGCATCGTAAATAATGTAGTAGTTGGGCCAATGTTGATTAATCTTCAATAAATAGTCACACATTTTCATATTTAACAACACATCTATTAAGTCATTCTGGGACAGAGATGTAGTCTTTTCTAAACGAGGGATCTTCTAATATCTGAAGTTATAAATGTAAAAATATCCCCAAACTGTCGAAGAGGAACTTTTATTATAGTTAGGATTGTAACTGTAAATAAATTCCGAATACGTTATGCCTAAATATGGCATTGTACTGTGTAGTTTAAAACTATAATGTGGCTATTTTCTCACGTGTCATTTATGGCTCAGCGCTGGCCTTAGGGTAGATATAAAAATTATGGAAAGTTTTAAAGGGGTATATAAAAATTTGTAATTTACAGGACAAATTGAGTTATGGAATGAGGGATGCTTTTTGGCATAACATATTTACATTATATTTACTAGAACACAACATTTAAAAGTGTCTTTTTGACTTTCAAGTAACGAATACATTCTTTTTCACTTAAATTTGAAATTATTATTTCTCTTGTACTAGAACAGTTCGGTTCATTTTTAAACCTTTTTTGCACTTAAAATAAGTCTTTTATTCTGCGACATGTACATTAAAATATTTGTCTAAAATTATTTTATTCTGAAATGATCAGTCAGAGTGACCCACCATTCAATGCAATTTGAAAGAAAGTATTGGTTATCTGCAAAACTTATCACAACTATTGGTAATGGTATAAAAAAATAAAGCTTCGTCTCTATCAATGTATCACTCTTGGAGCAATATATTATGCAGAACTCTTTCGTAGGAATTTTGTTGATACTGAGCGCCGTTACTTGATAGGATAGGGAAAAGAAGAGCCCTGCATGTTTTCTTAGTATCAGATTTAAAATTAAAGTCTTCTCATAAAACTTTTTCAAAGGGAAAAATTTCTGTTTATATGTATACACATCTAGGTGTTTCTTCAAGTTTGTGAAACGATGTTTCAGAATTTACCAACTAGACTTCAAAGGAATTTTTAATTTGAAATATTTTTCTCTTTTATATAATACTAGTTGAATATCCGTACTTCGCTACGGAGTACATTCAAATTAAATTCAACGGTCAATGTAGGCAATTGATACCAAAAACAAAATGAAATTGTTTATAATAAATACAACAGTCAATGTATGCAATTGGTGTAAAAAAATAAAAATATATATTTATAAAAAAATCGTAACGGTTATTTTTTATAGACAAATAATGTAGAAGAAAATATAGAAATTAAATCTAATTAGAACATACTAAAGAATATACTACAGTTTATAGTACAGTTTGAGGAACCTTTCTTTTAATGAATTTTAAAATTTTTTGGATAATATCCAATCGTCTGCCGCATTAGAAAGAAAAAAATATGTTTTTTGTCAATTTATTTCGTTGTAATGCACTTGACAATAAATTAATTTAAAGTATAACAAAAAGAAAAGAAACCACATGATCAGTATTTAATAAATTAAATTCTAAAAATCAATCTTCAAAAATTTACTACCAAAAATCAGAAAATGGAGGTAAATATTCGAAAAAGATTTCATTTTAAAGTAATTTTTAGGATATTTCTCATGATACAAATTTTATAACCCTCGGAATATTATTTTAAATGAAAACTTTAAAGAATGTTTCAAAAACAGCTTAAAAATTTAATTTAAAAATATCTAAGATGAATTTTCCAAAAATCTTAGTGCACCCCTACACTATAAGAAGATTCGCCATGCAAAATTTCAGCCCTTTATGTCCAGCAGTTTGATCTGTGCGTTCTATGTCAGTGAGTCAGTGAGTTAGTCAGTCAGTTAAGGGAAAAAAAAATTATGACCTAACATTATTTACTTATTCAGTATTTTATCTGCATTAAGATACCTATGTTAGTTAGGTAACCGAAAATGCACAGTATATTTATCAAAAATACCTATTGTTTTTCATATAAACGCGACATGGAAAGCACTACAGTCTTTATTTGATTAAGATCTATTTCATTCCCTGAAATTATTCTATTTTCAAACTTGTCCCGTTTATTAAGTCCGACAAAACAAGTCAG
>OU015498.1:43038275-43054189 GCA_907164885.2 Dolomedes plantarius
TATGCAAGCTACTTTGGTCTTCCATACTCTATGGTTCGTCTATAAGCAGGGCCGCCCAGAGATTTACGGGGCACACTTCTGTTGGGGGCCCCAAGAAATCTGATTAATCGAATAATTTTTTTTTAAATTTTTTGAGGGGCCCCTTTTTTCAGGATATTATTTTGAATTTCGAAGTACGGCACAAGTTTCAGAATTTTCTTCGGAGGAAATCTAATAAATAAATTTTTTAACATTTTTGGGGGCCCCTCCGACAGTTGGGGCCTGGGGCAAAGTGCCCCAGTTGCCCCCCCCCCCCCTCTGAGCGGCCCTGTCTAAAAAGTCAGTAATTTAGATCCTGAAAATATTTTCTACCATTCTCTGCTGCAAATTTTAGAGAAAAGTTAAGAAATTTTAATTTGTTTATCACCATTCTGTAAGCTGTGCAAATAAATTGTACAAAATATAAACAATGAAACAGTTGCAAATGTTATTTTGTTTAAATAAAGAGAATAAAATCGTATACATAAAGATCTTTTTCTCACATAACTAAAAACATTTTAATTTGTCAAAACAGGAAAAAAAAACGTTTCTGAAACAGTCTTAAAAACAATATATAAGTAAATGAATAAATTAAATTATAAATAAGCTCATATAGACAGAAAATATTTATATTTAATCAAAATTTTCTCTCTATCTCGTACGCTAAATTAAATTTTTATAAGAAGCTTTACTAAGGCAATAAACTCATTCAATTACGTAAACTTAAATTAATATAAATTAATTTAAGTTAGACATAGCAAAATTTCATAGACTTTATGATGCAAAGAAATGTAATATAACATAATAAATATACCTGGAATGTGTTGAAAAATGTTGAACAGAATAAATGTGTATATTTACTTTATAGGATTATGAATTTGATAGAAAAGAATCAAGCTTTAACGGTTTAAAATTCCAATAATCTTCTTGTAAGATATCAAAAATTAATGATGTATCTAGGATTTAAAAATCTGATTACATAACAGAAATAGAGAATATATTATTGTGTACGTTTTTCGTAGACAAATTAGGATTTGAAATTAACTGAGGTTGGTATTTTATTATAGCAATAAATGTAACAGGGGTAATATATATATATATATATATATATATATATATATATATATATATATATATATATATATATATACTTTACACAACGGCATATTTGTTGTAGTCATTATGCTCCATGACAGCAAGATATTCTCTTTAAGCTGACTAGAAGGAACCAATCGAATCCGAAGGATTATTGGAATAGATCACGTATTTGTAGAATGAGCTGAATGCTCGCATATGACTGTAAACATATTCAGTATGCGAGGTAACATAAAACGCAAGGAAACGATACATAATATTCATTTATTAGCATGAATAAAGTACATATGTAAGCTGTTATGGCTTTATGATGCAAACATTATTTGGATAAATTATCGCACAGGCATAAACTATAATTTATTTGAAAAATACAAAATACAGAAAACAAGCAGTTCCTCCCTTCAGTGCCTCTTAAATCAATTGAAGTACTAAAATCGTTATATATATATACTTGTAAGGTATACACAAGATTCGATTCACAAGAATCGAACTTTTGAGTGAATTAAAGAAGCTGCTTCAGATATGCTAATTTTGGCATACGCGCTTAGTATAAATACCACGCAGCGTCATTAATAAAAAGGGGAGTTGTTGTTAAGGTTGAAAAGGTGTTATCCTGCTCTAGCCCTTAGCGGGCCAGAAGTTTACGTGGCAGTACTGCTGGTTTGACTTACTGTTCGTGAGTATAAAAATATATTGTCCTTAAAAGCTGTATTTACATTCCGTACAAGTAGTACGCATGCTTATTGCTGTAAAAGCCAATTATATGTGCAATGAATCCAATAAACATTGTTTCATGTATAAATTGTGTTTGTATATAATTCAAATAGAGTGCCACTTCAAATTATATACACCCAAGTCTGGGTAGAAGTGAGCATAGATTCTCTATATACTGCTCAGAACAATTAGGGGAGCACATGGTTTTAACGAAATTACGCAAATACTTAAACCGATAAGTAACATGAAATAAATCATGAATAATTTAAAGCCTAGCAGGAAACAGAAGAAGAAAAAATCATATGCAAATCAAAGTTCATGACGTCAAAAACCAGAAAAAGAACATAAGTGCGGAAATCGGGATATTGCAGAAATGTCTGTTTCACTGCCTTAATTGTGAAATTCGATTGCTCAGTTATTCTTTTTGTGAAAAGGTGACTTGAAACTGTCTCAACAACGTGATTTACCGGAATCCATGGCATGGCGTATTATAGGCAGACTTGAACCCGGGCAAACACAACTTAGTGTCGCGGGCGCTGTTGGAGTTGCCAGAAGTGTCGTTGCAAGGCTGTGGAATCGATTCCAAGAAACAGGGAATGTTAGACGTCGACCAGGGTAAGGTCGGCCACTCGCCACTACAGCAACTGATGACCGGAATATACAGTTAACAGCTCGTCGAAACAGAACAGACAATGCTACTCAGCTGCAAAGACAGTTGCTCTTGGCAACAGGACGAAGGGTGTCCAGACAAACAGAACATAATAGGCTTCATCAGGGAGGTCTCTATGCACGTAGGCCAATGGTCTGCATTCAGTTGACCTCACGCCACCGTGCGGCCCGAAGATGGGCTGCTGAACATCGAGATTGGGAGCAACATGATTGGAGCCAAGTGCTGTTACAGACGAGTCCCGATTCAGTCTGGAGTGTGATACCCGACGTGTTTTGGTATGGAGGGAAAGGGGCACTCGAAATAACCCCACATTCGTTCGGGAGAGGTCACAATGCATACGAGCTTGTTTTATGGTATGGGATGGAATCTGCATAGGTTGACGTACCGACCTGCATATCATTCGGAACGGTACTTTGACGGCCCGAAGGTATGCAGACGAGATACTGAGACCTCATGTCATACCTTACGCTGCAGCCATTGGAGATTCCTTTGTTTTCCAGCATGATAATGCCAGACCGCATACAGCTCGTCTTGTGGAGAACATGCTTGAATCTGAAACAATACAGCGTATGGAATGTCCAGCGTTCTCTCCTGACCTGAATCCAATCGAGCATGTTCTGGACATGCTCGGACGATGCATTGCTGCGAGACCAAGGCCTTCTTTTACTCTCCAAGACTTGGAGATTGCACTTCTTGAGGAGTGGAACAGTATTCACCAAAGTCTTTTTTTCTGTATTGCGCATTGATACATGTGTAATATCCATTTTATGCCAATACGTGGCTGCCTCGCACGGTTTTCTTAACTTCTTTGCTTGCTCCACTTTTTTTTTAGCAGTATATATATATATATATATATATATATATATATATATATATATATATATATATATATATATATATACATACATATATATATAATATATATATATATATAATATAATATATATATTACACTTATCTTTAATTTCGAAAATCCATTAGCATAGCAGTTAATTAAAATTTAATTGAATTCAAAACGTTACACTTTCGTTGGAATAAGCCCGCTGGCGAAAAGCAATTTTATACTTCCGTTTATGTGAATATTCGTTAATTTATTATAGAAATGAAAATTTTTAATCTAATTAAGCTTGCAGTTCAGACGAAACTCATTACGAAAATGCACTTGGAATTGTTGAGTCATCGTTGGCTATAAATTAAAATTTCTGTCGATGGTAATGAACGCCATTAGAAAGTTAGTATTCAGTTGTTGAGGTACGTAGAAATTTGTGGCCTATTTTGATTCAGAATAATCGATCTTTACTTGTGGGGTACATTTCTTTTTGTTTACCTGCCATCTTATTTTTGATGTGCCAAATTGTTTTTAACTATAAGTTAAGTTTATGTTTAAAAGAAACTAATATAGAGGTACCAGGAGGAATTGTCGCCAAATTCTTATCGAATAGTTATCAATTATTTTTAATTAATCTAGTTTTAAAAGTTCAACTGCTTTCAGATTTGTTTTTACCCTTGTATCCTCTTAAAACACATATTTGAAATGTTTTCTATCTATGTTCACAAACGCCTCCTTCACTAGTTTTACCAATTATCCCGATATTTAAAGAAAGTTTTGTAATATACAGGGTAATCGAAAAATGATTGACCTAACTGTTCACAGTAATAAGCTGCTTTTTTTTGTATAATGAGAGTGGAATTTCATGAGTTCATGCTCACAGCAGCAAAGACACACCATATATATATATATATGTATAGATATATATATATATATATATATATATATACAGTGGAATCTCGGTCGATCGGTTTCGAATCCATCGTTTTTCCGTATGTGTCATTCATTTTATCGAGTCCCAATGATCATATTGCTTTGTTATGTGTCCGCATCTATCGTTTTCCCGCATTTATCGTTCATTTCAATCGGTCCCTTGAAAAACGATAGATCGAGATTCCACTGAATATATATATATATATATATATATATATATATATATATATATATAAAGACCTTTAAAACACCTAATAAACACCTTCGAAAACTCTCCGATATAATTTCATACCTAAAATATAAAATTTTTAAATTTAAAAAAGAAATATCAAACTCCTTGAAAACACCTCATAAAACGCCTCACGAAAATTCTCCGATAGAATTTTATATCCAAAAATATACGGTTTTTACATTTAGTAAAGAAATACTAAAGACATATTAAACACCTTACAAAACATCTTTTGAAACCTCTCCGGAAGACTTTTACAAGCAAAAATATAAGACGTTAACATTTAAAAAATATATTAGAGAAATATCAAAAACCTTTATTATCTTAAGTATGTTATACCTTTATTACAAATCACCTTGCGAAAATTCTCTGATAGACTATAATAATAATATATAGGGTGGGCAAAAAGTCTGTAGAAACTTTAAAAATTAATAAAAGCCGGAAAATAACCAAATAAATTTAAAGAAACGTTTGCAGGGTTAGCATCTCTAGGTCACGGGATTTTGTTTAAGACAGGAAAAGAAATAACTCTACAAAAACAGCCGACAGGTGGCACTGAAGTACACAAGTCAAAAAAAAAAAAGATATGCAAATAACGAAATAAATGCTTCTAAATCGTTTATTACAGAATAAGGTGTTCTATTTGACCCCCACCACAGGGGATAAGGCATTGCAGGCTAGTTACAAATCCAGCAACGGCAGAGTGCAGCAGGTCCGGATCTATACATGACACCTCTCGGCGGATCGCGGAACAACGGTGAACTGGTTTTGGATTAGAAACGCACGTTCTTATAACCGTCTCATTTGCATATTTCACAGAATTCGCTCGTACCAGCTCCATCTATCGGCTGTTTTTTTTTTTTTTTTTTTTTTTTTTTTGGGGGGGGGGGGGTTCTGTCTTAAAAAATTCCCGTGACCTAGAGTCCGTAACCCTGCAAACCTCTTTTGTTATTTTGGTTATTTTTACGGCTTTTATGAATTTTTAAAGTTTCAACGGACTTTTTGCCTACCCGGTATAAGGTTTTGCCATTTAAAAAGGAGATAGTAAAGAGAATAAAATAAGAAAAAGTAATTTAAGAGATTAACCCTAATACAAATATTAATTCAGTACTTTCAAATCCTAAACACTTTATTCATTAGTAACTTTCGAATTCTTCTTGTTTGGGAATAACATGAAATACATATCTGAAATATTTTCGTAGTCATAAATTCATGTGAGATGTATCGGACAAGTATAATTTCATAACATTTCGTATATAAATAAAATTTCAATTTTTTCTCTGTATAAATATTTTAAATTTTTATCGTCGACTCCCTAGAAACTTTCTCAAAGTTTTCAAACAAGAAAAAAATTTCGCAGCCCTGAAAATTTCCTACCTATCGTCGTCGTTCCTTGCTGCCACATTATAGAAATTACTTCTTCGAAAATGTTTCTAAAATTACTCTCTTCGATATTTAATAAAAAGTGTCTCAAGGTTATCTATAACTTTCGCTGCAAAATTATCAGTGCTCCAAAAGCAAAAAATAAAAAATAAAAATGGCAGGGAATTCTGTCTAAATGACTTCTTTCACGTAAAGCACTTAGTTAAAAATAATGCATTCACTTTTTTATTAACACGGTATTTTTTCCCTGTTGTTGTTAAGACAAAAGCACTTAGGGTATTTTTTTCAATGTTTTCAACATACTTAAAGCTTAAAACGGCTTACTTTCCAATTCTTTTTTCATTAGAAGTTGAGTAAAATATTTTTTTAAATGCTTAAGAAAAGCGTTTTAATCAAATATATTCTTAAGATTTATTCTCATTACTTTTTTGTTTCGTTTCTCATTTCTCATTATTGTATTTAGCATTGGCAGTTAGTGGATTTTCTTGTATTAGAAAATTATTTATCTTAAAATGAAATAACGATTTAATGACAAATATTCTTAAGCCTTTTTTCCTGTTTTTTTTCCAATTCATATATTTTTCGGGATTTTTGTTCAGTGATATTTATCAATATGTTATGTTTTTCGTTTTTCGGGAAAGTGGTGGCGGAATTTTTTTCTCATTTATTAAAATTACAAAAAAAATACTTAATAGCTTCATGGATACAAAATTTAATGGATACAAATAGATCTTTAATGGATACAAAAAATACACAAATATTGTTTTTAAAATGAGGTACATAGAATAGAAACGTACAGATTCCTAAAATCTTCAATTAAAGAAAAGGAACAGCTACTAGTTTCAAGCTAATATACAATTTTTAAGTGTTGTTTCTAGAGCTAATCCCTCGATGATTAACTATAATTCTTTCGTAACTACTCACCATTCTTAATTTCCCTCTTATCACCAGTTAAAAAAATCGTTATAGTTGTCTTCTACGAAGTTGTTGATACCTTACCAAGTACCTTCGCACCATAAGTGCTTTCCGAAATGTTGAAGAAGGCTAATTAGCAATATAAATGCATATAATTATAAAAATGCCCTATAAAATGCCCTATATATTATGATAATTAGCCCTATATATTATGCTAATTAGCCCTAACTACTTGATTCCCTACCTAGCCCTCTACCTAGCGGTTAACGGAATGATGAAAAACTATACTAATAGTCCGTAACTACTTGCGAAATTTAATTTACCACTTAAGACCATTTAAAAAATCGTTACCGGTGATCTTTCACGAAGCTGTTGATTCTCCCTCTTGTCCTACGACTTCTGCTTACGGGGATGATAAAGAACTATACTAATTAGTTCGGGACTACTCGATTCTTTACCTAGCCCTCCATCTAGTGCTTCCCAGGATGACAAGAACTATGCTAACAGTCTGTAACTATTTGCCATTTTTAATTTCCCTCATAATATCGCTTAACAAAACATTAGAGTTCCATTTCACGAAACAGTTCAAGTCCTACCCTGTCCTTCAGCTACAGCTTCCCGGCGTGGTGACTAATCAGTTCGTAAACACTTGCCGTTCTTGATTTTTTTTGTGAGTTTTACGAAGGCTGTGTGTTCCTAAATCTGTTTAATTCACAAGTTCCATGTCTTGAATTGGCCATCTGGTAACGTGCTGGCTTCTATGCTGAGGGTGCTCGGATCGAATCCAGGCACACGGCATTAAATACCTCCGTGTCTAGGCTGGATATGAGCACGTTATATCCGTAGAAAAGAACGTAACTCTATGAAGGACAGACAGGGTGGGAGAAGGTACGATCCCCCTCCAGATGTCGCACCAGGAGTTTCTCGGTCAAAAGTGAGGTGACAACTAACTAAAAGGGACTCCGACCATTGTGGCGCAATTCACAATGGAGCCGAACACTTCATACTGTAGCCTATATGGACCTGGTCTAGAACTACGTTCCAGCCAGGGGGCATAAGAAAAACAAGTAATATATAATATACAGATTTAAAGGCTCGGGGGAAATATATATATATATATATATGTATATGTAATAAAATTTTTAACCACCTCTAATCTTTAATCACCCGTAATACAAATATTCTCTCTAAATGGTAACCTTTCCGTCCTTTGGCGATTTACCCCATCTTTCCAATACTATTGTACCTCGCCAATTTCCGGCAACCCGTTTAGAGCTACTTCGGTGTGCTCGCCAGAAGAGTGTTGGACGCGGACATTGTAAGGTGATGATGATTTGATGGAATAAACTGCATTTGACCTTTGAAATGGAATTGTATTGATTTCGGCCACGATGTGTTTCTATCAGGAGATGACCATTCGGGTCATTTTTCACACACACACACACAAACATATATATATATATATATATGTATAATATATATATAATATAATATATATATATAATATATACTTCTGGCCATTAAACTGCAACACTAGAATAGAAAGCAAATAAGAAAACTTTTACTTATTGTACGTATACAGCAGAGTAGGGAGAAAAAATTATTAAATTTGTAGGTAATTTAGGGGTATACTGGATCCGAAATTAGTACACACAGCTGCCGCCTCTGGCAGCTAAATCGACTCTAACCCGGTTAGGTATCTAGTCGAACTGGGCAAGAATCATAGATACGGGCAAGTCATTCCCTGCTGCTTCAAATCTATGCCACATTTCATCAATCGTAGTGGCTGGAGAGCGGTGGAGACCAGATGCTTTCAATAGGTGCGAGATCTAGAGAACGTGCTGACTAAGGTAACAGTCAAACATATTCTGTGTGGAGGTAGGTGAAGACACGACGGGCAACATTCGGTCTTCCGTTATCTTGTTGAAAGATGACGTCACCGATGCGTCGAGGATAAGGCACAGCCACGGACCTCAATATAAGCAATATCGCAGAACAATAAACCGCACTCTCGATAGGCCCCAATCCTGCCGCTACCGAATTCCGGGGTGCTAGCCGTTTCTCCTTTTCATGCGAGGCACGACCTTCTCACAAACAATCAACATTGAAATGCGATTTCCGAATGAGAAACACGCTGCGTAACTTCCCTTTCATACAGAGTTTCAGATGCCGTTTATCCCTCCTGCGTCGCTCGATTGCGCATAAATGCTAATCATTTGCATATCCCAGCATCTCTTTCCCTTTATGCGAATTTGACGTTTGTATCATCCCTCCTTCATGGTCTTGCAGTTGTAATGAACAGCAGTGTATATATATTATACCAGATTTCTTAATTTAATGTTTCGACACTCAGTTTTAAATTTTTAATCAGTATCAAAATTTAAATTTTTTTCCTTTCTCTTTCATTTTAATTTTGCAGCGATATGTATTATCGTCTGTTCTGAAAAACTCTGCTATATTCCCCATCATTCTTAATGCATTAGAAGATGCGTGTTTCTAAAACGCCCACACGCACAGGGAAGCGCATTAGAACTCACTTTTGATGTAGATAAGACTAACAAATTTATTATCTGGCTGTAAGTGAGTTTTGTACTTAGCATTCTGAACTCCTCTCCGTCTTGGATATAATTTAGCAGAGTGGAGGTGTATTTCTAGAGGTGTGAAGAAGTGATAAGTTTGGAGATATCTCTCCCGTCACTACAAGGAGATTGCAGGAAAACGAACGATGCAGGGCTTCTTCATAAAATATTCCTTAAAAGTTGTTGTAAAGATATTTCGCTTCATGAGCTCTCTCACGGGGTATTGAAAATGAACATAATAAATGTTGTATCCTGTAAATTACTCATGTTAGTGAATTGCAAAGTAAAATGAGTTCTAATGAGGTGAAATATATAGATTACATTTATAGTTGAGCGTAACAGTGTAAAAGTTATATTTTATAGTTTACTGTAGACCAAACGAATTTATATTTATCTTATACTTGCACTCACACACATTCTGTATTAATTATGCTACCCAGATATGTATACAATTGTACCCCGTTATAGCGAACTTGGTATATAACAAACTCCCGGATATAACGAAAATTTTAGTCCCACCGTTTTTCTATTGTATTTAATGCTAATTTATCCTTTTATAGCAAACCTCCGAAATCTTTAGAATCAGCATCTAAATCTTTAGAAAAAACAAAAGGTTCATGTATAACGAACCTTTTGTTTTTTCAGTCGACTACGGATTTTTTTAAAACTTTTTAAGAATGTTGAATATACATCGAATGTTGAAGAAGATGATGAAGATTTACCTATCGCGATATGGATAGATAAGCACAAAATTTCATCATTCTCTGATTGTGGCATGCAATTGTTCGAAACATGTGATGATGAAGTCAGTACTTGTGAAAATCCGACTGATGAAGACATTCAGGAAGAAACTAAAATGAATCATTCTGAAATCGAAGATTCTGAGGCTGATGAAGAGGAGCACATAAATGACGAAATATCCACAATCTCAGATGCTACAGCATCGATGCGTGTCAATAATAAGTTTTTTCCTACCCAAACAGTGGAAGAAAGAGTGTTGGAGTCATTCGATGTATTGGACAAAGAAATTCATAAAATATTTTTGAAATTGGCATCACGTTAGTAGAAGATAACCGATTATTTCTGCATCAAAACAGTGAATCATTAATGTTTATTTTTAATAGATTTAATCATTTTTTTCAATACATCATTATTGAATACAAAGCAATTAATGAGTTATACATTTGGTAAACTCTAACATTTTTCATAACGATTCGGATATAGCGAACGAAACCTTTGGTCCATTGAAGTTCGTTATAATGAGGTTCGACTGTATTATATTTCATAATATTTTTTTACTAAACAGGCACACACCTACAAAGTATCATGTATTTATAAATAATTATATATATATATATATATATATAATATATATATATATATATATATATATATATATATACACAGTGGTACCTCGACTTACGAGTTTTTCGAGATACGAGCATTCTCTCGGTAGATTTTTTGCTTCGAGTTACGACCTAAAATTCGGGTTACAAGAAAGTTTCAGATATCTCACCGCTAGTTTGAGCCACAAAAAGCATATTATATTTACAACCGTTATGTACAATAATTACACAATTGTATACATATTATTCTGAGACTGCTATCCAGTCGAAAACCTAGAGATTAACACTCAACAATCACCCGGGGCAGATCGCACTGCCCACACTTGAGTCGCCCTCCGAAACCGAACAGCGTCCTCCCTCTCTCGCAGAGAGATAGCTTCAATTCCCTCCCCCACACTGGAACACCCCATGGGGTCTAAGTGATGTGATGACCTTGGTCCTAGGATCACGTGCTTTCCCCCTTTTACGGATTTTGAGAAAATAGAAAGAAGAATCTGGACATTACAGCCACAGTGAACGATGCAACATTCGCCCAGCTTCCCTGTCTCACTCGTTCACTTTAAAAGAGTACCTGGAAATAAATGCGAAAGTGACGAAAGCGGGGCGAAAATGTCAAAAATAAACGAATAAGATTTAAATTTTCAGTTCAGCCTTTCTCCTCTTCCATTGGCATCTTCAAGTCTGATCTCCAAGGTAAATGTTGTACATTACACTTAATAAAACAAATTTATTGCAGTACACTCTATTGTATTGAGTTTTTATACAATGTTTGTCATTTATAAGCACACGTTTTCTTATTTAAAAACATGTAACAAAGAACTGTGTTGTTGTTTTTTTTGGGGCGCGGAACGAATTAATAGCATTTCCATTCATTTCAATGGGGAAAATTGATTCGACATACGAGTATTTCGAGTTACGAGCTCCGTCATGGAATGAATTAAATTCGTAAGTCGAGGTACCACTGCATATATATATATATATATATATATGTGTGTGTGTGTGGTGTGTGTGTGTGTGCGTACGTGTACGTATGCATGTATATGCCTACAAACAACTGTTAACGGGTCACAAGGGTCTGCATCTGTTAAATAATTTTTTTTTTCTTTGCTCGAGATGCAGTATGTATAACTTATGATATGTAAAAGACAAGGCTCTCACGAAAAGCCATCACTAAGAGTGCAATTTGAACACGTCCTGTCTTAAGAGGAAAATGTTTCTACAAACCCATTAAGAGATGTTGCTCAAAAAATTTTACTAAGAAGAAGGAGAATTTGTGGACAACTTTATTCTTTTATTCCTTTCTGCTGGCCTATAAATTTACTTTATGAATTCCTCTCTCTTCTTCCTTTTTGATAGCATGCTGTCATGAGAATGACGTGACTAACACTTAATTTGAATAAATCCAGTAATCACGTGATCAAATAAAAACTTTTATTGGCTAATTGAAGTACAACAACGGGAAGAGAACTTGTCTACTTTGACTAAGATCCCCATTTACGTAGTACTATATTCTTAGCATTTTAGTTTTGAGCCTTTGAGATTTGATATTAGTTCGAAGAATGCAAGTTCAGCAGCGCAGCAGTGATAAAGCATAATTAGAATCGTGAGTATAATTAAATTTAGATCATTTGCTCAGTAGCAGCATAGGCTAATAAGGGTGAGGCACCGTATATAGGGATGTATTTGGAGCTTGTAAATATAAGAGTAAGGGTTTATTTATTTAAATAAATAAAGCTATGACAAAAACCGTATGAGGTGAAAACAAATTATGATATGAGTTATTTTAGAAAATCATTTTTAGTATAAACCTGTGCCGTTCATATCTAAGTAAAGCCTAGATTTAACTCTGACGTTACGTTTTAAAATCCTACATAGCATGTGTTGACTACAGATATAAAATATTAATAGAAAGAAATATAAATAGAAAACTGCACGAGATTGGAGACTTCCAAGATGAGCCAAGTTTATAAAAATACAAGATAGCGATGCTCGAAGTTTTTAAACTGGAGTAATTGCAGATATTTCAATTAAAATATTTTTTTCTAATCTTTAATAGACAGTATTTAGTAAAATTAAAGCTTCCACAAGGAACCTTAAAAACAAAGAATAATTATATACGTATATATATATATAATATATATAATATATATATATATATATATATAAATATAATATATATACCAGGTGGTAATGCTTCAAGTATGCTAGCTAATTTATACTTATTATTTGAAATTAATAATATAGAAAATAGCAATTACAATATATTTAGATATATAGATGATATAATAGTAATTAATAAAAGTAATAACCCTATAGACTTAAATTTTTACCCTCCTAATTTGGAACTAATTAAAAGTAGCCATGATAATATTAATGTAAACTTTCTAGATATTAATATTAAATTAAGTACTAACAATAAATTTACTTTTGACTTATACGACGAAAGATCTGACTATAATTTTAATATTGTTAAATTTCAAAATTATCTAACATGTTTACATAAATCTGTTTTTAATAACATTATTGTAAATCAGTTAGTTCGTATAAATAGGCTATGTTCTAAAGACAATAGGATTAAGCATATTATAGACTTGAAAGCTGTGCTAACTCGTAATAATTACCCAGTAAGTCTATCCAAAAACATAATTGATTGTTTTTGTTTTAATGAATATTTTGTTCTGTTGCATTAATAAGTTAAACATAACAATAGGTTAAAATAAAAATAATAACTACTAAAAACAAAAATAAAAATCATAAGAAAAATAAAAAAATAATTAACTCATAGTAGTAACAATAATAAAAACTAAATAAATAAAGGAATAATAGTCTTAAAATATGGTAACCTAAGTAAGTCTGTAACTGAGTATCCACTACCTCAATGGTTGCAAGTTATATGACGTCAGTCATCTTGCGGTTACAAGTTCTTAACTTCCACTCTGACTAGCGCCAGGCTTGGTGTTCTTTGGTTAAGTACTTTTATTCAAACTTAATTCATTTATTATTCAATTCTTCTGTTAATAATGGATTGTACGGTGTCTGAGTGTGTTTATTTAATAGATCATACTCATCAGAAACAATCCATTGGTTTTTAGACAGTATTGACACCGCTGATGAAGAAATGCTGTCAAAAACCTTATTCATACTTTTCTTTACATGTTGGATGTTCCTGGCTTCAAGTAGCTTTAGAGCTATTACTGGTATCTCTTTCATCTTATTCTTATTATATATATATATATATATATATATATATATATATATATTTCTCTAATGCGGAGGAACTTTGTCGTATAGACATTCACCTGTTGATATTCACCGCACTTTTTGCTAGCCATTTTATTATGAGAGCACTATATAGGCGGACCAGCCCTGCTCCCTATGGAGGGACAACACAAACGGAGGTATTTTAAAGGGCACGCACCGGGATTCGATCCGAGCACCCTCAGCACCGAAAGCCATCACGCTTACCACAAGGCCACCTCGGCCCATATATATATATATATATATATAATATATATATATATATATATAATATACCATTCCACCTTTATTAATTAACGCATATTCTACATTTTCCCGTTAACGTTCCAATAAAGTATAGCCCTGTAGTTCACATTATGACCTAAGGATACACGAATTAACTAGCTAAATTGTCCCTTAAAACACGTGCACTAAACAAAAAGAGTTGTATTCATAATATGATTCAACATCACGAGTTTCTCTCGCTCCTTCCGAAAGATCATACGACTTCTGACGCACGACGTCAGATGGTCACCGATAACCAGTTAATAGTTTTTGGCCCCCTAGTGTAGAAGGTCATGAACCCTTCGTATAAGCGAGAGCAAGGGTTCTCCACGGTTATTTTTTCGTGACTGTCCTCGTAGTTTGATGTTGTACCATCCACGCTTTGTGTCATCTCCGCACTCTTTTGTCTTTTGTGCTCTATCGGCACGTCCTTTCACCGTCCATCAAGATGTAATGTAGCTAAATACTCCGGCAAGTCCGCAATTTACAAGTACTTTTATGTGTGCTGTAACATACAGCAAAACGCCGTCTTTCTGTGTCTAGAATAAAGACAGTTCTAAGAATCCATGGAGATACCTTTCGACCATACCTCAGAACGAATGCCTACAGCTGTTGGGTATTACTTGCTTACACACACACACACACACACACACACACACACACATATATATATATATATATATATATATATATACCGATTAAACAACGGGGTTGAAAAGAGAATTACATATGCAATCGAAATTATACATTACATATAAGGATACATGTATGACAAACATGGGTCTCACTAATAGATAGTCATACAAGTACCCTTAATTATAGTGTAGATTGTGCATAGATAAAAAATTTAACACAAGGTTAACAGATTTACAGTATAGATAGAATAATATTTTTTATTTCTGTGATATCAAAGCCATTATAAATGATTTTAAGACGACACATTTTTCGAAACAAATTTATTTTGTTTATTATTTTTCACATTAAAGGGATTATAAACGATATTTCTCAGTATCGGCTGTTCGAGTTTCATTCATTCAAAAGTTTTCTAAAATTAAACAAGTATGACTAAGAATTGCCCGGAAAGTTCTCCCAAAGTTTTCTAAGTTTAAGTCAATATTTAAAACTCCTGAGTTGCTGAATATATTATTTTTCCCGAAAGATGCCAAAGACTCTTATTTGCATGACACATATTAGGTTACTAATGCAGAATTCATGGAAGGCAAAGGGTAGTTTATTTTAGTTATATATATATATATATTATATATATATATTTGTTTATGTATATGTTTACATAATTAATATTTTTATTCTTTTTATACATTGTTTACCTCATTTTTATCATAGCATTTCAAGTGGAATAATGTTTAGGATCTCACATAATTTAAAGTGGCTTGTTTAAGCCTCTCTTTTATTGAAATCTGATATTTTTACATAGAGCAACCCATTACTGTAATGCCACAGTGCAGCCAAATAAAATGTTTAATTTCTTAGCAAATGCTTTGAAATATAATGGATAAACAACTGGTTGCTGAAGGTATAAAATTGAGTACAAAAAAGAAAAATAAATTAGGTGTTTTTTATATATATATATATATAATATATATATATATATATATATATATATATCTATGTGTGTGTATATATATATTATATATTATTATATTTGTGTGTGTGTGTGTGT
>OU015498.1:43054289-43134289 GCA_907164885.2 Dolomedes plantarius
GTACGGGGTGCGTTGCCAGTGGATTTTCTGTTGCCCATATTCGACAATTCTGGGTATTGACGTACCCTGTCAGATGAAAATGGGCTTCATCTGTCCACAAAATTTTCCACGGCTATTCATTATCCACTTCCATGCGACCAAGAAATTCTAACGCAAACGTCTCCCTTGCTAGCAGGTCAGACGGAAGCAACTCCTGCACATGGCCAATTTTGTACGGATAGCATTGCAGGATGTTTCGTACAATTTTCAACACCGTGCTCGTAAGGCTGTCCAATGTTCGGGCAATTCCTCGTGCACTGCATGGTTGCACACCACCGGCGGACCCCTCCTTTAATGATGTGGCCACTTCTTCAACTGCAGTCGAATGCACTCGTTTTCTCCCTCTACCAGATTGCACATCAAACAGACCTGTCGTTTCGAATTTTTGCATCATTTTCTTCAGACCGACAACACTCATTGGACCAACGCCTTCTTTTATACCCTTCAGTGTCTATTGAACTTTTGCAGAGCTTACTCTTGCACAATTATAGTTTCGTTGTTAATACAGCTTACCTAGCAGAGCGCTGGTCCTGCAGGGAGACACCCATGGCGACCGTCTGAGACGCGGAATGAGGGAACCAGCCGTGTACCAGCTAACACTGAATGTGTCGTGCGCATGACGGGTATTTTAATTTACATCTTCTGCCGCTTACAGTGCCATCTGTTGCTAACTTTTGAAACTAATTTTTTTTTTCTGCCATAAGCTTTACGCCTTCTTGAATAACATGCCGTTCAAATTTGACGTCATTCTCATCAGCGGTTCTTTTTTATAGCGTTTTGAAACTTAAACTTTAATTATAATCACCCTGTATGTGTTGAATACCCTTCAGTTCTATATCTATTACTTTTTGCATGTAATAAACATTAGCAACATACGTCATTCGTGATGCTAAAATGTATTAATTAAAATATTTATCTTATTAAGGAAGTTTAAAACTTTCAAGGGAATTTTCCAATGGATTGACCATGAGAGGGGATGTTGAAAATGTGATACTTTTAGGTGAAATTATTGGAATCAAATTTATCCTTTTACTGCAGTATGTTTCTCAAACTTTTTCATATTTATATGGGAGTTTTGTCTTTCTTTGAAATGATGTATTTTATTGCCGGTAATATTAGTATGCCAAATAACCATTAGACGCGTTTTGAATTTTCACAATATTTCATATTTTAATTTTTTTTAAAATCAGAGTAACTAGAAGCACTTTTGTATCAACTTAGAAATCTTTCTGCATGATATATAGTTCTCTGTAGCATTTCATATAGTTCTCGTGCTAATTGTTTTTACAATTAGCTTGCTTACAGTATTTTCTGAAGCGCAACGTTTGGGTTTGCTTTTAGAGAATCTTAAAATTATTCACTTACATGCTTAAATACTTACCTGGACTTAAGGTTCATCTTAAATAGATTTCTCGAGCAAGAAGGGATTGCTTTCATTTATCACGCTGGAAGTTTGAGAAATTTAAACAAATAACATTCTGGTTAAATAAATATATCAACATCATGCATGTTAACAATTCCTAGGTAAATATTTGTCCATGTCCATTAATTCATAGCAAGAGGGAATAATTTATGTATCCATAAATACTCTTATTTAGCTGTACTTATATACAAATAAAAGGTTAGGACGATTTTATTTTCATCTCGGTATGTTTCAGGATATGTTGCTAAATTCAGACATGTCCTCTCTTCTAAACGCGTTTCCATAAGAGCATCTTCCTTTCATCCGAAAATTGAAATTGCTTGAAGGGCTTCTATTAGAGTGGAACTAGTAAATCCAAGGGATGTGTGTGTGTGTGTGAATATATATATATATATATATATATATATATATATATATATATATATATATATATATATATGTATATATGTATGTATATGTGTGTGTGTGTGTGTTAGTAGATGGCAGCACTAGGTCTGATAGCAGTATGCGTGTCTCATGCGTGGTTTCGGAAATTTCAGGAAAGTGGTTGATTGTGTGATGGAAAACGAACTGGTCGTCCATGTCGTTTGGCGGAAAAGGTTACTCGTGTACGAGATGCGTTTGTGCGAAGCCCGAGAAAGACGATTCATCAGGCGAGTGCTGAATTACAGATCCCGGGAAAAAGCGAGCGAAACAAGAATTTGACTTTAGACTTGATATCTGCCGCATCACGAAAGGTTCACATATTGAACATTTGTGAAACAAAACTGGTAATGTTTCTTTCACCAGTAAAGTCAACTTTGTTGCTGTATTGGTAATATGTTTTTATAAGACTTCCAAACCCCGGGGGGAATTGTGACACACCCGGTATATATATAATATATATATATATATATATATACACTCATGGACAAAAAAAATTAGCGCACCAAGAAGGAGTCGTCAAAATAAAACGAAATTTTACATACGTAATGACTACATTGATATAAGTAAATGATAAGGAAAATCAAAGAAAAGGCTAAGTTATTTTCAGAGGCAAACGCAAAAGAACGGAGGATGTTAATTCTCCGTGGACCTCTCTAGCGCGAACATGCACGATACGATACGACGGGCAGTGAGTCATACAAGTCTGTCCCGTATGATGTCGTGCGACATTTCGTTTCCATAATTTGCTTGTAACCTTGCCTCTAGAATCGTTCAAACTCGTGGGTCTGGATGCCCAACTCGTCGTCCCAATGATCCCAGATATGCTCGATTGGAGACAACCTCTGGGGATTCGGGGCAGGCCAAGGAAGGGTTAGGTAACAAGTGCGGAGATCAGTCTTGTGACACCCTTTCGCCCGTCTGAGGTCGGAGCACTTGTCTTGTTGAAAAATTGCTCCTGGGAGCCGTTGCATGAGTGGCAACACATGTGGTTGCAGTGATTTCATGAACATACCTTGGGCTGTCATGGTGCCATGGAACAATACTAGGGGTGACCGTGCATTGTAGCAATGGCACCCCATACCATCACACCAGCTGTGGGAGCGATGTGTCGCTGTACAGCAAAGGCAGGATTGAAGCGTTCACCACGGGCTCTCCACACACGAACACGATTGTCATCACTGCCGAGATTGAATCTGGATTCGTCGCTAAAGACGACCTGGTTCCATTCCGCTGCAGTCCAGTTTCCTCGTGCGCGGCAAAACTCCAAACGGAGGCGTCGATGGGTGGGCGTCAAGGGCAGCACACGTAATGGGCGCCGTGATACCAACTGTCCTTCAGCCAGGCGCCTTCGTATGGTTCGAGAAAGACACAGAGGCCCCTAGTGAAGGTGCTACCTGTGCCTGGATGGCGGCCGATGAAGCAGTTGGCTGTACGCGTGTATTTCTTACGATGTGGCGGTCTTCTCAACGATTGGTCTGTCGAGGGCGTCCTGGGCCTGGTCTTCGTGTACATGACATCTCTCGGGTCCACTGGTCCCAACACCTCCTCACAACACAATCAGAGCGGCCTAAATGACGAGCTACTTGCCTAGCTGACCACGCAGCTTCCATCATCCCGACGATTCTCCCCCTCTCAAACTGCGACAACTGCTTATATTGTCTTCGAACACGGCGTAATGGCATGTCTATCTCAGCTCTTCCTTTGTAAATGATTCAGCACACTCAAACAAGCTTTGGTTACCTGTTTTATTCTCCACAGAGTACGATGTTCAACGCCCTCTACTGGCTATACGTAATGCGCAATCACGCTGCATTTCTAATCATTTGCATATCTCCCCGACATGTACCTTCATTGCAAGTTTCGTTACGATCCCGCAATTATTTCTTGGTGCGCTAATTTTTTTGTCCATGAGTGTATATATATATATATATATATATATATATATATATATATATATATATATATATATATATATATATCCGTCACCTGTAGAGTAAAAATGTAACATTGCAAGGTGCACTTGATCTGGTAGTATGTCCAGTTACTGCATGTCTGTGTGTTTACCCTCAACGAACGCCAGTGGACCACTTCCATACCAGCAGAACATGCCCTAAACCATGATACTTCCACCAGGCCCTTGCACGGTGCGGACAAGGCAAGTTCGACTCATGGCTTTAATTGGATTCTCGCAAAAATCGACGTGTTCCATCAGTGCAAAACAAGGTATAGCGTGATTCATCTGACCACATAACTTTTTTCCAATCCTGTTTTGTCCAGTTTCGTCTTTCCAGACACCACTGTACACGAATTCTCGCATTCCAGGCAGAAATGAGAGGTTCCCTCACAAGCATCCGACTACGCAATCCTTTGCAATTCTCTGCGCATGGTTCGCACCGAGATTGGTTGGGACGAACCTTAGTTGAAGATTTCTGTCAGTTGAAGTACAGTAGAGTCCCTTTTCTGCCGTACAATCCGTCGGAGACGCCGCCGATCACGGTCTTGGTTGATTGTGTCCGAACCACAGTTACGTCTTTTGGGCAAAGACTGTGGGTTCTGCTTCCAACTCTTAAACACCTTCAAAATGGCTGCTTTTGAGAACCCAGTGAGTTCTGTCTTCACAATCGTGGCTTCTGCTAAACAGGCCCCAACAATAAGCCCCTTTTCAACTGGTGAAAAATCTGTCGTTTTTTCCCATTCTACTTTGTTTATCGTGAAACGCACCCGCACACCTTACTTATACTAGCATTCTGATGATGTTTCGTCTACGTCGTAAACAGTTTTTGCATACGCACGCCGCTAGCCAGCATTTGTAGAAAATTTCCCAGGTTTCTAATTCATTGGCCAGTATATATATATATATATATATATATATATATATATATATATATATATATATATTTGTGGGTGTGTAACCAACTAGTTTAAACAAGGCATCATTACGTAAAAACTCTCATATGTGTAGCCCTCAAACTTCGTACCATCACTAACTTATTCCCAAAAACTCTCTTGATGCCCTAACAGCATAAAGCGGCCTTGCAAACAGCCGTCGGGATCGTACCAATCAATCCCTCAAAATATCTCTGACTCCGTGT
This sequence comes from Dolomedes plantarius, assembly GCA_907164885.2. NCBI lineage: Eukaryota > Metazoa > Arthropoda > Arachnida > Araneae > Dolomedidae > Dolomedes > Dolomedes plantarius. Next base: position 43,059,270 of record OU015498.1, read on the forward strand.
ACGAAAACATCTACTAGTGTTCGTGCCGACGTGATGACACCCTCTGAACTCTGCTTGCTGAGAAAGATTTTATGGCAGTCGGTCCAATGTTTTCCTAGCTGGTAGCAGCATATTTTCGTGTGTGCTTGTAAACTTGTTAAAATAATGTAATTCTGTAAGTAATTGTTATGTTTTCATTAAATTAGTTAAAATGTCACTTAGAGTTTCATTTTTTTATTGTTGGGATCCAGTTTAATTTCTTCCTGGAGTCAACAGGCCTCGGTAGTTATGTGATTGTTCCGGCGAATGACCACACACACACACACACACACACACATATATATATATATATATATATATATATATATATATATATATATATATACACATACACACATTTTCTTCATGACTTATCTTAATATATAACACTTTCAACGCTGATTGAATAACAATAACGATAAGGAAAAGAAATGGTGAAATCCTTTATTCAGAATAGATGCCATTATATTTGTATCATGATATCACTCACTCTCTCCGTTCTCGGAATCCCACCCACGCACTGCAGTGTTGACTCAGCGCCAAGCGCCCACGCATATTTGGTATAAAATGTCTTCTATGGTATTAGCAAACAAAGGAATTTTCAAATCTTCGATTTAATGTGCTTCTCTCTATAGAGGGTATTAAATAAAGCGTGTTTTACCTGGAAATGGTTTGACAAGAATTAAAGAATATTGAATTAGATTTAAAATTTAGACTTTTCAATAAGCTTTTAGTCTAATTCAAAGGGAGAAACTAATCGGTTTATGTTACTATTACGCTGGTATTTTACGGCTATTTTAATATTTATGGGTAAGTAGAAAACATCTGAGGAACATTTATTTTATACAAATGAGTCGTACTTGGAATATAACTAAAATTAAATATTTCAATAGAGCTAGATAATTATACGAAGAATGTAGACAAATAATAAACAGAAATCAATCACTTCGGGCTCTACGCCCCATACTGCAAGAATCTCTAGTAGTGACGGAACTGAACCAAATATCGAGGTAACCGACTGGTCTCGTCATCAGGGAGCTTAACCGAATCAATTACCTCAAGTGGGAACTTTCTGAATAGGATGCAGGTATAACCAAAAGACATCCCAAGGCACTGAGATCCCCTTTGAAACAGATAGTCAAAACAAATGAAAAAGACATGAACAACTTGCACTTAGGGCTCAACGCACTATAAATGCAAGTACACATACAATCGTATATTATCTTATATAGGATTGGATCTAATGGGATCCAATCCTATACATATTTGGAATATTCACATACCTAATAAATTTTTATTTTAATATTTGAAAATAATTTATTTTTGAGTATAGCTTTTATAAATCTTAAATATTTTACTTATGTAACATTCCGTTATCAAGTAGGTGTGGATTGTTCGAACCACGAACTTTCTATTTGCCTATGGATGTTAACTTGCAGTCATGGCAGAAGGAACTATTAATTCTTTCATATTATTAACATTATTAATGCACTCTTTACCATTATTTTATAAAATCCTCTAATGGGTTATAGGCTGCTGTTTTAATCTTTAAGCAATCCTGGCCATGAGAGAAAGCCTTACTTTTAATGATTTTCTTCGAAAACGGATCTATGGTCACAATTATTATAACTATTTTACTCGAAATCAGTTGAACTGTTATTAATTTGAAAATCGTCATCCGAGACTTTTGTTGTTTTCTAAGGCTTAGAGAACCTAGAGTATTTTTATAACATTTTAAGGCAGAAACTATTTATAAGACTTGCCTTTATGTATGTTGCTGAGTAGCTTATTATACGAGGGAACCTATACTGAGGACTACTTGCATATATCTGAGCACGCTCAGCACCTAGAGCCAACGCGCTGCCACCAGGCTACCTCGAGCACTTGACAGCATAATGATTCACAATAGCGTAAATCTGTCACGGACGTAGAAAAACATGATGTAAATGAAAATCTAATGGGCAATATGATTTGATTTATGGGCACTGGACTAATGTATGGTCTTCTATTTTTCAGCATTATTTCTGTGTTTGCAGTGTAAAGAGTGTCTAGTCCAAAATCGTAGTTTTGAGAAAAACGCGATTGAAAAAAACGGATTTTGTAAAGACAGTGTTTTTTTTTCAAGTTTAATTTTTAATTTTTTTAAAAGTAAATTTTTCCAATTTTATTTTGGTGAGTAAAGAGAGCTATATCCTCGATTGGGACATAAATCCTCTAACACCAACATGTTTGTGTTTTGTCTCACATATCCGAAATTTTCCCTGTCGAATAAAAATTTTTAGGAGTGGAATTTGACTTTCTGTACCCTGCAGTAGCCCTTGATTTTTCAAACATGCCTGATTTGATAACTCATTTTATCCTATTTTGGACTTAAAACAGCAAACACAGATTTAAGAAATTGCAGATATTTTAATTAACGTTTTAATAAACGTTATGAATTCAGAATACCAAATTTTTCGCCCTCTTTTTAACCGCATTTTCCTTGCTGTACATTGGTATTCATATTAAACCAGTCTGCTTGCAGGCATACGCCAAAATTTACATTGTGTTAAAGAAAAATTTATGTCTGAGGCGACTCTTGAATTAGAAATCCATATCTCGTGTGTGTACAATTATATATATATATATAATATATATATATATATATATATATATATATATATTATATATATTCTGGATTATATATATATATATATATATATATATATATATATATATATATATATATTCTGCGAATCCTACCCATGCATTTTAATGATGTATTGTAAATTGTTCTACCCACGCAATTTGTGAATAAACTGATGTTCATATCTATTTAGAGCGGGAGAGTGGTGTATATTACTTTGAACGAAATGACAGTTGGGTTTAATAAGTTTATCGGTTTTGAGAAATGAAACATTTTAATCTAAATTTGATGACCCTGGACGAATGCATTTGTCCGATGGAATAAATGTACCTGTCCACTACTATGAGTAGATTCAAATTATTTTAAAATTATAGTCGCCCATCTAATTGAAGTTTTAGCAAAACTCTTCATATAAATTTATTCAAAGAGCTGAGTTATTCATATTTTGTTCGGATTTAGATATTTATTTAATATTTATAAAATATGCAGACAGATTTCAAAATCAGTGACAGAACAAATATGATATGCAGGCTGACTACATTTCATGATTTCATAGAATTAAATTAATGCAATCCTTATTACTTTAGAATCATGAATTAAACACGTTTATTACTTATCAAATAAAAATTTGAATAGTGAAAATAAGTATTTGAACCTGTTGTATCGTTACGAACAATGTACGTGTTGCTTTAAATCACTTTTACTTAATACTACTTTTTTTTGGAAATTAAAATAATTGCACCATTGCACTATGCTAATTGTTTGGAATCATAAAGTATTTATAAAAAATGAATAATTTTTGAAAATAAAATAAAATTTGATTTCTTAAATATTTTAAACCAAATTTAGTTTAAACATGCTACTTAAAACTTTAGCACAGAAATACGAAGGGTCCAAAAATACGCATCAGTTACTAGACAAATCATAGAGAGACATGACATTTAAATTTCTAAGGCACTTTTATCCGCATTACCAAAGCAAAAAAAAAGTATATTAATTTCTAAAAAGCAAAAGTAATCATTATTCCACTGAACAAGTTAAACCGAGCTCAAACAATATTATTTTTTGAATTTAATTCCAATTCAGCTGCTACATGTTGCGTAATATTTTCATTTTGCTTTTTCATGCGAATCCCAAACTCGTACGGGAAATTAAATTTTGCGGTATTTCAGATATAATTTAATGAATAATCAAAAAGAAATAATCAAAATGCTGGAGAATATATTTTTTTTTATCATAGACTATCCGAAGAAAAATATCCGGAACCCATATAAATTAAAGTTTCAAACAAATAAGTTTTCATTTTCATATTGACTGAGATGTGTTGAAGTAATATGCATGCAGAAAGGTTATTTTTTCTCGTAATGAATCATTCAGTATTGTGTTGAGTCAGAATGTAAAATTTAATAAATATTTCTGGAAAACGTATTTCTTCGAAATTCTTAAGAACTAATATGTGTCTTTTATAATCGATATTTACTAACTACCTGTGCTGTAAGTATGTACATTACTGAATTATAAATTATAGTATTAATTAAATATGGATTCTAGACTTTTACATATTTGACTAGTCGCTCGTTTGCCACTGATAATTAACGGGATGGTGGACCTTTCAAAACGATTTTTGAAATTTTTACCACAGAGATATGAAATTTTGTATATATATTCATTAAAGTATAACAATATTAAACACCTTATAAAATTTTATAAATATTTTTAAAAAAATATTTTATAATTAAAAAATTTAAATTAAATTACCCTTCTTTAAAATTCTCCTTGCGACTCAATTTTAAACTTTTCCCCTTAATTTTGCATTTATATTGCTTATAAATACTTTGTGAACAAAGTTATGTATTTTTTTGTACTTTCGTTGATTAGTTAATTTTTAGAAAATATTTTTATGCTTGTACTCTGAATTTTCGCGAAATTTTTGTACTTTTCTACACTAAAGTTAAACTTTTATAACCTAAATGACCTCGAATCCTAAAATGGATACATAACTTTATTTTGATGTATTACAGAAATCTTATTATAAATTTCATAAAATTTCGTCAAAAATTATGACACGAGGAGCATTTTAAAGACTTGCAAATCGGGAAATTTCTCATTTTGAGAAAAAGTCATTTAAAAGATAATTTTTTATCTACCTTTAATACTTACTACTCTAAAGCCACCAATTTTTCATTTTTCTTTTCACTACACGTTTTAAATGCATTTCATTCCAATATTTACATGTTTTTAAAATATTAATACACCCCCAAAAAAATTCCAATTTTTGCTCGATTTTTGGTAATTTGAAAGTCCACCATCCCCTTAAAAAGAATTTTTTCTCATTCTGCATTCTATTACATTGTATAGTTGTAGCAAATGTTGATTATTGTAGTTACCGTAAGTTAAGGCACTTCGGTACTGAAATTCATTGTAAGTATTTATGTTTCATAATCTTTCTGTTGTTGTTGTTGTTGTTTTTAATGCTTCCTGGCCGGAAGTACTCCAGACCAGGTCCATATACGCTTTGTGGAAAAGTTGCGGCTCCGGTTTACAATGGCACCACAAGGGTCGATTTAGCTTAGTGACACCTCAAATTTGACCGAGCAACCCCAGGGACGACATCTGGGGGATCGTACCATCTCCCACCCCCTCTGACTTCATAGAGGGACTTTCCAGTCTACAGATTTAACGTGTCCATATACGGCCTCGACACGGAGGTATTTAATGGTTCTTGTCGGGATTCAATTCGAGCTCCCTCAGCATCGAAAGCCGACGCGCTACCACTAGGCTACTTTGGGCCCCGTAATATTTCTTATTAAACTATATTCTCACTACTTCGTGCATGTGCCTCTCTCTCAATGAACTTACACGTATAACTTGGTACATGCATGTAATTATGAAATCGTACAACACGCTATCTTGCTGTGTCGTATGTTGCTACGCTATTTGGGGATAAAATAGTGGTTAGCTTCCGGAAACTGGTGATACTCGTGGTTTAGTCATAACTTGTAAGGGTCTCCTAAGCTCTTAGAAAGTTCAGAGTCGACTGTAAGGTTGAAAACTCGACCAAGTGTGTCTTCTAGATTTAAGTAATCGATTGTTTCATAATTATTCGCCGTTTTCGGCACGGCTACCTTTCTGGAGACGGATACATATCGCGCATCGAATTGCAAAATGCCCCTGCAAAGGAAATGGCTTCGGTCCACGTGTTGAAAAAGTTATTGGAGTTAGATTAAGGTAGTTTGTATCGTAATGCTGCAACGCGATGTCATATTAGAGGTCTTTCATGAATTCCAATGTGGGCGCAATGTGCCCGAAACTATCCAAGACTGTTGTGCATTATGAGATTTTGCAGCATCGTCCAATAACCACAAATGATACTTTTTGCCATCAGCTGAACGACTGTCATCATAAATCATGCTACAAGCAACCATCGCTCGTCAATCGTTTCGGTCGCGTACTCCTGCATGATAGAGCACATTTATATTAGAAAAATGATAAAAAAATGAACGCTTTGAGGTACCAGGTCCCCCTCACGCTGCATGTTCACCTGATTCAGCACCCTCATAATTTCGCATGTTTCGCCAATTGGCACCACTTCTTGAGAGGCTATTTAGTATGTAGTGATTCGTACAATTAGCGATTGCTTGGATCTCTGTGATGCCAGCTTCTGCCACTTCTGCCAGCTTCTGACCATTTTTCACTGAATATACATTGGGCACAGTACATTGCTGCCGAGGGTGAATATTTTTCTGAATAAAATGTATTACTTCGTCTGAGACTGCTGTTTATTTTTATTTATGTCAGAATCGTCCAATAACTATGAAACAACCCAATATATAAAAATGAACTAATAATTGAGCTACAGTTACATCTTATACTTAGGTTCTATGATACCGTTCCTTTCTTTACAACTTTCAGTAAATTTGTTTTGGAGATATTCAATCTTTCACACCCCAATTCTTTTTTCTGTTTTGTTATAGGAGCAACGTGTAGCTCAATCAAAACGTTTTTCAGTGAGTAGACAAAGCAGGAACGTCACATCCCTAGACGGGATTCGAGTCTAAACCCTATATATATATATATATATATATATATATATACTATTTTCAAATTTCGAGCAATTACGCATAGTACATGTGAAGATAAATCCAAATTATAGCAAATATTATCGAAATTTGTTCCAAGCAATTTATCTACATACACTTTTATTATATCACTGCATTACTGCAAACCGATCGATCGCCATATATGCTGTTTTTTCTTTCAGTACTCTTCAAGGAAAATAAACATTTTGCATTGAATAATTCTATGAACCACAAAAATAACATCTTCGTACATAGTATAAATGGATTACGATTTTTACATGTATGAAACAAAACGACTTGCTTTCATAGCTGATAATGATCAATAATTCGGAAAATTTATCCCTTTAAAAAAACGATAAAAATTACAAAAGAGATATCTTATATTCTTAACAAGCTAAAAATAGAAGAAATCACTGAACTTCCCACACTGCTATATTGCAAAACACTTTTTAATCAATACGTCATAGAACTTGATATTGCTGGAACAAAAATTTTCCTTTGCATCCATAAAGTTTGCATTTATCAAAACGCAAATCCATATCGATATTGCTCAGAAACTATTTCTCCTTTTATGTAAAAACTTCGACTCATATATAAAAAGTATATTTTAAAAGGGAAAATATCAGTAATAGTTATCAAATGCGCTGTTATAAAGATACTATAATCGTCTAAGAGTGGTCTGCTGATTTATTGTAATTGTTTACTGTATGACATAGAATACAAATTTTTCTGCATAAATCAGTTGATATTATATAAGACAAGACAGGGAAATATCGGAAAATCAAGTTTCATAATATACAATGTAATTATGCAAAAAACTATATAGAATTTCAATATGCATTCATACACGAACATATATAATGTATAACTGAGTGTGTGTGAATGTATATTATTATTTGGAAATGTAATAAAAGTTTTTTTCATAAATATATGCATTTACATCCCTTTTTGTAATGTACTTTCGAAAACATTTACACATACGAATATATACATTCATTCATATATATATATATATATATATATTACGTACCTGTTTATATATAAATGTATATCTGATGCATATGGAAATGAATAATAAATTATTAATGTATTCATACATGTTATGTGAAAGCTTTAAGCTTTTTAATTCATTTTATTCTCTCATAGACAAATTACATTTTTAATATATAGTTTATCATTAGAACTCATTATGCTAAGACATGACTAAAGACTGAAAGAATTTTTTTGTTTAATATTCTATGCTACCCAGTCTCTGTTTCGAAGAGGTCTCTGGAGATACCACAATATCTCTGATTAGTTGCTCAGAAGCGATCAAAGAATGACATTATAATTCAAGGTGGCAACATCAGTAAACTAAACAATTATCCATAATGTGCGTAGGTCGATATTTTAAAATTATCACACGGAATCAACTGAATAGTTAACTTACTAAATCGATCAGTGGATTATTTAAAGAGTTTACAAGGATTAATTAATTGTTTTATAATCAATATATTTGTTAACTGATTGTTTATGAAGTGAATTTTATGTTAAAGTTTTCATCTTGTTTCAACTATCAAGTAGATTCCCCTTCAACCAATTATTTCTTACACCAACCGATTATTTGCATACGTACAATTGCTGTTCTGTACTTCTGCAACCTAGTGGTAGAGCTTTGTGTTTCGGACCGGGGTGCTCAGTTCGAATCTTTTACGAACACCATTAAATACTTTCGTGACTAGGCGGGCTAAGGGCACGCTAAATCCTCAGATTGTCAAATCCGTAGACGCGAAATTTGTGGGTTGGGCAAGCTGCAAGCTCTCCAGATGTTGCCCTTGGGAGTGCCGGATTATAACTGAGATGAAACCAAGAAAACAATGTTGACTCTCCAATACGGTGAAAAAATATTCAATAATCATCGTGGTTCGGCGTGAATGTCTCAGGACAACTGCCTCTGCATTAGCAAAATTAAATATGTAAGGTATACACAAGATTCGATTCACAAGAATCGAACTTTTGAGTGAATGAATTAAAGAAGCTGCTTTGGATATGCTAATTTCGGCATACGCGCTTAGTATAAATACCACGCAGCGTCATTAATAAAAAAGGTGGTTAAGGTTGAAAAGTTGTTATCCTGCGCTAGTGCTTAGCAGACCCAAAGTTTAAGTGGCAGTACTGCTGGTTTGACTTACTGTTTGTGAGTATTGAAAATATATTGTTCTTGAAATCTGTATTTATATATTCCGTACAAGTAGTACGTATGCTTATTGCTGTAAAAGTCAATTATATATGTGCAACGAATTCAATAAACATTGTTTCATGTGTAAACAGTGTTTGTATCAAATTCATTTAGAGTGCCACTTCAAATTATATACACCCAAGTCTGGGTAGAAGTGAGCTTAGAAACTCTATAAATACTTCTACACACTAATTTTGAATACACTTGAATATTTCATATTTTACTGTAATATGCTTTTATTTTTTCCTTGCTATGTAGAAAAATCTCTAAGAGAGGAAATTTCCACCGCAATAATAACCATCAGTTATCGGTGGGGGATTACCGACTACCACGAGTTGGGAGAGCAACCCAGCTTATAACAGCATCGTGTGATAAAGTATCGGGGAACTGGTGGCTCTGCAGTGCTTGGTGAAATACAGTTAAGAGATGCGGTCGGTCCCAAAGAGTTACATCTGTAACTAACATTTCTCTTCAGTTAAACATTCAAAAATTCGCTTTATATCCGTAGGCACGTTATATCCGTAAGCATAAATGTCCTTTCACTAGGTTAGTGGTTGGGAGAAGTAGCCCCAGATGTTGCCCCTGGAGGTCCTCGATCAAAATAGAGGTCACACCAAATGAGAAAATGTTTATTCTCTGTCACACACACACACACACACACACACATATATATATATATATATATATATATATATATATACAATATACAAGTTGGTGCTCCCAGGTAAAAAGTACTCATTCATATCTGAGGTTGGTTCTATGCAAATGTCTCAAGAGATGTGCCTTCGCATTAGCACACACCCCGATTAATAATAATAATAATAATAATTAATAAATTAAAATTTCTCCCCCTGTCTGAAGAGTCGTAATTAAAATTATTGGTGATATGTGAAGAGTTAAATGAATGGTTGTCCATGGTAATTGTGAGATTTTTCTACCACAAATTTGATTCCGTGACCTCATGAATATAATGTTATAGCGTATGAGTATAATATTTGTCTGTGTGGAATTGTATGTGCCGTTCACATTAACAATAAATTCTTGATTTAAAAGGAATATTTCCTTTGAAAAGGGAATACCCTTCTAATAAAATTAATAATTCCCTTCTAATTAACAGAAAAACCTCAGGAAATAGACATCTCTGGTGTATATATTATTAATCAATATTGATATCACGTCTAAACGATTAAATATGCATAAAACTCGATTTAATTAATATCTGTAACAGTGCATAGACCGTACATTGTAATAAGTTTATCAGTATGATATTAAAAAAAAACATGAGGAAAGAACGTATGTGTGTTAAATCTCTCCTCTTTATTATCACTTAGTAAAGTCTGAAACTACCATACAGTCCAAATAATTCTTTTTAAAAATACCTAAAGAAAAGAACCGGAATTCCAGTTAAAAGAGCATCTTAGATTAAATCATTCAATATTACATTCTGTTTCTTATTCTGCTTAAATGTTACGATCAAATTTTAATTAAAATTTCCCATTCGGGGAAGAGTCATCGACCATAAAAAAAAGCAATCAATTTATGTTAACCTCATTTAAAAAAAAATACGAAAAACACATTTTATTACTGTGAAGACTGAATATTGAAGAATTCAATAACATTATTGTTTGAGGCTTCGGATTCTTAGAACAAAATATATTTATAGGAAGATTAAACTGCTTTAATGGGAATTTTAGTTTGAAGTTCAGAAGGTCACAACATAATTTTTCTTCAAACTTTAATGCATTATAATTAAATTTACATTTTTGCAGTACTTTGCATTTCCACGTATAAGGCAATGAGATAGTATAGATAAAGTTTAAAGGTAAAAATGTCATAGTAAGATTAAATTTTAACAGGTAAACATATATTAGGTAGTATATTGATTCTCAATGCCACTGACAGCCTCGCATCGTTAAAAGCATTGCCGGGCTCGTGGAAGCCTAGTGGTAGCTCGCTGGCTTTCGATGTTGAGAATGCTCGGATCGAATCTCGACACGCGCCATTACATACCTCCGTGTTTAGGCCGGATATGGGCATGTTAAGTCCGTAGATCGGAAAGTTCCTCTATGATGTCAGAGAGATTGGGAGAGGGTACGGTATCCCAGATGCCATCCCTGGGGGTGCTCGGTCAAAATTGAGGTAGCACCTGACTAAATTGGACTCCGACCCTTGTGGTGCCGTTATAAAAACCGGAGTCGCATCCCTCTGCCTGACAGACTATATGGTCTTAAATAGATTCCTGCCAGAAGGCATTCGAAACATTAACAACAAAAGCATTACAGCTAACACGTGTGTTGAATAACCATAAACCCATTCTAACTATCAAATTTCTACTGAAAGGGAAGAATATTTGGTAGAATATATGTTTTATGGCTGTCTGTATGTGTCATGTAACTCAGTACGTACAGAGTCATAAATAATACCGGTACAATGAAGTTTTGTCCTACACTTTGTGAAAAGCATTACTGTCTGAAATCAACCCTATATTTTTTGGTATCTTATACGCTTATTTATGTACTCCAACTTTTCTTGGATTGTAACCAGATAACACAGTGGCATTTCTTCCATCTTTTAAAATAAAAAAAAATTGCAAAACAATCGTTCAATTTACTGATTTCTCTATCCTTGCGAAGGACTGTAAGCTGGAACATCGTGTTAGGCAGTCACAAAGGAGAATCTCAACAAAATAGTCAATTAATGTTTTAACAAATTAATGTTTTGAGATTCTTAGTATGAATTAGCTCAATAACCAGTTAGGGCTATTGGAAGATCAGGAGTCTGGGAAGTTAAATGTTTATTTTTCCTTGGCATTTACCTCTATTTTGTCCTCTTGTTCTGTTTTCAGATACCCCTGTTTTGTGAAAAGTAAGAAATTTACTTTAAAAATAAGAAAAAGGAAAATTTTAACTGAACTACAGGATAAGATTAATGTGGTCAATCATTTATTAAGCCGATCTTCTCTTATGGTCATAAGGAAATGAATCCTGAGAAAATGAGCCTTATCCTAGTGTTAATGTTAGTACAACCTCTTAAGTTCCCAACGGACGAAAAAAAATCAACAAAATAGTATTACTTCAGAAGCAACACTGCTCACAGAAACTGAAAATATTTCCTCGACCAATGAAAACGAAAACACTCCTTCAAGTACATTCACTAACCTTCCCTTTTCCCTCAATGTCCCTCAACTCTACGGTATGTATTGCTTAGTTTTTTGTCAAGTGATAGGGGTTTAAGACATTGGAGAAGACAACTTGCGAGAAATACAGTACTACAAGGTGCGGCAGAATGGAATCGCACATTTCTGGTGGTAACTGGTGAGGAAGTAAGAGGGGATAGGGCAGCGCGGATGGTGGAAGTTTTTTTTCTTTTTTTGTTGTCAGACCATGGGTAGACACCATGAATTCGTCCAGTGAACATCGCAGTTTCTTATCAAGGTGTTCTTTAGAAACAACTATTATGTAACTGCGACACTGAAGCATTTAGGACGCACTATGCAACTGATGCCGTTCCTGATAATAATAAAAAAACAATCCTGCGATGGGTTTCATACGTGCGAGCAAGTAGATCCGAATTACCAAGGCAACCAAGTGGTCTTCCTCGGAACATTAGAATACCTGAAAATGTGCAACTAGTCCGTGCGTACGCTACTCGAGGGGAAGTTGCCGCCAATCCCAAAGACATGACCAATAAAGTGATGGAAAACTTTAGAGAAGGGATTCGGAAGTGCATCGATTCGGCGCCACGTTAGTGATTCTATTTCCAAAATCTAGTGAAAAAAACTAGATTATAAGTGCTTTTTTGAAAATATAAAGCTTTTATTCTGTTTATAGTTTCTTCTGGGATATGTTCGTTTATTATCACCCTTTTGAATTGGGAGAGTCCATTCTGCCGCACCCTGCGGAAGAAGTTCTTTTTTTACAGAGGACTATAACCGTAACAGGAAATCAGACATCATCAAGAAAGCACGAAGGATGCTTTTTTATGAAAGTAAATTGCATTTTCCTAGAAATAGTCTGAAAATGATATTTAATGGCATTCCAGTAGTTATAGATTGAAATAAATGTTTTGAGCATTTTGCTAGTGATTACGTGGAGCTGATGTTTGAAACGTGAGAAAGAATATGATCACGTTCTCCTGTATATTTTGTCTTCATGAAATAGTGTGTGATATAATTTTAAGAAATCTGTTAAACTTCAAACTCATCTATACACTCAAACAGAGATCAATGGCTTTTAGAGGAAAATAATTTTTCATTCCTACTATGTAAAATTATGGCTTTCATACACAACAGGCGATGGGTTAGGGCCTGTTCACATAGGAGTCCGTTGCGTTGCGTTAAGGAAAAGATGACGTTGAGACGAAAATAAACCAATCATAGGCGTTACAAATTTCATTGCTAATCGTTTGGAGGCATATGATTGGTTTATTTTCGTCTCAACGTCATCTTTCCTTAACGCAACGCAACGGACTCCTGTGTGAACAGGCCCTTACACTCTAGAGAATAAAGGTTTGCAATTTATAGCTGGTATACGTTTTGTAAGAGAACACGAAATAAACAGAGCAATTTTCCCTGTGCAGCCTATAACACATTTGGTGTTTTGTCATTCTAAAATATGTTACATCTCATAAAAAAATACTAGGTGATTTTTATTAAACTGACACTAATCAGAGCCATCTGTAGCAAGATTTATCAACCGGAATTCTACCAGAATTCATACATTTACTAAGGGCGACGTGGGAAAGAGTTTCCTTGAAAGACAAAAAAATTCCAAAAGTCGCCGACAGGGGAAGATATGGCACTATTGTTGTCGGCGCACTCGAGAATTTGCACAAAGCATAAGTAGAACATGAAAATGTAAATTCACGAATACTTAGTCGATATCAGAGCTTATATTTCGGGCTATAAAGTTGTATACCGAAGTCGGGCTATAAGGTTGTATACCGAAAAAGTTGTAATACACAGACAAATGAATTTTAAAAAATCCACTGGAACACCGTTTTATATAGCAAATCCACTTCCTCTTCCTTCAATGTGACCACCATCCTGGTGGACGACACACTGCATCCTGAACACTACGTTCTCAACGGTTGAGCGTAACATGTCAACGGCTGAATGTCACATGAATGTTCATCACAGTCCGGGATATGTTGCCCTTTAGAGCCGCCGAGTTACAGACTCCACCAAGATACATCTAGGACTTTAAATAACCCCCCCAAACAGGAGTCACGTGGGCTAGATTCGGTGATCTAGGTGGCCATTCAAGTGAAAAAAAGCGACTGTTGAACCTTTCTTCTGTAACTAACCCTTTCTTCTGTAAACCGATGGCGCAACAGATTCCGCACCGATCTTTATAGCCCAAAATACTGGCGGTGCTGTCGACTAAGTAGTCATGAATTTGCAATTTGATGTTTTACTTGCGTTTTATGCGAATTCTCTTGTACGATGACAACAACAGCTTCATAACTTCCCCTAACGGCCACCTTTGGAACTATTTTGTTTTATGGAAAATATTTCCTATGTCGTCCTTAGTCCCTCTATCAATTTTGGTGGAATTCCGGCTGATAGATCACGCTACAGGTGTCTCTGAGTAGTGTCAGTTTAATAAAATTCGCCCTGTATATATAAATAACGTAAACGTTGCGATCGGTAACAGAAAGTTTCGTAATTGCTTGTATTCTGCAGTTCACGTATTAATTATCAATCGATAACAAAAGAGAAATCTTGATGACAGAGTAAACAGCCATACTATATAACTCAATTATTTATTGAAACTCTATTGCATAACGTAGAAATGCAGGTGCACTGTAAGAGTAAAACACCACGTAGTACAATTGATTAATCGAAATAATTCCCATTATAGGAATATATCTAATGTAATCTAATCCACAGAATTCGAGGCCCTTATGTGAATATAAGAGACTTAATTAAAGTGAATATTTAGTTTAAAACCTAGTTTAGAATCACTCGCAAAGTGAGCTTAACTTGTTTATGGATATACCTGATTAGAATACCTCGAAAATTCCCTTTAGGAGCCATGAGGGCTAATTTCCTCAGCTGATTGCTTCTCCTCGACAGTGTATATGAAAATGGTCAAGTTCGCGAATAATTTCTGTTAAAGATTAGTTACATATGGATGGACATGGTGATAGTATTACTGAAAGATAAAACGAAATATTATAATTATTTGTGGCATAAAGTGGTTCATTTTGACATCGTTTATTGCACTGATTACGCTTTCGGAATCCTATTTATTAATATAACCCTTTATTACTGATCTCACATTTCTTTCAATTTATATTCTTATCAAATATAAGCTCCGGCATTCTAATCTAGCTTATTTTGTTTATTTATTTCTACTCAGAAAAGAATGCGCTGTGTTTTCAAATCATTCCTCTCCAGAATGCATAAACTCATTCCGATCTCGCGTAATACAACTTTAAGTGTATAAGTCTAATATAAAATACGCTTCTATTTCCATGAAATTAACTCAGTTGAAATTAATCATATTTCAAACAACTCATCAGCCATATCAATAATATATGAGATTTTCCTAGGTAATATATCAAAGCTCCGCAATTTGTAACAAGATTTGCTTACACTGATTGGGCCCTGATTATGACGTTATAACAGAATGTCAGTTCAAAAATTAAGGACAGAAAAAGTCATTACACAAGAGGAAATTAAATTACGCGGATGTCCAGACTCTGTCGTGTATGTTTAAAACTCATGTGAATAAATTCTGAAAAGTCTGATACGGGGAAAAAATTCTTAGCATATTCCTAATCTCAAATTTTTTGTATACTGCGAATTAAAACTGAAAATATTTCCTAAAGAGTAAAACATAAATATTTATGAATTACTTTCGTGGCAATGAATGCATAATTCTGCACGGAAAACAAGAAAATACTGATAGTCCAAACACGATCAGGTAAGTGATAAAAGATGAAATATTCAGAGCTTTTAAAAGATTACATAAATTCCATACAGGTTTTAACTGAAATTATTAAAACACTCTTTGCGGGATATTTGGATTTTTCCTTTGATTGTTCTTTCCTTGGATATTTTGTCTGGTAAACCCGGTCATAATTTATATTTTCTAGTCAAGTAAACATTAGAATCTTGGGTAATTTTCAGTCTGCTTCATAAGCGTAGACAGACTCCTTAGTAACAAAAAAACAGTGGCGGATCATCGCACAGGGACAAGACGCGCATGCTTAGGGTCTCAGTTCGTCAGTGGCTTGAAAGTTAGCAGCTTCACATAGATACATTCTCAGAACCTTCGGCAAAGAGAACACCTTCGTCTGGACAATTTGCCGTTTGTCGAACAAGCGGCGTTGTACAAGATTTTACTACTTGTTAACTGATCAATAAAATTTCCTTTTTGATGTGAGAAAATATCTTAAATAGTTTTAACGTAGCATTATGTTCATCAATAACGGTCCTCCGGACAGCAAAATGTCAGCGACGTCGCGAGTTATAATTTTGGCAGTGCACCAAACCCAGTAGCAGTAAACAGTTAAACAGAAAAGTACCAAAATGCGTAAAATAATAGGTAAGCAACGACGAATAATCGCACGTTAAAAACCCACGGTAGTTTCGTTATAAGAGACTACCCGAAATATTTTTTATTAATAGCATTTAGAACAAGGGGAACCTCGAAATTAAATTGCTCTTGGGAGACTCCAAATGCTTTATCCGTTACTTAAACACTGAGTTCTTACGTATTATAACTGAAACTTTTGGCATCATTTTGCGCTTGGGGCAATATCAGCTTATCAAACACCCAATTCCATTGTTGCTACATTTTTTAAACCACCTGTTGCCAACATGTTAATCAGCTACATGTCCACAAATATGTGCAAAACCCGTAGCATAATATAAAAAAAAGGCAGTAAAGATCAAGACTTGTTATAAATAACTTTGGATGAAAGCAAAAATTGCGTATAAAAGACAAATGAGAAGTTTACCAAAGAAGAAATATTCAAAACGTGTATGGCAATTAGGAACCGTCAAACCATTTTTCGACCTGAATTCCGACATTTTTCCAAAAACTTAAACATTGCATGACGAGCACATGGTAGATCCAAAATATACACGTATATTGCGGCCGTACTGACACACACGCCTAGAGGGTAAAATCCCATGAAAACAGGAAAAGCACTGTATTATCTTCTTCTGGCTGAAAACCGAAATTTCCATCAATTTCGCAATAAAATTAGTTCAAAACCACTAGTGTTGTTTTGTTAAGAACAAAAACATCACTAGTGGGAATGATACTGGCCCCTATATTTGGTGTATTTACTGGCACATGCTCACCAAGCGGCCAAGTTTCAGCTATAATACATTAAGTACCGCTTTTTGCACACCGAAGTAGAGGTTCATGGGAATAATTAAAATATATTTTATCGAGAAAGATAGGCCAGAAATGATTGACTTTCAACCATTCAGATGATGTTCTGTCTTGTGCGTTATAATGATAGGGCTCCCAGGACAAGGAATTGTAACCGGATCTTCTTAGCGGCATTTTCCAGCACCATTTTTCAGCTGTCTTGACGAGTTCTTCATGCATATTGAAAAATAATAATTTTACGAGACTATGGTCCTACGATAAAACAGTTTGAAGATTTCTAAGAATTTTCGTAACAAGATTTCACAAATTTATTTGCAAACACTTGGCAGATGTGTGCAGTCCAACAGTTTTGATAGAGTGCCGTATAATGCCACGAGCCTAAGATCAATTAGATTTCTGATATTTCGATATTCATGACAAATTTAGAATAAAATGCCTAATATCACAATAATGAATGCATTTCATATTATAACAATGCAATATTTTGATAAATAATTTCTTAAAAGATAATTACATATTTCTACACCTACTTATTTCAAAACTCGTTTAACACACTGATAAAAAATCCTTCAGAATATGATTCGGAAAGGCAAAATTAATTTCCCGTTTTTTGGAACTAAAGTAATTTACCTGAGGGCCCCCCAAAAAAGCAACAAATGTGTCGGGTGATAGAATAGCCTGAGAGCATTTTTTCCTATCCTTAGTATGCAATTTTAAAGAAAATGAATAATTCACGATTATTGTAATCAACTGTAAGCTGTGAGGATGTTCTGGGCCCGAGATAACCTAGTGGTATCGCTTTGGGCATTGCACTGGGGGTTGCTTAGTTGAAATCCCAACGAATGGAATTAGATACCATCCTGTCTAGGCCAGACATGGACACGTTAAAACTGTAGACCTAAAAGTCCATCTATGAGGTCAGAGAGGTTGGGAGAGGGTACAATACACCCAAATGTCGACCATGGGGGTGATGTGTCAAAATTATGTTGGCCTCTGGCCCTAAAACGCAGCCAATTTCCTATCCCAGCTGCCTTTTATGAACCTGGTCTAGAGTCCTGGTCAGGGAGCATAGTATCTAACGGTACAGAGGTTTGAGACGAAATAGATGGTACGGTCGGGTCGGATCCGACCCGATATCTTTTTTGGTGATGTTTTTGGTAGAAATAAGCACACAATAAGCATTTTTGTTGGATAATAACACTTATTGATAATATTTTACATGAAATAAAACTCTTGTTGTAGTAGAAAAAATGACCAACGAATTGTAATTTTGCTACATAAAGACGATGTCTTTGGCATATACATAGAATGTTGTATATATTAGGTCTAATATGTAATTTAGTTTTCCTTGTTTTAGAAGTCAGTGAAACAAACTTTCCGTGCGCAAAAATGTTAAAAATAATAAATACTGACATTTTTGACCTTCAAAATGGAAATAAAAAAATCTATAATAATTTTTTTTAAATGACTAGTGATCATGAATAATGTTTTTCATAAACATATAAGACACTCGGATTTACTTATTGCTATATCTAGTAGTCTAGTAGGGGGGGGTGTCTAATATGTTTATCTGGTAGGATTCTTTGTCAACTCGATCTCTTGCAATATGAGGGAAGAGTACGGGAGGGGGAAGGCCCACCCTTGGGTCATTCCAACCCCCACTGTAACATTTTAGGGTTAATGATAATAATAATAAAGATCCCATTCCCTCTTTCACATTGCAAAATATGACTGTAAGGCTCCAAACCAATGAACTATCTCATAAAAAATGCTCCTACACTTCCACAGAAGGGAGATGGGTTAAATTGTTGGTTAGCATAAACAGGGGTGAAAATATTAAAAATTCTAATTATATTTGTGAATTTAGTTATCTTATACACATTAGCGCCTCATTCGCATTTTATAGTTATAAAATATCATGTCTGAAAACAAAGAGATTAAAGTTGTAAGAGAAGAAACATGAAAAATATTTATCTTTAAATATCAGTGATCTGATCGAGGAAGTCCTTTATATTTTTCATGCTTTTAAGGTCATTAAACGCATATTTTTCCTTTCTGATTACATTTCCTTACACGAATCTAAAAAGTTAAAATATTACCACTGGTTCGAATTATAGAAAACGCAAGCAAAGGATTATTAAACAGCCTGCTTTTAACTGCCTTCGCATTCAGAAAATACACTCAAGGGGATAAAAACTTAATACCCTATTTTTGAGAATATAGTTCACGTGCTTCAAATAATAAAGCCTTAAAAATACCTTTTTTTCTGATACAGCAAATGAATTCTGCTTTTAAGAAATAATGAATAATCTGTAAAATTTATTATGCATTTTCAGCTGAATAATAATACTTTTAAATGTTATATTTAACCGTAAATTTCACGTGTAGATATCGATCAAACGTTTTTATTATATACGTTTTATTTAAAACCCACTAATTTTCAGATTATAATACTCATATTAAGCATTTAAGAATATTTTATTTTACATATACACGCGTGTATGCAATAATACACGAAATATTCCCCCATTTGCGATTAACATAATTATACAGGGTGCGGCAGGCTAGACCCCTACATATCAAAGGGTAATGGAAAACGAACGAAGCAATTAACAGAAGAAAAAAAAATTATTATTTCGAAAAGCATTTATAATCTAGTTTTATTTCCACTAGGTTTTAACATCACTTATATGGCACTAGGTAAATAACACCACTTACATGGCACCCGTTACTTGCGATGCACTACCGAAGCCGTTCTCTGAAGTTTTCTATCGCTCTGTTCGTCATCTCTGGAGACAGGGATGACCGAATGGCTAGGGCGCTGGCGTTCGGTTCCGATCCTGTGGGTTCGAGTCCCACTGCTGGCATGGTTGTTTGTAGTCGTTCGGAATAGGCTTTAAACTGTAGGTTCCGGTCTAAATAGCCCTCGTGTAGCAAAAAGTTGACCGTATCGCTTCAAACCAAACCAAATCATCTCTGGGGAAAGGTGGCAACTTCCTCGTGAACTTGTTGCACATTTTCAGGTGTTTTAATGTTCCGAGGATGACCACTTTGTTTCCTTGGTAATGTAGAACATTTGCTCTCTTGTTTGAAACCTATCGCAGGATTGTTTTTCGATCAGGAACGGCATAAGTTCCATAGAGCCTGAAGCGATTCCTAAATGCCTTCTGTGTCGAGGTTACAGAATCGTTGTTGTTAAAGGGCGACTTGATGACGAAGCCGCGACGTTCGACCTTCTAATGGCGTCTACTGACAACCAAAAACCAGCCCGAACTGCTGCCATCTCCAGCGGCACTACTAGAATTTCAAACCAAAATATTTGTCCTTAGGTCATGGCATATTATTCACTTCTCACATTCTCACATTTTCAGCTGTTCTAATGCTCCGAAGACGACCACTTGGTTTCCTTGGGTTTGCAGATCCTTTTGCTCTCACGTTTGAAACCCATCGCAGGATTATTTTTCGATCAGGAATGGCATCAGTTACATAGAGCCTGAAGCGAATCCTAAATGCCTTCTGTGTCGCAGTTACAGAATCTTTGCTGTTAAAGGGCGCCTTGATGACGCAACCGCGATGTTCGACTAACTCATGGTGTCTACTGACAACCAGAAAACCAGCCCGAACTGTTGTCATCTCCAGCGCCACTACAAAATTTCAAACCTAAATATTTGTCCTTAGGTCATGTCATCGTGCCTTAGGTCATGTCATATTATACACTTCTCGCATTCTCTTCACCTCATTTCGCTTTTCCGAGATGCCAGCATATGGGTATTTTATATTACTTACTTGCTGACTTACTCACACAAACACACAATATATATTAACTGAAGAGCCAGAAAATCTGGTATATCTGTCTGAAGTTTTTGAGGAAGTCTTTCGAAGCCATGCAATTCTTTGATCCTTAAATTGCAACTATAGGTACATTTGTCGTAAAATTACGTGAAACGAATTAAAGACATCTCTGTTGTAAAGTTTAAATTTTCCATCCCGATAAGAACATACGATTTCGGTTCAATGCAACACTTTTTCATTGCTCTGCCTTTGTGAATCAAACTTTCTTAACCATTATGTGTATTAAATTGACGTGAAAACATTGAAAACAGTTAGAAAGGGTAAACAAATAAATTAAAATATGTATGCTGAATACCCTGTATCGTTGGATTTTAAAAAAGTGAAAAATATTCCGAGGAAAATTAAAGAAAATATCGCTTCGTCGGAACACCGGGTTAGCTTAAATTGGTACAATTTTCAGTTTGAAATGTAAAGTTCCTAGGCCTGCAGATAACAAGTAATAAGTAAAATAACAACAAGCAAAATAACAACAGGGCTTATATCATGTTGAAACCGTAAAATTTTATCTAAATATGTCCTTTTTAAAGATATAACTCATTACAATTCATGTAATAAATTTATTCATTGGAAAATGTCACAATGCTTAAGAACACGCTTGCCTATATATTCGCTATTTTGAAAGACTTATTTTGTTAAACGCAGTAAATTCACAAACTACAACAGCTCCATTATATTTAGAAAAAAGGATATAAGTTTTACAAAAGTGGCCCTTTCATGCACCAGTTTATGTCTCAAAATGGAAAAATTTGCATTACTTAAAATTCATGCACATATTACGCTGTAAATCTCCGAAAACAAACTTCTCTGATTTTTTTTTCAGAGTGTAAGAAAGAAATATCAAGTACGTCAACTGAATGTAAGCTACGAAAAAGTTTGAAAAAAAAATATAAAACCTGAAAGAATCACTAATACTTTTTCGATTTATTCCCCCTCTTTGAAAGGTTTTATAGCACTCCCTTCTCCATTTTTTTCCAAGTGAAAAAAAAGCTTACTCCTCGATTTGCATACTAAATCTACGTTCTCTGCAGTGATAATGCAAAATCGATTCAAGTGTAATGTTTTTTCTGGAGAATATATGCAAAGATCGGAACATTTCTTATTTTGCAACCCATATCGCAATAAAGTAAAATGTAGTTCCGAATAAGCTCGGTTAAATATCTGATTTGTTTCTACATACATCCAATATAGATTAAGTGCCTCTTGGTAATTTAAAACACGATAAGGATTATTTATTTGTCTGGGTACCCAACAACCTAAGAAGTGATTAGGGGATTGCGGCAGTGGTATCTTACATTTCTATCACCAGAAAAGTAATAACAGGATAATAGCGTTCCCCTCTACTATTCGAGAGAAGAACGTTCCCGTGAAACTTCTGTTACCCGATGTAACCTCAACCGAAAGAGAATTAATCACTAATCCTTAAGACAAAAGAGTTCCATGACCTCAAAATAACATGACAAAGCTTATCAAATAACCGATAAAACTAAGGTATAGCAACCAATATATATATATATATATATATATATATATACACAGTAACCACCGCTTATACAGAGGCTGTTCGCACATTTTTTAGACGATTTTGGTAAGCGGTAATAAAAAAGCGTTTGCGGCAAAAGAAATAATTGCAATTGTACTATGTTTTTAAAAGTCAAAATTATCGTCTGCGGCTTGAAAGTTTTGTTTTTATTCAAAATGGCGTTTATAACAAAGCAATGGTTCGAAGGCTATATTTATGCTATTTCCGAACAGAAATATGCATACTCCGTTATCCAAAAACGATGTGAGAGTCATGGTTTTGTGATATCTAAAGCGTCGATAGGTAATATCGTCAACAAGAAAGGAAAAAACGTCAAATTGGAGCCTCAAGTGGGACAAAAATTCCAAACAAGTATCCAAGGAAAAAACGGACATCTTCGACTATTGCAAAGGTACGTTGTTTAATGTTAAAAGAAAATCCCCCTAGTCAAAGGACACTTGCAAAATCATTCAAATGCTCGGTGTCCACTGTAAACAAAATGATAAACGTTGATTTAAATCTTAAGAAAGCGAAAAAACGCAATGTGCATCGTCTTCTTCCAAATCATATCGCTGGACGCAGGACACGCTGCAGAATTCTATATAAGAAACACTTATCCAAAGAAAAATGGAAAACAATTGTCACAATAGATGAATCATGGGTGTATTTAAATGATTGCAGCAAAAAAAGAGCCATTTATTATCATAAAAGGGGAGAAAAAAATTTAAGTACATGGTTCAAAGAATCGAAAGAAATTTTTTCTAAGGTATTCATGATTGTTGCTGGTTTTTCTTATAATGGCAAGTTAAAAATAAAGAGCGTGGAAAAAAATGTCAAGATTAACTCCAAATACTATCAGGAACATATTTTATCGCCAATTTTTCTGAATGAAATGCCATCGCTTTACCCACAGTGCCATCAATCTGTGAGACTCCATCAGGACAAAACTAGCAGTCACACATCAAAATCTACTGTAAATTTCCTAAAAAAAAATGGAACAAAAAACTGGTATCAAGGCCATACCCTTCACTGATATCCCTACTAAATCTCCCGATGTATCACCTATGGATTTTTGTGCTTTCGGACTTTTAAAATCTGCATTATCCAAACGTCGTCCCAAAACCCTTACAGGACTCTGGAAAGCTGTTCAGGAGGAATGGGATAGAATACCTCTTCTGACACTTCAAAAGGCATTATTATCCTGGAAATTGCGGTGTCGAAAGATAGTTCAGAATAAGGGATGTCAAATAGAACATTTAAAACACAAGAATTTTATGTAATTTAGTTTTGTGAATACAATATACATCGTCTAAAAATGTGTGAACAGTCTCTGTAGTGATCAGTGGTTATAAGAATCAACCGTTTATAAGAATCAATATCGCAAAAACAAACACAAATGTATTATTTCCATGTTAAAATTTTTGCTTTAAAGAATCAATCCACCGGTTTTAAGAATCAGTTTACACTCTTCGCTTTCCTTTCCTTTTTCCAAAAAAGCCACTTGAACCCTCAAAAGGCACGAAGTTCTTTCTTTATCTTTTTTTAAAGAAAGGATGATAAGATGGGATGGAATACAGTCGTAAAATGCATCCCTTTCTTTATTAGACATAACATAATAGTTTCTCCTTAAACGCTTTAGCTAAACACTGTCCTATTAGCTTGACCCAGGGGCATTCTACCCTTCCGGATCCAATTTCACTTTTCTCCACTGACAAACAAAGACAGAGACTCTTTTTCCTAGCTTCCACATCCTGTTTGCGTCTTCCTGTACCCTGAAACACATAAATCTTCGTCGAAGTGTCCACTATCACTTAGGCAAACACGTGATATTATTAGATTCAGCACGTTATCAAACCGTGAAACGTAAGCTAGAAGGTGAATCTTCGTCTGAGACTATTGGTATTGAAAGAGGTATAAACAGCCTCCTTTAAATTTCATTACGTCAAACTACCATAGAAAACTTTTTCTTGCTTCGGCTATAAGAATCAACCGCTTATAAGAATCAAAAACAGTAATAACAAACGTGATCCTTATAAGCGGAAATCACTGTACCTTTACATAAGTAGAAAAATTAGAACTTTAGCTATTTGTTTAACCTCTTTAACTTTTTTTGTTATGTTCCATCATGCATGAAATTTTTAGTATTCCTTCTCTAATATATGTAGATTATGTTCCCTGAATTAATTTTTTTACAAGTAAATAAGAAAATTATTTATGAGATAAATAATTAGTACATTTTCTGAAAATTTCTGATTTATACTGATACACTGCGAGCATACTTACAACAACATTAATAAAGTTTAAGTAACAATTTTTGCATTTTTATGATGTTAAAACATTAGGTATAACTCTACATCTATATAAATCTTCAAACGCTGAAGAATATTTATTCCAGAACAATAGATTTCAAGAAACTGAAAAAAGTATATTAAAATTAAGATTCAAATGCTATAAATTCTTAGTAAAATCATTTTTTAAAGAAATAATCTCTATATATAAAACAGTTCCGTAACTGACTCATTCATTCACTGACTGACTGACTGACATACAACGCACAGACCAAACCGCTGGACCTAAAGGGCTGAAATTTTGCATGGCGATTCTTCTTATTGTGTAGGGGTGCACTAAGAAAGATTTTGAAAATTCTTCTTAGGTTTTTTTTAAATTAAATTTTTAAACTGATTTTGTAACTTGTTTTAAGTTTGCATTTAAAAAAATAATTTGAGGGCTATAAAATTTATATCACGAGAAAGATCATAAAAATTCCTTTAAAATGAAATTTTTTTCGAATCTTTACCTCGATTTTATGATTTTTTGTGAATTTTTAAAGATTAATTTTCAGAATTTAATTTATTAAATGCTGATCACGTGATTTCTTTTTCTCGCACTTTAGATAAATTTATCGTCACGTGCGTAACAACTAAATAGACAAAAAAAATTGTTTCTTTCTAATGCAGCAGACGATTGGATATTATCAAAAAAAAATATCCCTTAAGATTTATATATATATATATATATATATATATATATATATATATATATATATATATATATATATATATATATATATATATATATTGCATCAATTGTATACACTGATCGTAGCATTTATTATAAATATATATATTTATTTTTTGTTTGGTATTAATTGCATACATTGACTGTTGTATTTAATTTGAATGTACTCCGTAGCGAAGCGCGGGTTTTCAGCTAGTTAAGTGCATATGTTAGGTAGCTTCATTATACTTTTAACCCTGAAAAATTGAAAGCAATATCTACAGTAGTTTCTTTTCTACAGTGCACGCAAGCATGAAAATCATCATTACGAGAAAAATGCTTTTCAAATTCCAGCACTGATAATGCTTTCATCGAAGCTACTTCTTTCAGGTCATAGTTTTGCATGTTCTAATGGAATATTTTAACGTGGTTTCTTTTAAATGATCTAGATACGTTCAAATATACTGCAAAATAAAAAAAATAAATAAATAAAATTCAATTTTTTGAAGATTTAAAAGGTGATGACTCCCCGTTAAGTGAAAACTTGATCGGCTGTTAAAGTTGGTTCACGACTAGACAGTCTAAATATACCTCGACACATCCCAAATTGAGGAGATAAAACCACTGCCTGCGCTTAACGGAAAACAGATGCGTATTTATTCCGCCTCATTTGCGATCCTTGCCAAATAGCGTTCTCTCAAAGTTCCAGAAATTAAAGCTTCAAATCTTGAGTTCTCAACAGCGCTTGAAACTGCGTGGATTCAATATCTGGAAACAGATGAAGAGCAGATGATTTTGCAACGGTGATTCGGTGATCCAGTATTGAGCCCTTAACATTAAATTTAAGTTTATTTCACAACTATCTACATATTTACAAGTTTTAATAAACTGAGGGTGTTAATTATTAGGCAACCCCAATCCTTACAAAACTGCATTTCCAATCGCCTGCCACAGACTGGCGGAAAGTCGAAAACATACATATCGCGCGGTGCTCACACAGCACCCTCTCGCGGTCAAAGGGAGAATCCGCAACACTCCCCACCTGAACTCTCATGAGTTCACTTACCTTAGATTCCAAAACATTTTACAACCAAAAACCATTTACAATTTCAAGAATAAAAACACAAAGAATATATCAATACAAACATCAAAATTAAGCATAATTTGATAAACAAACGCACACTAATAAGAATATAAGAAATTAAAGAATGGTATGCACTAAGTATTACACACATTAGAACTTCAAGTATTTTAAATGAAAAAATAATTAATAATCAATGTTGCAAATGTATATTCACACACAAGTACAATAATCAATAATACAGATAGGAAATCAACATTATACACTTCAATTAGACTTACATGATTAAGGGTTAATTTCTAAATTATAAACAAGTTGTACTGAGCGTTTTATGTTACCTTTAGGCGTTTTGATAAGAAGAGAACGGACATTTCCGTCTCGTCCCGGATACAGTTCTAAAATCTTTCCCATCAGCCACATATTCCTAGGGTAACGCTCATCATTGATTAAAACAATATCATTCACTTTAAATGAAGAAACTTTACCTGGTTGTTGAGAGATATACGCTGATCTGAGATTAAGTAAATACTCCTTTCTCCATCTATTCCAAAAATGATTCAAAAGGGTTTGTTGATATTTAAATTTCTTTGCCAAAGAATTCCT
Source organism: Dolomedes plantarius (assembly GCA_907164885.2). Lineage (NCBI taxonomy): Eukaryota > Metazoa > Arthropoda > Arachnida > Araneae > Dolomedidae > Dolomedes > Dolomedes plantarius. The sequence goes on from OU015498.1 coordinate 43,086,614, forward strand.
ATTAACAATTAAGTCTTCATTTTTATGTTTTGTTACAGGTAAAGACATTAACCTTTTTCCAACTAGAAAATGAGAGGGGGTAAGGGGAGAGGGTTCTGAGGGTTCGTTGTACAGATACGTGATAGGCCTAGAATTAACCATGGCTTCAATTTCTAGGAATACAGTTTCTAATTCCTTAAAGGAAAGAGATGACCTTCCAATAATTTTCTTTAAGCATGTTTTAACAGTACGTATCTGTCTCTCCCAGAAACCTCCCCACCATGGACTTTTTTCAACAATAAATTTCCAAACAATACCTGTGGAAGCAAACATATTTTTAACTTCAGGATTATTAATTTGATTCCACCATTTCTTTAATTCACAATTTGCCTTTTTAAAGGCCTTTGCATTATCTGAATATAATACAGAACATAAACCCCGACGAGAAATGAATCGACGGAGTCCCAACAAAAATGAATCAGTATTCATATTAAGAACTAATTCTAAGTGAATTGCCCTTGTCACTGCACATGTAAATATAAGTAAATAACATTTTGAATTAGAATCATTCACAAAAAGGGTCCGGCAAAGTCCACACCACATACATCAAATGGGGGATGTTCTTGAATTCTGTCAGGGGGTAGTGGAGCTACTACCTGAGTTCCTGGTTTCGCTTTGAAACGTCTGCAAATTAAACAGTTATTCAACACCTTTTTTACAAACTGTCGACCTTTGACAATCCAGAACTGTTCTCGCAAGTGCGTTAAAGTAGCATCTACACCTGAATGACACATTTTACTGTGAGCATCAAGGATGAGTAGTTCAACAAATTTATCATTAGTTGGAAGAAGCCAAGGATGCTTGGCTCTCTCGTCATCATTTGAGAATTGTAAGCGTCCTTTCAAACAAAGCAAGTTGTTGTCATCAAGTTCAGGATTCAGATTAAATATGCGTGAACCCTTGTCGATAGTACCTTTAGAGCGAAGTTGCATAACTTCCGCACCAAAATGATTTAATTGAGTAGTTTTTATCCAAAAGTACATGGATTCCTGAAGTTCCGATACACCAATAGGTCCATTTAATTTCGAAGACTTTTTTCGAACATTGTTGACAAACCTCAATACATAAGCTGTAATTCGATAAACTATTAGCAGTTTGCTAAATCTCGTCACGTCTAACAATGGTGTTGTATTCTGGACAGAAATCTGACAGGTATTGACCGCTCGTGACCGTTTCTCACTCGCGATGCTTTCTTCAACAATTTCTCTCTGCTGATTCATCGGCCAATCACATTCAGGATTTAAGAGCCAACTTGGTCCATGCAACCAAAGGGAATTTTTCACAAGATTAAAGGCATTTTCTCCACGGGATAATGAATCCGCGGGGTTTTCTTTACCACTGCAATGGAACCACCTTCGTGGATCGGTGAGAGATTGAATTTCGGAAACCCTGTTACCGACAAAGGGCTTCCAATCTCTGGCGTATCCTTTCACCCAATGGAGAGTGATCTGGCTGTCACTCCAAAGGAATATTCGGTGACAAAGTTCAGGAAACAGTCCGGTTAAATATTTTGCTAACTTGGCAGCTACTAATGCGGCCATCAACTCTAAACGCGGAAGAGTCAGCGGCTTCAGAGGTGCGACACGACCTTTAGCTGTGATGAAGCTCGTACAGATGGAACCATTTGAGTTCGAATACCGAAAGTAGGCAACTGAACCGTAGGCTGCAGGACTAGCGTCCGCAAACAAATGGAGACTCACATCGTTTCTTTTGCAACTGTCAAAATATTTCCTGGGAATAACAAGTGTTTCAAGCACTTTTAGTTCGGATTTCCATTTTAACCACTCTCTGATTATTTCTGACGGAAGTGCTTCGTCCCAATCTAGACCTAGAGTCCATATTTGTTGTAAAAGGATCTTAATCCTCATTAAGAATGGTTGCGTGATCCCAATGGGATCGTAAACACTAGCCACAGTATGAAGGATTATTCTTTTTGTGGCCTGAGTATCTTCTAATACTTTGTCAAAATTATCACAGTTAATTTTTATTTTGTCAGTTTCTGGGGTCCAGATCATACCCAGCATTTTTGATTCCTTTAACTCTCCTACATTATAACCCCTTTCCATCCAAAATGAAGTTAATTCTTCGGAATTAGATTTTAATTTCCTAAGATTCATCCCAGCATCTTTAAAAATGTTAACCGCGTCTGAAGATAACCTACATGCATCTTCAATTGTGTCACAACCATAATACAAATCATCTACATACATTGAAGAGTCTAACATCGTGTAGGTTTCGGGATTCGTGTCTTTATATTTTTTAATATGAAACTTTATTACCATTGCTAAAATCGCAGGACTACAACAAAGACCGAATGGGAGACGTGCAAACCTCAAAATTTTATAATCTCGCTCCTTGTCTCCGAACCAAAGAAATTTCAAAAACTCCCTGTCCTTTTCCGAAATCTCTATCATTAAAAAGGCCTTAGCAATATCTCCGTTAAAGGCAATTTCAAATTTTCGAAATTTTAAAATTAAGTCTAGGACAAGTAGGTTTAAACTGGGTCCAGTATCAAGAAATTCGTTTAATGATTTTACGCCCTTAGCTCTAGAAGAGCTCGCATCATATACAATTCTGCAACGCGTAGTTTCGGTGAGTTTAATGACCTCCCTGTGTGGCATAAAGTAAGACGATTCCGTTATTTCTTGGGAACATTCTTCAATTATATTCTCTTTTAACTGTTCTTCTATCACGTTTTTATATTGTTGATAAATCTCTGGATTTCTAATTAATCTATTTTTAAGATTCTCAAAACGCCTTAATGCCACTGAGAAATTATTCTCTAACTCATTTGTATCCGATTTCCATAATAAACTTACCGAGTATCTGTTTTCTTTAAACTTTATTCCCCTTTCAAAATGCTGAATCAGTTCCTTTTCCTCATTAGACATTGACGCGTCATCATTTATTCCCATCAAATCTAAACTCCAAAGTGTTCTCAAAGAATCTCGTAAACAGGATGTCGTGTTTACAAGTACGCAATTCTGCGAAATTACGCCGTTTTCATTGAATTGTAACCCGACTGGTATATATCCAAACATAGTTGACACCGCATAAATTCCCTTAGTGAGATTTATTTTTTCCCCCACTATCTGCGAAAAGTAATCCACGCCTATAAGTACCCCTACGTTGACCGAAGTATCGCACATGTCAGCAATTCTCAATCCCAGACTATCCATCATTTCAAATGTTTTTCCCGAAGCAATGCTAAGTGGCGCCGCTGTGATTACGTCACTCACTAAACACGTTACTTTCATTTTCTTCCTTTTCTGTTTATCGGAAACAAAAAATTCCACAACTGGGAAAGTCTTAGGGGAAGCATTTTTCATACCAAAACAAAAAAGTGAGAGTTTTTCTTCTCCTATAATTTTTAATCCTAGTTTTTTAACTAGGCTAATATGTATAAAACTGCGAGATGAACCGCTGTCTAAAATTAAATTGGTTACTTCTGATTTGCCATTAGAATAGGCCAAAACCGAACAGGTTTGTAATAAAGTATTACTTGAAACATTATTTGACACTAAAAGAGTTTGCTCATCTGGGATGTTTTCTCGCGCGTTGTCAGACAATATATTTTCGCTTTGTTTAATTTCAGGTGACTCTTTTTTCTCCTTCGAAACCCATTGCGTTCTGTTTCGATTTTGAAGATTAGTACATATAGATTCGTGATGCGATTTGAATCCGCATTTCGTACAATTTCTTCTATTTTTACAAGCCCTACTTAAGTGAAATTTTTTAAAACAAACGAAACAACGATTTTCATCGCGTAATTTATAGAGTTTCTCGTTGACACTTTTTTCGCATGAAAACGAATCGTGGAATTTATTACAGAAGATGCATGCTCGATTATCAACAGTATTAAAACTGGCAGCCGTGGGTACATTTCTAAAGTATTTTTTATTGCCAAATTGTGCATTTTCAGAACATGGAGGCACGGTACCTTTTCGCTCTTGCGTCAAAAAATTAGACGCTTCGCGACATTCAATTTCGGTTTTTATGAAATGCAATAACTCCGAGACATTTATATCTTCATTAGATTTTTTCTTCCGATTGAATTCCAGCACTAGGTCCTCCGGGATTGATTTTAACAAAACAGGAATTAATAACTGACCGAATGAACCTTTTGTTACGTCCTGTGCCTCCAAATTCCGAACGGAAATTTCAATTTCATCATATAATTTTCTCAAACCTTTAACATTACGTGAACTCCTTACAGGTTCTAAATTTAACAGTTTGCTCATGAATTGGCTCACTATTAATTCCCTTTTCCCAAATCTGTCCTTGAGTGTCTTTACACTCTCATCATAATTTTTCTCATTTAATTCCAAAGCAGCTACTACATTACTAGCTGGACCTACAAGTAACGTTTTCAGATATGCGAATTTTTCTACCTTGTTAAGATTTTCATTTGTATGTATAGTGTTTTCAAAATTGTTCCAGAAATCCGTGAATTTGGTCGGATCACCGGAATACTTTTCTAAGAGTAATTTTGGAAGCTTTACCGAACTCTGAGCAACCTGAGAAATATTTATTTGTTGTGCGGTATTTGGTTCACAAGATTTATTATCATTCAATATTAAACTCATTCTTTTAATTATTCGCGAACATTTCTCCTGATATTCTTCGGATGTAACTACATCCGATTCCAGAGATTCTAAATCAATTGACTCATGAATTCTTTCATCTAGTTCTTTTAAATTAACCCTTTTTTCTAATAACAAGTCATATGACTCCTTCAAGTCATCTTTATTTCCCGATGCTATACTTTCCTCAATTTTCTTTAACAATTTTGAAACTACAGTTCTTAAAGCCGTTCGTTTAGTTTTTAATCGTTGAAAGTTTTCAGCCATTTCTATATCATACATAGTACATGTACCCAAGACTGCACAAAAGTATCAAATCTATTTTTTAACAAAACTCTTACCGTTATTCCTGTTCGCGCCCAAGCATGATCCGGAACCAAAACATTTTAATTTCTATATCTTCTTCTTGTCGGCCTAGATGCACCAGTTTTGCAACGGTGATTCGGTGATCCAGTATTGAGCCCTTAACATTAAATTTAAGTTTATTTCACAACTATCTACATATTTACAAGTTTTAATAAACTGAGGGTGTTAATTATTAGGCAACCCCAATCCTTACAAAACTGCATTTCCAATCGCCTGCCACAGACTGGCGGAAAGTCGAAAACATACATATCGCGCGGTGCTCACACAGCACCCTCTCGCGGTCAAAGGGAGAATCCGCAACAGATGACATGAATGGTGGTGACGTCACGACTGTTTCGAAAGCAGGTCGATGGGACTGCAAATGAATGGGCCGAGACTGAGGATGAGTTTCATTCAGGATCAATCATGCTCTATTCTAGATTGAGAAATAAACTAGTTTATACACACACACAAATATATATATATATATATATATATATATATATATATATATATATATATATTTATTTATTTATTTATATTATTTTTTTCCCAATGCGGAGGCACTTGTCGTGAAACATTCGATTAAACTACGCCGCAGTTTTTACTGTCCATTTTATTACGAGGGCACCACATAGGCGGACAGCATTACCCCCTATGAAGGAACTACAGAAAAGGAGGCATTTTTTATGGCGCAACCCCAGGATTCGATCTGAGCACCCTCAGCAAAGAAATCCAGCGCCCTGTACCACAGGGCCGCCACAAGTCCATATATATATATATGTGTGTGTGTGTGTGTGTGTGTGTATATATATATATAAATAATCCAACAGATATAGATAAAAAATTATTCTAAAATAGACAAAAAACAAGCAGAAATCAAGCACTCTGGGCATCCACGCACCAACGGCAAGATTCTGTATAAGAGCCGGAACTGAACCATAAAACGACAGAGGTAATCGACAGGTCACGTCATCAGGGGACCTAACCATGTCAATTTATGGTTCAGTTCCGGCTCTTATACAGAATCTTGCCGTTGGTGCGTGGATGCCCAGAGTGCTTGATTTCTGCTTGTTTTTTGTCTATTTTAGTATAATTTTTTATCTATATCTGTTGGATTATTTATTTGTTTTTTCATTATGGGGATATGAAGCTTCTGCGCTATCCTTTATTGAAAATGTTTTCTTTGCGGGATATGTTCTATGTTATAGTGATTTAGCAGTCTATGCTTGAATTTTAATTTTGTTTATTTCTATGGTTTACTTTATATATATATATATATATATATATATATATATATATATATATATATATATATATATATATATATATATATATATACACTGCTGGCCACTGTAAATGCAACACCCTGAATGAAACATGCAAATAACATGAAATTTACAACATGCATTAGCGGAGGTGAGATATGCAAATGATTAGAATTTCAGCGCAGATACACATCACGCGCGCCTGTGGCGCCACTTCAAAACGCTATTTAAGGCTTGGAGATTTCGACGATTTCAAGTTCGGCAATTGTGTTTTTCTTGTGGTTTTTTCAAAAAAATGATCAATTATGCCTCGTCGAAAACAGCGATCATCTTTTGATCAAGTATCCGAGTTCGACAGAGGAAGGATAGTGGCCTATCGAGATTGTGGATAATCTTTCAGGGAAATCGGTAGTCGTGTTGGACGAAACCAAACAACTGTAATGCGGATATGTGATCGTTGGAAGCAGGAGGATACGACGGACCGGCGTGTTCGATCGCATCCACCTCAGCGCACCACTTCACGTGATGACAGGCAAATTGTGCGCATGGCAGTGACGGATCGCTCAGTCACATCACGAACCATAGCACAGCACATGCAGTCTGTAACGCATCATCCGGTGTCTGCGCGTACCATTCGACGCCGTTTACAGCAGAGTGGTCTGTCCACAAGACGTCCATTGCTTTGTCTACCCTTGACGCAGAACCACAGACGTCTCCGCCGCCAATGGTGCGATGACAGAAGGATGTGGACGGCAGAATGGAATGAAATTGTCTTTACTGACGAATCACGCTTCTGTCTGCAACACCACGATGGTCGCATTCGAGTCTGGAGACACAGTGAAGAGAGGATGCTGAACAGCTGCGTTATACACCGCCTCACTGGTCCTGCACCGGGTATTATGGTATGGGGCGGTATTGGATATCACTCTCGCACACCTCTAGTACGCATTGCCGGTACTTTAAACAGCCAGCGCTACATCTCCGAGGTGTTGGAGCCAGTTTTCCTTCCTTACCTTCAGGGCTTGCCCACAGCCATATTTCAACAGGATAATGCGCGACCACACGTGGCATGCCTTGTCCAACGATTCTTCGTCAATCGCCAGATTGAATTGCTTTCCTGGCCGCCTCGCTCTCCGGATCTTTCGCCGATAGAAAACATGTGGTCCATGGTTGCTCTACGATTGACCCTGATTCCATCCCCAGCTGCCACAGCAGATCAACTTTGGCAACGTGTGGAAGCTGCTTGGTCTGCTGTACCCCAAGAACTCATCCAAAGTCTCTTTGAATCAATGCCGAGGCGTGTGGCAGCGGTGATATCCAACAATGGCGGCTACTCTGGGTACTGATTTTGGCAGGAACCACACTTCACAGAAGTCTATAAATTTATACATTTGATACTTGGTCAACATGTTATCTACAAAATAAATTTTGTTGTGATATCTCTTGTCTTTCTTGGTGTTGCAATTTGGGTGGCCATCAGTGTATATATATATATATATATATATATATATATATATATATATAGGTAACAATTACTGAGCTATATGAAATTAAAAATTTAAATTTAAAAAATTACTTAATTCCAAAATTTTATTCAAATTTTAAAAACAACTACAGTTAATCGTATTTAGTTTATGACATGTTTTATATGCTTGCCATCAATAGCTATTATTCGGCGCAGACGAAGAGCAAAATTCTGCAAAACTCGCTGAAGTATCGAGACATCAATACTTTCGATGACCTCCTGGATGGCTGCTTTGAGCTCAGCGATGGTTTCGGGGTTATTTGAGTAAACTTTGTCTTTAATATTCCCCTACAGAAATGAGTCACTAGGACTGAGATCAGGAGAATATGCGGCCAAACGATTCCTATTCCAGTGGCCTCTGGGTACTCCAAAGCCAGAATGCGCTCTTCAAAGTGCTCTTCCAACATCTCAAACACTCTATTGGTCCGATGGTGTCGTGCTCCGTCCTACATGAACCCCATCTTTTCAAAATCTGGGAAACTTTAGATAATAGGGATGATATCATTTTCTAAAATTTTGATATATTGCTCATCAGTCACCGTGACTTCAATGAATATCACACCGATTTTTTTCCTTTGAGCCGCAAACGGGCTGTTATTGCTCGAATAGTATGCCTTGACAAGAGATATACTCTCAGAAACGTTGTATTTCGACATTTTCAACGAAAAATGAACTACAGCAACAATATGAGTGAGCATGCTAAAAAAAAATCCAAACATGCCCTGCATTCAACCGCCAAATTTTCACTGAATCTCGCCAATGGTTCAAAAGTTATGAAGTTTTCTTTTCATGTAGCTCAATAATTGTCACTCTGTATAAATATATATAATATGTAATAAAAACACCACACCAGTTATAATTCTATTCCAACCTTCTTTTTCGCCATATATCTAACTCCCGCGTTCTCTCCATATGCGACTGGACGTCACCAGGTCATATGGCACCACAGGGGGGTCACGTGGTAAACAGAAACTAAATTTAAGATATGCTGGTGTGAGCGTATGTTTTAAGGACTTAAAGATTGAATCAGGGATTGAGTAGACGCCCTTATCCATTCTCTCTACTTGTTTCTAAATATCTTCTTCTCCTTTACATTTCGTATAGTATGTTGAACTGTTCAATAACCATAATGTTTTTAAATTAATAAGAGTTACTATTCAGTTTAATTCCATTAATTGATTTGGAGTTTATGTGTGTTAGGCCTATATTACACTATCAAAGTTCTTTGACAAAGATCTTTTATAAAAGTTTTCTTTTAAGGGGCTAAACCCCTTAAAATTCGAGCTCTTCAAATTTTTTTTATTGGTGTGCACCTAGGGCTTACCAATAGGGGAACCACCATGCAAATTTTTAGCTTCCTAGGTCCTATGTTTCCAGAGATACAGTGGGTTTTTTTGTAGGGAAGGGGGCTAAACCCTCTAAAATTCGAGCTTTTAAAATACATTTATTGTGCACCTAGGGCTTAAGGGAAACCACCATAAATGATTTCAGCTTCCTAGGCTCTTTGATTCCAGTGGTACAGTGGTTTGTTGTTTTTTTTTTTGGGGGGGGGGTGAGAGGGGACTAAACCTATTTAAAATTCGAGCTCTTAAAAAGATTTTTTGGTTTATACCTAGGGCTTAAGGGGAACCACCATACAAAATTTCATCTTCGTAGGTACTATGATTTCAAAGATACAATGGGTTTCTTTTAGGGGAGTTAAGCCCCTTTTAACCCCCTTTAAATTTCTATTTTTCAAAAAGATTTTTTAGTGGACACCTAGGGCTTAAGGGGAACAACCATACAAAATTCAGCTTCCTAGACTCTATGTTCCAAAGATACAGTGGATGTTTTTTAGAGGCGGAGGGGGTTAAGCCCCTTTTAACCCCCTTAAAGTTTGTATTTTTTTTAAATATTTCTTAGTGGGCACGTAGAAATTAGGAGTAACCACCATGCAAAATTTCAGCATCCTAAGACTTTTGCTTCGAAAGATTTGCGTCTCGTTTAACATTCTACTTTTGAAAATTTTTCGTGTATTTCTGTTTTGTCATTAGTTCGCAAATTTTAATTAGAGCTAAAATTATTCCGAATCGAATTCTTGTTCTTTATCTGCCGCGTATCCCCCACATTTGTTCTTTTCAGCATGCTATTGCTCGAAATGTTGTTCATAACATCCGGGAACCGAAATTTTTTTTAAAACTTTGACAAAGAGCCCAACTTTTATAAAAGAACTGTTATCAAAGTTGAGATATTACACTGTCATATTTCTCGTCAAACTTCTTTTACAAAAGATTCTTGTCAAAGAACTTTGATAGTGTAATATGGGCCTAAGGCCCGACTGCCAAGCCGAAAGCCCGTTCGGCTGTTTTCCCGGATATCGTCGCTAAATGTCATCTACAGATGCGGTATTACTTACTTACACACACACGCACACACACACACACACACACGCACACACACACGAACACACGCACACACACACATATATATATATATATATATATATATATATATATATATATATATATATATATATATATATATATATATATAACTATAACTGAATAAATAATTTTTTTATCTGTATTGTGTAATGCAGCTTAATGCTGCAAATATTTTCATAGAAATGCAATAAGATATCTCTTTTGCGTCATTACAACAGAAAAATAAACCAATTAGTGAAACTGAATAAAAATAATCCCAATAATTCCAGATATATTCAGGATAATATATTTATTTCTCCAAAAGGATTTCACATATTATGTAATACAGCATTTAAAATCGTATAACAATGCTATTCATACATATGTTTAACATCTTGAAGGGAAATATATTCAATCAATACTGGAGGAGCTATTGCGAGGATCACATTGGTCTATTTGTATTATCTGACTGGTTGTAATTAATTACATCAGCTAATATGTAACTAAGTTGAAAATATGGGTGCGACATAATGTATCACTAATAGTCTCCACTTAGTAGACAATTGGTGAAGACGTTGGGCAAACAATGGGGACAGTTTTGTGCACTTAAATCTGAGTGTTTAAGCGAAGATACTTGTAAACGACTTCATTTACATAATAAGCATGAAGAGTGAAATATTTTATCCCTTAAGTGATATAATACGAAAATGCATATCACTAATAAGCATTAATTTACAGAGGCAAACACTTTTGTGCAAACAGAGGATACAGTATAGTTCACACAAGTTTTGGTATTAAAGTAAAAAATGCTACTACTTCAATTCAATACTAAGTACATGTAGAAGTGTTTCTTATTTTTTTAGCCAGTGGTTCCAACTGGTGGTACGCGAGAGCATTCTAGGTGGTACATAGAGGGGTTCAATAATAACAATTACAATTGGATGGCTAAAGATAAGAACTATTAAACATTACATAGAAGCTCTAATAAGAAATAAGCATAAGCGAAAGCAAGTTTCCCATTAAGCCTCCTGTTAAAGACATTTTAGTGTTGGAAAATTGTATTTGCTAATTGTTAATAACAAAGAAGAACAAAGGTTTTTTTTCTAGTTTTATGGATTTATGTTCTGTATTTTATTTTATTTATACTTAAATACATTTTGTAAAGTAATTCATATATGTATAGAATTTATCTTACCCCCTTCAAAAAGTTATAGCATAACCAGTGGTACGCCACGACCCTATGAAGTACTCAGTTGGTACTCACTTATAAAAGGGTTGGGAATCACTGATTCAAGCGATATATTAGTTGTATTTCACAGTGAAACTAGTAACAAGTGCAAATGTATAGCTTAAATGTCACTGTATGTAAGCGATATATCAATTGTATTTCACCGTAAAACCAGTAACAAGAGCAAATGTATAGTTTAAATTCCATTGTATATAAGTTTCTGGCCTGTAAAATTCCACCCCTTACATGTACTTATGGGAATTTCTTCCAGTCTGATTCATCCGTTCCCCTAAAAGTTATTGAACTTTGTTATATTCTCTTCTTAATTTTCCTGCCCATAATACGCTTTCACTCCAGTTCAACCTCCTTTGTGTTATGTATTCACTTGAATCGATGACCGTAATGAAAATGTTTTTAACAGCACTGGAGTTTTAAAAGATAGTTGCATAATTCGAAGTGAATGGTGTGGGGTGCAATGTTTCTCAATTCAAAAACATAGTATATACGGTATAAAAGAGTATAATTTTGTATCGACATTATTTTACGAAGTATATTTATTTTACCCTGTCAGCCTGTGCGCTTTCAGTTGAAGTTCAGAATAAATTTAACCTAAAAGTTACATCATGATGAATCTTTCTCTCGGTTTAATAAGGTATAATTCAATTACTAATTTAAAATATGATAAAACGTAAAGAATTATACTTTCCTTAAAATGTTATCTGCCGTTTGTTATTATACTAAAAAGACTTCCAAGTATACAGTTTTTATGTATATTTTGAGCAAAGTAGAAAAGATAAACCATGAAGAAGGATATATATGTAAAGTTTCTTTATTTAAAAAATTGTATAGCAAAAGAACTTGTGTCTCAAACTTTTGTTTAAGTAATGCAAGAATTTTAGAAGAAAGTAATTTTTAAAAGTTAATTTACATTAAACACATTTATATTTTTAAAAATAAGTGCACTTCAAACATAATTTTTGTCTTTGAATATTTATAATTTGTTTAATTATATAAACATGCATTGCACTTATCATCTTTTCTACATAATAATTTCTTCCATTCTATGCAAAACATCAATGTCTTTTGATTGTTTTTCAACTTACATATACCAGCTCCTGGGCAAAAGTTTTCACTTATTTTGATAGCTATAGATTCAGTTCATGAAATCTCCCCCTCTCAAATCAAAAATCCTTTGAAATAGACACCACATAATCAGATATTTCTTTACAAATATAGAGGCATGTTCTTCCATTCTGTGCGAAACACCAACGTCTTTCAATTATGTTTTAACTTTACATATACCAGCCTCTGGGAAAAGTATTCAGGCATTTTGATAGCTCTAGCTTCAGTTCATGAGTCTTCCCTCCTCGACGTAAAATTAACTTTGAAACATACACCACATAATTAGATATTTCTTTAAAAACGTATAGGAAGCTCCATAATCCTACATTTCTACATTGATTATTCGATTGGAAAGTGATAGCTTCTTTTATGATTGTGATGCTCATCATGTCGAAAAATGTTTTCAGTTGCCAACGTAGGTATCCTCTTGAGAAAGAATAATACTGTCATAATTCATCAAGACATTTATTCCAACATAAAATTCCTTTGTTGTTATCGATGGTATGACAGATAAATCTTAACCATATAAGGATCGCCTTAAGATATAGTCTCGGGTATTTTATGAAATATAATTATTCTCTTTCTCGACATTAGAATCTCTAATTATATTCTTTAGGGGTTTCCATCGTTTGTTGTCCCTTAAATATTTGCATGTTGCAAAATGGTATTTACGCCCAGCGTGAAGTAGAATTTATCTTAATCAAAGTTCCGAGATTAATTATATGAGATTCCTAAAAAATTACTTAATATACTCTCTGCCACTTCTCTGTGACCTTGAACCTGGAAATTATAAGAGGCACCAGATATATCACCTGCCAATTTTCCCACACACACACACACTATTCTCGAACAAAGTAGTATGACTGTAGTATATTTTACTCCCCAAAATGTGTGGGTATATATATATATATATATATATATATATATATATATGTGTGTGTGTGTGTGTGTGTGTGTGTGTGACGAGCTTAATTTCTCGTACTCCCTCCAAACTAGTTCCCACTAATACTTACTCTTAAAATATATCTAGTCAAACAATCGTAGGCCTGTGGAAATTAAACACACTTAAATTACAACCAAATCCTTTATTCAAATTACTGATTAATAACCTGATTCAATCTGTGCCATTTTCGATCTCTCATCTGGAGTGACGCGTACTTACTTGTCAATTCGGAACTGACGAACGCTCTGCAAATCTTTTGTTGAAACTCAAGAGGCAACCCTACGCGCATGCCCTGTGAAAATGATGGCACTCGGTGCCAAATAAAAAATTATCCTGAAGCCCCCTTTAAATTTGTGTTTACTTATTCTTTTCCGACTAATTCCTTGACACACATACACACACACACACACACACACACACACACACACACACACACATATATATATATATATATATATATATATATATATATATATATATACAGGGAGTCCAGCGAAGAAGTCCCTGATTTCAAATTGAAAAATCTCGAGAACAAAGATCTGTAGAAGAATGCAACAAACGGTATTTCTATCGTGAAAGCTGTAAGAATTTTATACACTAATTTTCTAAATATTTACAAAAGCTGCTAACAGATGGAGCTGTATAACTCGTATTAGCATGCTTATATAAACTTGTTGTCTTTGCAATCACTACATCACAATCTTTTCAAAATGTCCACCATTCGCTCAAAGGAGGTGGAGCAATAATATTTGCCATCATACCCTGTAGTTTCTCAACAGAAATTGATTCAGCTCTCCCATACATCGCTGATTGAAGCTCGCCCAGAGTGATGGGATGGATCCTGTAGACAGTATCTTTTAATGTGCCCTACAAAAAATAGTCACAAGGACTCAGGTCCGGAGAATATGGATTTCAATCCATGCCTGCGACTCTATTGCTAAAAGCTGCTAACAGCGCCCTCTGTTAGCAGCTTTTGTAACTATTTCGAAAATTAGTGTATAAAATTCTTACAGTTTTCACGATAAACATACCGTTTGTTGCATTCTTCTACGGATCTTTGTTTTCAAGGTTTTTCAATTTGAAATCAGGGACTTCTTCGCTGGACACCCTGTGTGTATGTATATATATATATATATATATATATATATATATATATATATATATATATATATATATATATATATATACACTATAGTGCACAGATTCTTTTTACTAGTAAAAATTCAGTTATAGTTAATGTTCAGAGTCTTATAAACCGTTTGTCATTTATCGTTGAGATTAAATGCTGGCTATTTTTAATAAATATTATTGCATTCTTAAAATGGAAATGAAACAGGTTTCTTGTCGTATATTTAAATTTGTGAGATGTAAAGTATTTTATACCTCGGGAGACAAAAAATCAAAAACATAAGCTATCACGTTACAAAATCATTATACATAACTCGTAGGTAAAATGTGCTCCTCTTTTGAACATATTTATTTACATATTTATTTATGTATATTTATACTTATGTTTATTTATTTATTTTTATTACTTTTTTTGAGGGGGGTCTCCACACATCGGCAATCATGTTCCCCTACTATAAGAGATAAAAGAAAGAAGAAACTATCTATGAATGAAAAAACTTAAACTAAATTTAACATCATTTAGAATGCAATATTTTTCCTAGAGAGTGCCTGCACTATTCCCAAAGGCCAGTCAAAAGCTTAAATGTGTGTTTCAAAATCCTATCAAATTGTAATTAAGTTTTTTTTTTAAATATCACAAAGATATTTTATTGTTTTATAAAATCTATTCATAACAATTTTCTGTTCCATATTTCGTCTAGGTGTACAGTAAGGCTAATCAGATTTAATACAGGTCACGTGTAAGTTTCTTCCCGGGATAAACAAATTCACCAATGCGCTCTTAAAAGTGTTCAACAAATATAAATTATTTCGGAGGCAACATAATTATGTCCCGTGAAGCAATGGCGAAATCTTCAAGAAGCATATATCCTAATCAACATAAATCTTTAAAAGCAATTACGTCTTTATTTTGCAACCTAACAACAAACTTGTTTAACAAAATTCGACTTAAGCCAATCTGAAATGCATCATTTCATTAAAATAGAGATTTGGGGAATTGGAATTAAAAGAGGGAGGGTCCTACAGTTAGAACTTCCCTCCTTTTGTATTCTGTGCGTTTAAGGGATTTAAATTAAAACATTCTCATTAAATGTCGAACTCGAGAAGGAAATCGATTGAATTGGTCCAAACGGATTGTTGTGACAGGGATTTGTTTGTTTAGATTTTAAATTAAAAAACTTTTTCTGCAATAATTTGATTATATATATATATATATATATATATATATATATATATATATATATATATATATATATATATATATATATATATATATATATATATATTATATATATATATATATATATATATATATATATATATATATATATATATATATATATATATTATATATATATATATATATATATATATTATATATATATATACATATATATATATATACATATATATTATATATATATATATATATATATATATATATATATATATATATATATATATATATATATATATATATATATATATGTATAGAGAGAGAGAGAGATGTAATAATAATACAGGCCAACGAAAAATGACTTTTTGAAAACTTTTTTAACATTAATAGCTGATTCTTATGTAATTTTTGGATCTGAATCCGTATCTGACCTCAATTTTATTTCTATCACTCACAGTTTCATCACAATGTGATTTCGTCGGAAACTAGAAAATTAGCCGAACATACAATAGAAATAAAAATAAATAATGTTACAAATGAACAAACTTTATTCAAATATAAACATGAAAATACCTTTTAATTACATAGGTTTTATGTGCGAATTAGCTAATATTTCCTCTCCCTCTTCTCCTTAAAGCTCCTGATATTGCTTTTTCGCCTGTGAATCTCTTGCTCAACTTATCGGTGAAGTGACCAATAGTAGTTCCCCATCATATTGGTATTCCAGCGGCCCCGATACCGTCTTTCCGTCAATTTAATATCTTGATGAAGCCGCACACCTTGCTCCTCACTGACATCACCCAAATTATCTTGGAAAAAATCAATGTGATTCTTCAAAAAGTGAATCTTGAGGTTCATCAAACAGCCTAACTTTTTGAACTTTTCCAGCATATTGGCTACAATATAAATATAATGTGGGTCCCTTTTGTTGCACAAGAAAGTGGTCACAATCTGCTTGAATGATACCCAAGCCTCCCTCTCTTTTAAAGTCATTTTTGATTCAAAGTTGAGATCGAACATCCTTTTTCGGATGTCAAGCCCAACAAACAAGCCTTCTACCAATTTTACTTCTGATAGACGAGGAAACTTCTCGAAGAGATACTTGAACCATTCTCCATCTTTGGGTAAGGCTTTCATAAACTGTTTCATTAGGCCTAATTTTATGTGTAGAGGTGGTAGCAGAATGTTTTCCGGGTCCAAAAGGCTGTTGCGCATAATGTTCTTTTCTCCAGGCTTTAAAGATTTTCTTGCGGGCCAGATTTTTCTGGACCGATGTTGATCCCTTGCCCTGCTGTCCCATTCACATATGAAACATGGGAATTTGGTAAAGTCACATTGCTGGCGGTTAGCTTATAGCTCTGAATTCGCTAAAAATGTCATTTCTTTAAATATTGAGTGATGAAATGTGAAAAAATGGCGGGTGATACGGCTATTTTATTGTCATATTCGGTTTCAGCACACTAAAAGATTAAGGCAAATTTATACAAAAAGTTTTTCATCGTTGTAATGAATGCTCCACCAGTTATTAATTCTATGCATTTAATGTTATTTTTCCATTCATGCACTTACTTCCATATCTGTTTTTTTTTTCGTGCTTGGCTGTCGCTTTAAGAATCATCACATACCCATGATCACGTGCACAATTCAATCTAATTTACCATTATCCTGCTAGTATATATATATATATATATATATATATATATATATATATATATATATACATACATGCATACACACACACACACACACACACACACACACATCCGGTTCGTGGAGGAAAGAAAAATTATACAAGAGATGCTTTTTGCAAGAAGCTTGATTGCAGATACTAAAGGTGAATCTATTTATCATACTGTCTAAGATTATTATAAAGGAAAAAATATTCCTCTTGCGAACATTATGTCTGTTGCCACCAATGGATCTCCTGCAATGTTGGGTCATCATCGTGGGTTCATCGCCCTTTTGAAGAAAGAGGTACCACGTATTTTAGCTGCTCACTGCGTGGTTCATAGACGGCATTTAGCTTTAAAAAATCTCAGCGACCGTTTGCATCAATCAATAATTACAATATGTAATCTCTCTCTCTCTCTCATTCTTTATATATATATATATATATATATATATATATATATATATATATATATATATATATATATATATATATATATACTATATATACATATTTATATATATATATATATATATATATATATATATATACTATATATACATATTATATATATATATATATATATATATATATATATATATATATATATTATATATATATATATATATATATATATATATATATATATATATATCTTATTCTTTTTGTTGGTGTTGTAACTTATGCTTCCCCCTGGACGGAACATGCTAGACCAGGTCTCGACTGCAGGCAGAGAAATTTGGCTCCAGTTTACAAAGACCCCACAAGGATTGGACTCCAACTTTAGACAGGTATTACCTCACTTCTGACCGAACAATTCCCCCAATGCAGTTATCAGGAAGGTTCGCACCTTCCTTCACCCACCGACCTCGTGTAAGGAGTTTCCGGTCTTGCGGTTTTAACATTCGCGCGTCAATCCAAAACACAGGGGTATTTTGTGGCTATCACTAGGGAACCTCTGGCCCTTTATTTCCTTTTAACTCGAACTTATGGGAACGTGGAGTATTTGTGAAATGCAATGGATACATATAGAAAGAGAACTAAAGAGTAACATACTAAAAAGTTAGTGATATGGGAACCTTACTTTACATACTGTATTAGGGTACAGTTTGGATTTGGAAGGGTTATGTTTTTAAAAATTGCTAAATCATTGCCCTTGCTAGAACATTTTACATGCATGACTGAAATTGTGGAGAATGATAAGCAATAAATAAATTCATTCTATAATTCTATTCATTCTATAATCAGAAAAGATAAATTCATTCTATAATTAATCATTATAAATTCCTTTCCTCATACTTTTTCCCATTGAGATTTAAAGAGAAAGAACAAAATATATCTGTATGTTGCATTCTCTATTTACGTTCATGATGAGTCGAACATCAGCGATTCTGTATGAATGTTCCAGGAAATAAAAAAGCTCTTTATTTCCTGGAACATTCATACAGAATCGCTGATGTTCGACTCATCATGAACGTAAATAGAGAATGCAACATACAGATATATTTTGTTCTTTCTCTTTAAATCTCAATGGGAAAAAGTATGAGGAAAGGAATTTATAATGATTAATTATAGAATGAATTTATCTTTTCTTATCTTTCATGTTCAAGGGATTTAAAGAGTTAATAAAGTCCTTTCTACGAAAATATTTCTCTGATTAAATAATAACGTTTATTAATTAAATCTATATGCCATTTAATTTAACATTTTTATGTACAGGACAGAAAATATTCAGTTCACTTTTTGTAATTTTATTACAGCGTATTTCAATGAAATAATTCATTTCATCTAATAAAATTTATTAATGAATATTTTAAGCAGTTATCATTAATGTCTCCTAATGATTCTTATTAATGAATATAAATAATGTTAGTACGTAAGCTATATTTAAAATTATACTTTCATCGCTTTCATCGCTATATATTACCCCTTTCTATGCTCATTAATTGGTATATATATATATATATATATATATATATATATATATATATATATATATATATATATATATATATATATATCAGTTTAGTTATTGATTTTATAAGTTCTATATTTAAAAATGCATTAACCTTGCATTGATAAAGCCGAGCATTTAACAGAAGAGCTTAAACTTTCATGGATACTGTATTAAAAGTAAAATTATGAGAAACGGAAATGTCCGTATTTTTAGATATTTTAGGGCTTTTTTCTGTAACATAAATGAAAATGCAATTAATTCAAGGGTATCATAAATCATATAGGTTAAAAAACATCTTTTAAAGGTCAGACGGGTAAAAAATAAAAGTGTATCTTGACGGCTGAAACGTCTCAATTTTCGATTCTTTTCGGTAAAGAAATTTCTCGATACTGGAATTTCTTTCAGGTGTCATCACTTTTGCAACATTCCAATTAGAGTCGTGCTTTGATAAGCCAACTTTTATGCAAATTTTTTTGCAATATATTTAAAAGGAGAATCCAGTGTTTGATCTTTAGCAGTCCATGATATATTTTTGAGAAATCCTTAATTGCGTTACAGAGGTGAGGAAAAAAATTCATGTATTACCTTTAAGGTAAACTCTATTTCAGTGTGGGTGTGATTTTTCTTTACACAAATTTATCACTTTTTGAAAAAAATTGGCATTTGTTTTCTGAATTGTAAACCTGTTGTGCGAATTCTGTCTGTTTTATTACATTTGTACAATTTTTCTGCTACTAATATCATAGGTAATTTTAATTAGGTTCCTTCCAAGAAATACACCATACAAAAAATGAAAATATATAATAATAGAAACAAAAAATTGTTAACATTATAACAAACTATTAAATAGTTAAAACTTCAAAAGCTAATAATGTATTACAGAAAAAATTAATAATAATATTAAATAGGTAATAATAAAGGTTAGTTCTAATATTAAATTTCGCAATAGTTAATTCAAATATAGTTACTCTAAAATTTACCTATTATTGTAAAATTGTAAAAAAAAATATTGACAACTCGACTCTAAGAAAGAAATCCTATGTCAACATAAACCTTGAAAGCTACAATGATTGTTAAGAATTGAAATTTTAAAGGAAGTACCTGCTAAATTACATTTTACAAGTTTAAAATTTTTTTTTCCAATGCGGAGGCACTTGTCGCTAAGACGTTCGCCTATAATTCACCGCAGTTTTGCTGGCCATTTTATTATGGGGGCGCAATCTAGGCAGACCAGCATTGCCCCCTATGAAGAGACGGCTCCTAAACGGAGGAATTTTAGTGGCGCTTCGCCAGGATTCGATCTGAGCACCCTCAGCACCGAAAACCAGCGCGCTGTACCACAAGGCCGCCACTGCCTGCAAGTTTAAAATATTACAGAATATTTCAGTACTTTGATAGATTGTTATTTAATTTACTTTAACAAGTGTTATAGAATGCTAAATTAAAAGAAATTTGAATGAGTATCCCTTCTAAATGATTTTTTTTTGGCATTCTGCAAGTTAAGGGGTCACACACTACCTTCAAATGGTAAAAAAATTCAATTTTTCAGAAAAAATATATTTGATAGCTTAGGTGTTTCTGTACAATTTAAAACAAACCGCGAGAAAAAATTCCTATCATTTAATGAGTTACAGGGGAAATTGTATCAGCTGTTTTATGTAAACAACGTTTAAAGGGCACTCTCAATTTTGTTGCTTGCAATCGCAACTCTGCGCTAAATACCAATATAGCAAGTTTTTATTAATTTATCAGCAAGGGAAACAGGAAGACGCTTCCTCAACTCGAAACGAGATTGTTTACAATTCGTTTCGCCAGTTCCTCATGGTATTTTGGTTTTGATTCATTATTACGTTGGTGCTTTACTTCGATACATTTGCTGTTATTGGTATTGCAGTTTTTATTTATCACTTGTTTTGATATTTAAAACTGTATAAGTGGATTTATAATTTAAATATAGTTGTCTGCGGTATTTTAAAGTGTCCTTATATTTGTGAAATGGAAGAAAATAAAGTGAAACGGGCTTCAGGAAAACGTGCTAAGAAGCGTAAATTCCATGGAAATCAACACACCATTAAAAATCATTCCAGCAGAGATGAAGTGTGTGAATTTGGTGATATTTCAGATTCTATGCACAAAAATTCCGCAAGTGTTTCAAGGAAAATTTCTTCATCTAGAAAGTTACAGATGGAATGTGACACGACTTCATATAATGCCAGTCAATTTGATGGTAATATTATAGTCGATAAAAATCTTCTTTTTTCTTTCTTGGAAGAAAACCTGGAATGCAAGGTATTTAAAAATAATATTAAAATTTCTTCTAAAAAGATATATGGATTATCTACCAGGATAATTTTGAAATGTCAAAACTGTAAACGTGTAGCTGAAACTCATAACTCAAAAATGTTGGGTAAAAGCAAAAATATTTCTGAAATAAACAGGAGAAGTGGTAATTTAAACCATACTGATAATCATACAGATTAAGTTCACTTATTTAGAATTAATATATGATGATAACCTAAAAGGAAAATGTATATTAAAATTATACTCATAAAACAGTTTAGAAGTATAATTTTAATATACATTTGTACTTTTAGATTATTATCAATTGTCTTTATAAGACAATTTATGCAGTCGACATCCCAGGATGAACTCCTATGTAAAATGGAAACCAAACACGGAAAAAATTGCCTTTTAGATGTACCTGCTAAACCAAGACGGGAGACAGTTTCTTCTTTTCGCCTATTTACCAGGCATGACTGCCTTGCTGGTCAACTGTGTCGTATTGGTGTTCTTACTGAAGCTGCCTGCCCCTGTGGGATTAAAAACGACCCTGTGGACAAACATCACCTGCGTGTCTGTTGAGCTCTCCATGGAGATACTGATGTTACTAGATATTGGGAGGCGAGAAGACTCTTGGGACGATAACATTTGGTTATCTCTTGAACTTTTGATGTTATCTTTTCAGCTGTTTTTTAACTACTTTTTTGTATACTATGTTCATGTACCCCAGGCATTGGAAATAAAAAAATATTGAAATTATTTTAAATTTTTTTTATCAATATTCGATTTAAACAGTTTTATTATCATGAGCTACGATTATTGAAATAAATGAACCCTGAAGGAAAATTATATTCGTAGTTAATTTTTTTATACATTTTGAGAAAAAAAACCCATTTATAATTCAACTTTCATAATAATTTTCTACAGTCACTAACTTTGCTCAATAACAGTGTAAGTTTTATGTTTAAATATAACTGTAAAACTTATATTCATAAATTTACATTTGCGTATACAAAGCCATAAACACAAATAATTTATTATTTTAGACAGTATAATTCATTTGTATGCGAAATGTACTGAAATATTGTATATAAATCTTCTCTATTCAATGAGCCATGTTAATGATCAACTATATATTTTTTAAATATACCCATAAAATTATACACACTTTGGTTCAATTCTTTTTTTTTTTTTGCTAATGTACAGGAATTTGTGATACATTCGCCCTTACCACAACATAAAGTCTTGCTGGATAATTTAATATGGGAGCATCAAATAGCTGACACAGCACTGGTCTAAATAAGAGGGCAATACGAAACGCCCAAGCGTTACTGGGGATTTGAACCGAAGTACACTACGTGGAAGTACACTGCGCTTACGATGCTAACAACTATGCGATGTGGATGGCAATAAAATGTCAGCAGTATGCGGTGTTCCCAGGTGGCCGTCCTTCCAAGAATTACGCACGTCCAAAATTGCTGGACATCGGTAATCAAACAAAAACCGATATTTTTAGAATGGTTTGGCTGTTGATTTAGTTCAATTTTTAGGTGACACATTTTTAGTTTAAATTTTGTGTCGCATTGACAATTCTAAAAATCATTTTGAACAATTAAATCCTTTACTACATTTTCTTTTTTTAAAATATAATTGTAAGTTTAATCAACGGCGGCTCCAGGGGGGGGGGGGGTTAGGCCAGTACAGGCAATCCCCCCTAAAAAAGCCTAGACTATTTTTTTTTCATAGCCTAAAATTATATAACCGTCGATCTAATGCTAGATGAGTTTAAATTTAAAATGAGACAATGTTTATTTCTTATATATATATATATATATATATATATATATATATATATATATATATATATATATATATATATATATATATATGTATATATATGTATGGTTATATATAATATATATATATATATATATATATATATATATATATATATATATATATATATATACAGTGGTACCTCGACTTACGAGTTTTTCGAGGTACGAGCATTCTCTCGCTAGATTTTTTGCTTCGAGTTACGAGCTAAAATTTGGGTTACGAGCAAGATTCAGATATCCAACCACTAGTTTGTGCAGCGAATGCCATGTTACGTGCTCATCAAATGAGAACACAAGAAGCATATAATATTTACAACCTTTATGTACAATTATATAATTATATAGAGATTATTCTGAGACTACTATCCAGTCTTAAACCGAGAGATTAACACTCAACAATTACCACCCGGGGCAGCTTGCTCTGCCCAAATTTGAGTTGCCCTCTGAAACTGAACAGCGCCCAAACTCTCTCGCAGAGAGATAGCTTCGATTCCCTCCTCCACACTGGAACTCCCCATGAGGTCTAGGGAATGGGATGACCTTGGTCCTAGGATCGTAAGCTCTACCCCATTTGACAATTATGAGAAAATGTTCTTCGGATTCTCAGAAAGAAGAATCTGGACATTACAGCCACAGTGAACGATGCAACTATCGCCCAGCTTCCGTGTCTCACTCGTTCAATTTAAGAGAGTAGCTGGTAATAAAAGCGAAAGTGACGAAAGCGAGGAGAAAAGGTCAAAAATCAACGGATAAGATTTATTTTTTTCAGTTCAGCCTTTCTCCTCCTCTTCCATCGGTATCTTCAAGTCTGATCTCCAAGGTAAATTTGTACATTACACTTAATGAACAAATTTATTGCAGTACATTCTATTGTATTCCGTTTTTATACAATGTTCATCGTTTATAAGCACATTTTTCTTATTTAAAAGCATGTTTCTTATTTAAAAACAAACACAACACCCCCAAAACACCGTAACAAAAAATTGCGGTGTTTTGGGGGAGCCCAGAACGAATTAATGGCATTTCCATGCATTTTAATGGAGAAAATTGATTAGAGATACGAGTATTTCGATTTACGAGCTCCATCATGGAACGAATTAAACTCATAAGTCGAGTTACCACTGTATATATATATATATATATATATATATATATATATATATATACACATATAACCCTGAGAGTCGATGGTGACCCCCCCCTCCCCCCTAAGTCTCTGGACTGGAGCCGCCGCTGAGTTTACTGTATATTTACTCTATCGTGTATTTTACACTCTTTGTTTTAGTTCTGAAGTAATGGTTACAACAGATGCAACTTGTTTTTTATAAACTCGTATTCACCCAAAATACACACCACAAATCTCCCATAAACACACTAAAATGCTTATAATGTGTGTTCTATTAAGTTATTTATTTAAAACAAATAATAATACAACAGTTATTTATCAAAATATCACGTAACTCATCCCTGTATTCATTTCCATTGTCTGATGTGTAAAATATATTTTCTTAGATCTCCAGAAAACGTTTGACCTTTCCATACGTTTTCCTTGGCAATTTTTCGGTGTATAGAATTTTTTGTTTCTGAAAAACACATACAATCTTTTTCCAAACTTTTTACTCAAACTTTTTAATGCATTTTATCTTTCAATTCTGCTCCGAAAAGTTTTTGAAGCACAGTGTGGGCGATGCTTTTTTTTTAATGCATTTTACTGGAGTTCTGTATAACTGCAAGCTGAATATACCCCTGTCTCTTCTTAAGAAATCTAACTATTTCCAAGCTTATTTTCTTTGTTCTTGCTTTTCGCGTGGAAGATATCTGGAAACAGTAAAAATTTCTTCTTTAGATTTACTTCTGAAGTGATATATATTTGATGAAAATGATATGTTTTAGTTTACTTCCCCCCCCTTCCCGGACTCTTAAGCCACTTTAACTATATTTTCAGTTGAAAATATTTAGATAAGACTTAAATAAAATCCTCTTGAAAAATGTGTTTGAATTTTATCGATATACCTGTTTTATTTGAACAATACTTTATTTATTTTTTTGAAGGGAGAAATGTTAAAAGTAGATGGGAAATGTCATGCAATTCAACATAATCGCTGTTACTGGAAGTACTAAGTCAGATTTCAAAACAAATATGATCAAATGCTTTTAAATTATTTAGATTTATTGCGTTTCCATCTCTTTGTCTTATTCTGATGAATCTCTTTAAACATTTGAATATATTTCGCAATTGTTTTAAAGTAAAATGAACGAAAGCACTAAGAGATTTTTAAAATATTATTCCATTTGTATTTTATTAGATAGTTACCTAAAAGAAGCTCGAGAAATGCCATGTTGATAACTCGCTAAGAAATTAATTATTTAATTAAAAAATATTATTTCTTAAGCTTCTTTGCCAAATGTCAATTTGTATATATGCACCATTATCTATTGTGAATATGCACTGTATATATGCACTGATATATGTATATATGCACCCTTATTCATTATGCAGCAATCTGTATCTATGCACCATTATCTTTTTCTTGGCAATCACTTTCAACATTTGAGAAGATCACACCTTTATTGAAGGAAAATGAATGAAAATACTGCAAGAGTTTTAAAATATTATATTTTTCATAACAGAGTTATCTAAAAGAAGCTTCATAAATACCATGTTGATTACTTTCTAAGAAATTAATTATTTAACTGAAATAAATTATTTCTTAAGCCAAAACAACGCGAAATATTACAAACGTCAATATATATATATATGAACTATAACGTTCTCGTCAAATGAGCACACGAGAAACGTGTAATATTTATAACCTTTATGTACAACTAGCTGAATAACCGTGCTTTGCTACAGAGTACATTCAAATTAAATACAACGGCCAATGTATGCAGTTAATGCCAAAAAAACAGAAATATATATATTTAAAATAAATACAACGGTCAATGTATGCAATTAATGCAGAAAAAAACAAAAAATATATTTATAAAAATCGTAACGGATATTTTTACAGACAAAATAATGTAGAAGAAAATATTGAAATCAAATCTAATAGACCATACTAAAGAATATAGTATAGTTAATATAGTACAGTTTTAGGAACATTTCTTTTACTGTATTTTAATATTTTTTGGGATAATGTCCAATCGTCTGCCGCATTAGAAAGAAAAAAAAAGTTTTGTCAATTTATTTCGTTGTTAATTCACGTGACGCAAAATTAATTTAAAGTAACACAAAAAGAAAAGAAACCACGTGATGAGCATTTAATAAATTAAATTCTAAAAATTAATCTTTAAAAATTCCCCCAAAACCAGAAAATAGAGGCAAAGATTCGAAAAAGATTTCATTTTAAAGGACTTTTTATGATCTTTCTCGTGATGTTAATTTTATAACCCTCAGATTATAATATTAAATGCAAACTTTTAAAAATGTTACAAAAATAGCTTAAAAATTTAATTTTAAAAAAATCTAAATTTTTTCAAAAATCTTTCTTAGTGCACCCCTACACTCTAAGAAGAATCGGCATGGAAAATTTCAAAGTCACCGAGCATTCTCAGATCATTGTCAGTGTCGACGAAAAAATATCCAATGTTTTAAAGCAGCAATCCCCAACCATTTTATGTCTAAGCACCCCTTCCCCCCCCCCACCTTCACACCCTATATCCCCTCCCAGACCTGAAAAACGTAAGTAATACTAGAGAAGTACATTCCCCACATAATGTTTGCTAACCATTCATGCACCCCTCTCTGAATATCCCTCACGCCTTCTCAAGGGAGTGTCACCCCCCCCCTCCCACCCTCCCAAGTTTAGAACCACTGACTTAAAGGCATGTAACTTATTTCATCTCTGTACCCGTAATAAAATGTAAAAAAAAATATATACAAATATCGATATTTAGCTGTAAGAATATTTTTTTCACCGAGAAAATGATATCATTCAAACTAAATGGATTAAATTTACATTTATAATCAATGTGAAAAAAAAAGGAGAAAAAAGTTAAAAAATTGGATTAAAAGCGATGTTTAGCTGTAGGAATGTTTTTTCACGGAAAAAATATCATTCAAACTAAATGGATTAAATTTGCATTTATAATCAATGTGAAAAAAAATAATAATAAAATTGCACAAAGAGCGATATTTAGCTGTAGGAATATTTTTTTCACTGAGAAAATGATATTATTCAAACTAGATGGATAAAATTTGCATTTATAATCAATGTTTAAAAAAAAAGTAAAAAAATGGTGACAAAGAGTGATATTTAGCTATAGGAATGTTTTTCACTGAGAAAATATCATTCACTAATTGGATTAAATTTGCATTTATAATCAGAAAAAGAAAAAATTAAAATTTGGACAAAGAGCGATATTTAGCTGTAGGAATACTTTTTTCACTGAGAAAATGATATTATTCAAACTAAATGGATAAAATTTGCATTTATAATGATTGCGAAAAAAAAAGAAAAAAATTGGGCAAAAAGCGATATTTAGCTGTAGGAATATTTTTTCACTGAGAAAATGATATCATTCAAACTATATGGATAAAATTTGCATTTATAATCAATGTGAAAAAAAAAAAGAAAAAAAATGTTAAGAAGTTTGGACAAAGAGCGATATTTAGCTGTAGGAATATTTCTTCACTGAGAAAATGATATCATTCAAACTAGATGGATAAAATTTTCCATTTATAATCAAAGTGAGTCATTTCTATGTATTTTTTAATCTTACATCTCTGAGATCACATCAACCATCAACAGCTAACTAGTAGTAAAACATTATTGTTCAAAAGCTTACCTACATCACATTTTCGCTCAAAATACGTAAAAATACAATAAAAGGAAACTGATGTTAAGCTATAAATGATAACTATAAACAAACAGATAAACTAAAACGTTAACGAATTGTAAAAATATATATAGGAAGAAAAATACAAATGTAAACATCTTCCTTTCATTTCAGATTTATGATCAGTCGTATAGCAACATAAGGAAAATGTATTTTTAATTTACCCTACAAGGAAAGTAAATAATACACCAGTTAAACTCGATTATTACATTTGAAATAGTAACGATACTGACGTTTGATGGTCAATTAAACTCATCTGTCGACCTAGACTCAAGATTTATCTAATAACCTTTGTCTTTCTTTCTAAAGTAGTTTTGATAAACTTCCAACGGTTCATTAGGCGCCATAGAGGTCGATACTAATTTTATCTACATGGACGGGTTAATTACAAGCTTTAGCAGTGTCTAGGAAATGTTGTTTTCTAGGAAAAATGCGATACGGTATGTCGTGTCTGATTAAACTTAGTTCCTGGAAACAGATTTAATCTAAGTAGGTGGCATGTAAGAAACAACCGGCTGGAAATAGGTAGGTGATAACAGAAATCAGGTAAATGGACAAGGGATAAAAAATTACGTTTACGCTAATTAAGAAATGTCCCAAGAAAATACACGTCTGTTCACATAAAAGTTGACTTTTAATTGCAAGGTAGGACATAAAAATATTAATATATATATTCATAAAGACATTAAACACTTTCTTTGGATTTTTTTTATTCATGTACAAACAACTTAACAGAAAAAATAGATAAAAATTTCATATTTTTCAGTATATTATTATTAAAGTATCTCTAAGGTTTAGTTTTATAAAAGACTCCTGTGATTAAAAGAAAACTGCTATTTACTTAATTTGAAAACAAATTGCACCAATTTTAAACATAGGCAAACATACTATTTATTAAATTTATAATAGTCGTACCGATGCATCAACTATTTACACACTTCATAATCGTTAGCAGAATTAATTGCTTACTATTCACTGCCTCTAAACTATTCTTTTTTATAGGTCTCATGGAATTTCCACGAATGGAAGTTTTTAATGTCACAGTAAAATTGACATATCACACTATTTTACCTTTGTAAGGTAATTTTTAAGTACTAAGACGATTTACCGAGATCCTTAACTATATTTTAATCATTTAGAATTTAAATTAGCATGTAATTTATAAAAATAAATAATATTTGCCAATCAAATTCAAAAGTATCAGGTATTTACATTTCATTATATTATGTTCAAAAATAAACTATATACGCAATGATTCTGCGATGTTTAAATTATATTTAAAGCCCTATACATTTGATTTCGGAGAAATACTTTGTTTCATAACTCAAATTAATGGAGTCAACATTAAACAGAATTCTCGTAAATGTTTCAAATTCAGAAGTTTCTATTTTCAAGAGTAACCTACAGGATACGTGTCTGTCTGAATGAGAAAAGAGTTAAAACATTGACCAATCTTTTAGAACTAACAGAATTCCATTATAATTCCTCGAATACGGTGTAAACTGAAGTTGCCCTTTTCCCCAACTCAAAGGAGATGTGACCAACGACACATACGATTCATTCTGGAAAGGAGGTATCTTTTGTCTTATTTCGTTGCGAAGAGCTCATGTAATAGGGACTTCATTCATTCTGTTCAGGCAATGGAATTATTCAGTTAAGCTCCTTTCATTTTGAATCAACGTCTTTAATCTCTGCCAGAAATGAGGGAAGGTCAGGCTACCCACATTCAGTTCTCTAGAAATAATTTATTACTCGCAGCTTTCTCTTATAAGAGTATGATTCAGGTAGAGTGGATAAGGGAGTAGTAACATTCGCCTAATAAACACTGCCACAAACTCACTTTTTTAAACGATTTTACTAGTAACGTTAACGATAATTTAATAAGCGAATAGCTGAATCCGAGACATTCTGCTTTCCGAAATAATGGGCTGTAACATAACAATATACTACACATGATCTTCACCACTGAACATCACAGCCTACTTGCCATGAGACAGAAGACCACTATTCTCTCGTGGAAGGATAATGCTTAGCCTAATTCCTAAATATTCTGTAAAGTTTCTCCTGGTCCAGTATTTCACGTATTTTTGTTCATTCACAATTATATCACGGCTAGGACGAAAAGCGAATCGAAATTTCTCTCTATCTGCTTTCCAGGTTTGCTCTGTTCCACAGCGTTTACAATCTTATCTTTAAACCATTACATCACAATGGATTTATTCAGTTGTATTTACATTACGTGACAAAAATTATCCGCACACATACAATCTGACTGGATTCTAATTATAATCTTCAGGACTAGTTTCTATTACGTTCCCAAATGTGGTTACGTCCCTGCAATTGGTTAGATACAGTAACAATTTACGACTGTTTAATGTTTAAGTAGATCCTCAGTTTTATTTTGATCAAGTTTGTTAAACGTTCTGACTGCTAAATATGTGGTTAGAGGAATGGTGAAAAGGTGGATACCTGCAACTTTCAGAACATAAGATTATTGTTTTTCATTTAGCACAAATCAGCTCCTACTTCTTAATCTCCAGACCAACACTCTCTCACCTGACCAAGACCCGAAATATGTGGAATTCTCATTCTTTGTTGTTGTTGATTCTAATCCCTCCTGGGCTTCATGGACCACTAAATCTTCAGAAGGTCCATTTATAGGCTAGGATAGGTGAGAAAGTCCTCCCTAGATATATTTAGTCATGTAATGATGTGACTAGTGGTGGCCTGTTTGATATGACACTTTTTACAAGTGGGAAAGGTTTGTTTAGCCGATCAAATTTTAGATATCTCAAGTGGCCAATGGCACACCTAGAGATTGCGGCCAGCTCCGCTCTATTATCTTTGAAGATAAGAGGTTTACAGGGGCAGACACCAATGTACCAGTCATGGATAGGGGGAGATTTCCTGGTACTCTGGATAAAAGATTTCCTTACGGAATAAACATCCAAATAAGAAAAAGCAGAAGTAGTAGGTGAATGTTCAGCGGTACCCTCCTTTGCTAGGGTGTCAACCATGTTGTTGAAGAATAGGCCCACATGAGCTGGCACTCACTGCAAATGAATATCATTGTTGACAGAGAGACGACCTAGATGGTGCACGATGGATAAACCGGCCCTCTCGCCGACTTTTCATCTAGCTGCTCAAAAACTTGATGGAACTGCAACTCGTTTGCAATCTCATTCTTTGAATATCCTTGATTAAAATCTGTATAAATGTCACGGATTTACAAAATCGGTAAAATTCTGTAATTATTTAACTTCAAGGTAATCTTCATGGTCACGTTTGTTTCAATACACGACACTTTTCTTTAAATGTCCTTGAATGAAACTTATAACGTTAAAAATCCTTATAGTTAAAAAAAATTCCTTTACATATGCATTTTAAAGGCATATCATTTCTTAATATCAGAATAAATCCTTTCTCTATCTACGCCGTAAAATAACAAATATGTGCTGAAAGCATATTAAAGGTAACAGATTCAACAAATGTTATTTGTTAGAGTAAGTGTTTATATGGAAGATACGGTTTAGAGAGATAACTCTACAATCTAAGTTTTAAAGCCAGAGTATAAAATGATACTTATATTTTGAATTGCTAATATTTCCAACACAGCAGTTAGGTCAGATAATAATTTCACAGAGAAGTACGTTCGATATTTGACAGCCGCTACCACATCT
Organism: Dolomedes plantarius; assembly: GCA_907164885.2. Classification (NCBI taxonomy): domain Eukaryota; kingdom Metazoa; phylum Arthropoda; class Arachnida; order Araneae; family Dolomedidae; genus Dolomedes; species Dolomedes plantarius. Next base: position 43,118,637 of record OU015498.1, read on the forward strand.
TTCGCTAGGGTTTGAGATCTCTCTAATGGCTTTCTCAGGTTCTTTATTGCAATTAGCTTTAATAAAATTCCACTGGATTGTTCAATGTTTAATTATGTATTCCCCAATATTCTTTTAAAATTTTAAATAATTATAAACAAAGATTAAATAGTAAATTTAAACTCAGTTTTAGAATAGCATAAATATTTCCATTATTTCTGTATTATGCTAAATTAAGTTTTCTTTTCTCTTCTCACACATTATTGATAAACTTTCCTTTCATTCAAGTTAGATCATGATTTTAGCCTTAACTTGCGCAGGCGAGTTAATTATAGGTTTTAACAGGGAACAAAGACTTATTATACGGTGAATGAGAATGGCTCTGTGCCTTTAAATTACTTTAAAGTTCCGAACAATGGTTTACGTGGAATTCACTGTATATGATATAAATTGGTGACATGACATGAGCACAGTGGGTGCGAAAACTGTGGGTGGCATCAGATTTCTCGGAAACGTACTTAGCGGAAAATTTTCAGAAAGGATTTATTTAGATACAGAATTCATGCTTACACCGAAATTGTTGAGTTGCAGGTGTTGAGATGATTTTACCTATCTTATCGCCTCTTCAGTATTCAGAACAGTTTAATCATATGAGTTAATAAAAATAAATTAAATGTGAAATCAAAAGAAGTTTTTAGTTTGCGATGGATATAATTACTTTTGCTGTTTAATAAGTCTAAAGAAAAGCATTTTTGCAGTTCATAATAAATTCAGCGAATATATTACGTCGTGCTCGTATATGAAGATCACATGTTTAGGGCTGTTATTGTTTGTCAATATGGGGCACTTGTCAATGAAGGCATGCTCACATACTTGCCGAGATTCATATGTTGCTTTCAATGGAGGCACCGTATAGGTGAACTAACTCCATCCTCTGGTCCCAATTTTTGACCGAGCACCCCTCAGGAGCGACATCTAGGGGGCTACTAACTTCTTTCACCCACTCTGAACCCATAGATGGACTTTCCAGTCTACGGATTTAACGTTCCAATATCCGGCCCACATACGAAAGTATTTAATGGCACTCGTCGGGATTCGAACAGAGCATCCGCAGTTGCAAATCGTAAGCTCTACCACTAAGCTACATCGGTCCCTACAAGTTTATGACTTCAACCCCGTCCTTCTCGCTCCCGTCAGAATTGCGGGGTGAGGTTTCGCCTTCTATTACTTGTGCCCGTGATATTTCCGTGCTGGAATGTTTAAAAGTAAAGCACCAAAAAGATTAAAACAACCCATTTCATTTACCCTGAATTTTTTTTATTTCTTATTTTGCATACCAGATGGCAGCACCAGACTATTTAAAATGTAATTGAGGATGGTTGATTTTAAACTAGATGTGGTAGATCAAGAATTAAACGGAATTCTCAAGAAAAAATAAGCACTTTTATTACCGTTTTCTTGAAAATTATGCATGGGTTAATTATATAAAACTATAAGTCACAGTGACTTTAGTACTGAAAATCCCGTGTAACTTTTAAATAGACTACGGAAATCACGAATACTAAATGTTTCCCTTTTTTTCGACATAAACGTGGTTGTACAGATAACCAGTCACTGCAGTAATTCCTGAAAACGCAGTCGAGGGTCCGTCTGTTCGTGCTGATTTTCTGCCTTAAAGCCGTGTCAAGTATTATAATTAACTCCCGACGGATGACCCCACCGGCCCCAATAGACCCCGGTAAAGAAAACAATATGTAAAGAAAGATAATTTAAAAAGTTTCCACTAAATGAAAATATGGCAATGTATCAATAAATAAGGCATATTGTTCAGCCTTAAAATTTTAAAGCCCTGATTCCAAGTTAAAATTCTTTGTCCATGACCTCTCTACTTCTCATCGATTACTTACATTCTCTGATGCATGTTCTACTACGTATCATAAATTGTCATGAGAAATTTTTTCGATGCCATGTGTTATAGAGTCCATCAGAAACGCTAAGCTATTAGTTTTATATTTATAAACATAACTCCAAGTATCCATGTCTAGAGATCTTGGTGGCCACATGTTTAGGGAAATAGTTTTGTGAGTGTATTAAGTAATTGATTTTAGTCTTCTTTACATGTTTGACAATATGTTATTGTGATTCTCGAATGTAACTGCACATAAAACTAGGATCATAATTGTGTCTAATATTGGTTGCTCCTAATATTTTTTGTTTAAATGAAAGTTAAAAAATCCATTTATATTTCTTGCGTTCAATATATTTATTTTTATCATGCTCAATTATTAAATACATTCTAATTGCCGCATCCCGCAGGCCCATGAATATATTCAAGAACCAATGGTATATTTCCCTTGGCGGATATTTTTCAAACTAAATTATTTTCTTTCTTGGAGCATTCGTATTGGTCAAAGTTGAGTCAATATTTTTCTTTGAGAGATCCAGAACTGAGGAACTTTCCTTATGAACACTGAACGGTAGAGTAGGTTTTCATAAAGTCCAGACCGTCAAACTTTTTTTATAATTTTATTGTAGACATCACACAAAACATAACAATACGAATAATAAAGCCTCATAATAACAAATCTAATTAGCTTTAAAGTAGATAACACAACCCCCTCGACTCCAAGGTCAAGGTCAAGGAGCGTTTAATTAGGGAGTGCTTACATTTTTTAAAATTCAACCACACAGGCGAGAAGCGCAACCATCTTAACGTTACAGCAGCATCTTCTTCTAGTCGTTACAACACCCTGTAAATATATTATTTATCGCTGCTATTGCTTACGTTATAGAGTCAAACACATGCACGTACTCTATTATTTTACGCTTGACTCAATACTCTAACGACTCCCGTACAATATCGAATATTTTATGTGTGGAAATTCCCGGAAGACCAACCAACACGCGATTTGTGCACATAATTGATTTAGAAGGCTGGAGACAGACAGTCCTGGAGACATAAAGACCAGAAGTGCTACCGACTGCTCGTGGAACAGTTCGTCAGCTACCAAAAGGGAAGCTGCCGACTGGAGGCGCCTAGTCGTCTGGGAATGTAACTGAATAAAGAAAGGCGGCTCTTTCCAGACCTTTAGAGAACGTTCAGGGAAGGTATATAAAGTTGCCGAATGCGAGTTAAAAAAAACAGTGATTCAGAAACTAAGTTATTCAAAGTGGCGCTGGAGTCGGAGACAGGGAGATATTGTCCGGCCTAGATAGACTTGAATGAGCGCAGAGACAACTCAAGTCTGACCTTCCTCGTCGATGCCGTGAACCCACGAATTTAATTTTTATATTATATTGTAAATAGCCCGTATTTAGTCAAGAATACAGTTAAAGCATTAAATACAAAATGGCTGGGAATCGTTTATTTAAAGCAAAGTCCTTACAATACATTAAAAACAACAATATACCATTTTTCTCTACGTATAGAATTTCTAGAAACATCTGATTGATATAACACATCAATATCTTTCCTTTATCACTCAAAATATATTATTTTAACTAACAATTATACATCTTTTATCACAACAAAAATTATAAAATTCATTGGGTTCATTTGGCAGATTACACGCTCATTCTAAGATCCTTACATTAGGTAATTATACATCTAATCATTAATGACTATGTTACTCTGTAGGGAAAATACATGACTTCTGTAATTTAATTTAAAGTTTCTAGATATAGATTTGTAATTTACGCTACCTGTTTCGAGGCGAAAAGATAACACCTGGAAAGAACAGTGGGCGTAGGAATGTTTCTAAGCGATTTCCAGAAGTGTTGTTGATCCGAAATTACGAAGAGCTTGCATAAATAAAGGCAATAATGTATCACCTTGAGTGCACAAATTTAATTTTAAAAACTTGAGACCCTTTTCAAAAATTCTATAGATTGAAACTTGGTTACTTATGTAAATATATCTTTACCTCTATTTATCAGACGATTGAATAGCAACATATAAATAAAACTCTTACACTTAACACTAGAAAGACGGGAATTTTTATTTTACTAAAAAGAGTGAACGCTGTTATTTTGACGGTTAAAAATAGAATCAAGAATTTAAAATATTTAATGTTTTTAAAAAATAATGGTTAAATACTATAAATTTTGAACTATTTCATTATATACCAATATATAATATATTAGTATATATTTAGATATATTTTTATGCAGGTATGCTGAGCTGACAACCCGGTATGGTTTATCCGTAAAAATATATACATGGTTTGTGCAGTCCTTATTTTTCAACACCAATATTTCCGAAGAGCCAATATTTCTGTTATTTGCAAAAGGGGGAAGAGACGAAAAGTAGCTAACATTTTTTTCCGGTACTATTTTAAAGACGTTTGCCTGTTTTCTATATTGCCGTCAAATTGACGGCTTTCAGTCTTACTGGGTATGCAACACATTTTCTCCCCCACTTTATTTTCGAATATAATTTTGTAAATGTGTGTGCATATGTCGCGCAAAATTAGAAAAAGTCATAAAATTTCAGAAGCCTGAGGACATAAATACAGACATAGCGCTCAATAGTTGGTCCGAAACCGTCAAAATTACGGCAGTCGTCTGTCTAGAGCTAATTTTCGTGTTTTCGTTTTCCCGTGTAGCAACCTGTGGGCAAAATACTTAGGTACACAATGAAGAAAAACGGAAATAGATAACACTGCCAAAGAGAATGAAATATAGAGAATATATAAGAAAAGCAACTAAGGTAAAATTTTCAAGGGATCGCGATCCTCTTAATAATGTCCACATAGAGTTCGTCCAGTTAAGGCAGACCAGGACATGATGTACTTAGGGAACGGTGGACCTTTATTTGAGTAAATTTCGTCATTGTAATAGTGATTGTGTTATTGTAAAATATATATATATATATATATATATATATATATATATATATATATATATATATATATATTTCTGTAGATTATTACTACCAAAATAATTTTTTTCATGTAAAAAATCATTTACGAAGCTTCTACAAAGTAATTTATAATGGGTAAGTGTAGTAATAAATTTTAAATTTGTTTCTCTCAAAACAGATTTTTCAAGGATTTAGATTTTTAAATGCTCCATGCTACTTAATTTTTCTTCAAAATTCATGAAATTGATAAGTAAGAATCATGGTGCTGTTTACAAAAAACTGGGTATGAATTTTACAATTCGACTTCATTAAGGTAATTAAATTTGATTTATAACTTTTCAAAAGGCAAAATTTTGATGAAAATCGGGATGGAATTCAGAAAAAAAATCTCTCAAAAATTAGCTATTCAAAGGATTAAATAATTGATACCCAGATTTGTTTGTTATACAGTTAAAAGAGATCAAAATTCAAAATCGAGGAAATATCTCAAAAATTAAGTAGCAAGGAGCATTTTAAAATTTTGTTTATAAATTTCAAATTTTTTAAAAAATATTAAAATTATAATGAGATTGAAAATTTCTTTTGAGGTATTCTATTTATTTATAATGAAATGTGTTTATGTACAAAATTTCGATCTCTATGATAAAAAGTAAAAAAAGTAAATTTTAATGTCCACTGTTCCCTTCATGTTGTCGGATCGCATAAAAGGCATATAGGGCTAGAAAAAATTCCCGTTCTGCTTACATTTTAAGAAATTAATAAAATTTAGTTTTTAAGAAAGAAGATAAAAGGTTTTTAGAAATTAAGCTTTAATTATGGATATTAACAATTGTCTAGCATACTCCTTTTAACGCTAGAAAGACGGCTACCTTCATTTTGGCGGTTTCGGACACACTATTGAGCGCTATGTCTGAATTTATCTCTTCAAGGTTCTGAAGTTTTATGACTTTTTCAAATTTTACGCGAAATGTGTACAATTATTTACAAAATTATATTCGATAGTTAAGAGGGGGAGAAAATGTGTTGTTTAGCTACTAAGACTGAAAGCCGTTAATTTGACGACAATATAGAAAACAGGCAGAAATCTTTAAAATAGTACCGGAAAAATGTTGTTATTTTTCGTCTCTTCCCTCTTTTGCAAATAACAGCAATACTGGCTCTTCGAAAATATTGGTGTTGAAAAATAAAAACTGCAAAAACCATGCATATATTTTTACGGGTAAACCAAACCTGGTTGACAGCTCGGCATACCTGCATAAAAATATAGCTAAATATATACTAATTTATTATATATTGGTATGAAATAGTTAAAAATTTAAAGGATTTAACCATTATTTTTTAAATACATTGAATATTTTTAATTCTTGATTTTATTTATAACCGTCAAAATGACGGAGTTCAGTCTTTTTAGTAAGAAAACAATTCCTGTCTTTTTGTGTTAATATTCATCTAATCTCTTGCATATATGGCCTTCTAAGGTGAAAATACAAAGATGGTTGGAAATATAATTGTCAAGAAAAATGTGAATCTAGCTTTAAGTACGTGTTCAGTAATTGCTTTCAAAATATCTAAAATCTGTAGCTCGTCTACGGGATGATTATAGAGACAATATTCAATAGAATTACAAATTTTAATTATGGAAAGTTTAATATTTACAAATGAATCATTGGAATCATCTCGAATTCTCTGTCTTACGTTATCCTTGATTGTCGGAGGCTGTTGCAGTGCTCATTTGTCAGTAAGATGGTCATTGTTTTACAGTAGATCCCTGGGCGCTGTGGTGTTCATGGCAATGAAATAGCTGACTCTCTGTTCCAAAATAGGTGCTTTGATCTTGCTGATATGCCCTTCCAGTGTCCCTTACAGTACTATAAAGCGTATAATATAAAATATGGTGAGAGAGAAGTTCAAAAAGAGTTTCGCTCTTAGAACATCTCGAAAGCCTTGGGGAAACAAATCATTTGGTGTCTCCCCAAATGGAGACACCAAACAGTCCCTTACAGTACTGTAAAGCGTATAATAAAAAATATGGTGAGATAGAAGTTCAAAAAGAGTTTCGCTCTTAGAACATCCCGAAAGCCTTGGGGAGACATTATTTGGTGTCCCCCATGTGTGTCTCAACTCATGAACTGTCAACATTTGTTTTATTGACATAAAATGGTGGCTGAGTTTAGACTAGCCACTAGTAATGACTGTCTCCTGGAAAATTTACACCGCTTCAACATTGTTTCTAGTCCTTTCTGCAGACTCTGTGACTTGGGACGGGTCATGAACTGTCAACATTTGTTTTATTGACCTGAATTGACTAAACGTTCTCTTGTGGACAGTTACTGGGAGGCCGGGGGACTTCTGGATTCATAGACTGATTGCTGCAGCGTTTTTCGTTTTTTGTATTGCTTGTGTTGTGCTTTTTCTGGCTGTAGTTGTCTTTTAATCTGTGCCATTGGAAATAAAAAAAATATTGACAAGCGAGTAAAGAAGCAGTGATTGGAAAGAAAAATAGAGATTTTAAAAGAATGTGGTTGATTCAAAACTACGAATATATTCTAAAGGGAAGATATAATCGATTGGTAGCCTGTAACAAGTCAGCCACTTTCTTTATCGTTCTTGTTCTTGTTTCTAATGAACCCTGGCAGGAATTTATTCCAGACCAAGACCATATTGGCTAACGAGCCAAGGAGTGCGGTTCCAGTTTGCAATGGCACCACAATGGTCGAAGTCTGATTTAGCCAGGTGCCCCCACAATTTTGACCGAGGGCCCCTAGAGGTGGCCTCTGGGGGGGGGGGGGGTTGTAGAGGAACTTTCCGGTACATATCCGGATTAGACACGGATTCTTTATCCATTATAAAACATTATATAATATTCTGCACATCTGTAATTCTTTATTGCCTTTTTTTTTTTCCTATTTCTCAATCAATGCAATTTTAGCTTACTCTACGAGACACCTAAAAATATCACAGCACTACCAAAAACTTTTAATGAATGAAATTAATTTTACCCAAATCTGCTTACTTACTTATTCGAGAAAAGAGGATAAAAAAAGCGTAAATCAGACGAATCTGGGAAAAACGTATCGCAGTGTGGTTAACTTTCGACCTTTAAAAAGAGATAATTTACTCTCCCGAAGTTTCAAACGCTGCCTATTCATTATTTTCATGGCGATATTCCAAAAGAAGTTTCATAACTACCTTTGTTATTAGAGTCTAAGCTCCGTCCTGAAAGAATGGGAGAAATATCGATAGGTGGAAATGTATTTCCATTTCATAAAAAAATTAACATTAGTCATAACAGTAATTTATGTGCGCCAGAGAATCCTGTTATTTCAGACGTCGTAAAATATGTTATTACGCAGTATTCGTTTTTTTTTTCAAATTTAATAATATCCCCTCGCAAATATATGTCGGTTAATGTCATTGGTGTATTGGTAAATGATAAAAAAGTATACCAATAAAAAAGTAAAGTATTAAATAAGCATCACATAAACATATAGAATTAAACATCTAGAATATTCTTGGATAGTTTATAATGGTAGTTTTGCAAGAAAGGCAAGAACATTGTACAGGGTCATCAAAAATGAGCCCGTGATTGCAACGTGAAATGAAAAACCATATAATAGAAATCTTGGTGTTTATTTTTTACCAAAAGATATAGAAAAGAATCAAGTTTTGGACATTACGCAGTAGGGTTCAATATGAACATTCCTCGTCGCTCGGCACACATCTAGGAGATAGTCGATCTCCATCCTCATATGCTCGATGACAGCAGGAGTCACAGTCACAGTCACAGTCACAGTCACAGTTGAAGAGGCGATTCTGTCTGATTAAAGGTGTAGATGCCGGATCATCTCGGCGAACACGCTTTTAAGGTTGTTCCATAGAAAAAAGGTATAGAGCAGTCAAATCGGGGTATCTTGTTGGCCACGGAATTAGACCGTCCCTTCAAATCCAACTTCAAAACCCATGTAGGAAGCGCAACGTCTGCGCATGTCCACAGCGAATTCACGGTCACCATGATCGGGAAAAATAAAACTCTCAGAGTTAACCTTTAGCTTATGGGGCCCGTTTTTCCAATTCCCTCCTTAGAACGGGAAATCTCATACCCCCTTTGTATGAACGGACATTAAGGGGGTTTTACATACATACATATATATGTATATATGTATACATACATATATATATATATATATATATATATATATATATATATATATATATATATTCATTCTTGGGTCTATAGTCTTGGGATACATGCTATTCTAACCATTGAGGAAAATGTTAACATGCCATCTGCTGCTACGCAAAATCCGATCGGTCGATTATTGTTCTCGGTGTGTCCAACTGAAATCCCGGACACCTTTTTTAGATGACCTGTATTTCGACAGTCTCCGTTGAGCACTTTGAAATTGATGATTTCTAGCAATTAGAGCATCTTATTGTCAATCCAAACCCGGGGGGGTGGGTTGGTTCGTATCATCATTCCACTTCTACAAACCTCACGGATCTATTTTCGGGCATACAGATTAATGGGACCATACCGGACGTAGTCACGAGGACATTCAGTTGCGGTTGTCGGGATTCGATCCGAGTAACATTTGTACGAAATTCCGGCACTTGGAACACTATTCTGCTCCGAACCGTGCTAAAAACAGTCTGCATTGCAAGTAATATTTTTACGCTCTCTATAAGAATGTGTGTAGAATTATACGCACTGCGCTAGAATGCTAAGGGAATGTTGACGTAACTGATAAGAAGTTCAAGAAAACTGAGTGATATTTCTAAGAGTAAAATCGAAGTAGAAACATTTACGCAGAAAAAAAGTTAGCTTATTTAAGAGTTTGAAGGAAAAATTGATATTATGTATGTAAGGTATACATAATATTCGATTCACAAGAATCGAACTTTTGAGTGAATGAATTAAAGAAGCTGCTTGAGATATGCTAATTTCTGCATACGCGGTTGGTATAAATACCAAGCAGCTTGATTAATACACAGGTTGAAAAAGGGTTTTTTAAGGTTGATAGATAAGCGAGAGGGAGCTACGAGCTAAGCAGTTCCAGGTGTTAACCGGCGATTGTGCTTAGCAGGCCCAAAGTTTACGTGGCAGAACTGCTGGTTTGACTCTCTGTTGGTTTGTCAGTAAAGTGTATTTTTATTGAATGCTAATATACATATTCCGCACAAGTAGTACGTATGCTTATTGCTGTTAAAGCAAAATCTATATGTGCCACGAATTCAATAAACAATGTTTCATGTATAAACTGTGTTTGTATCAAATTCATTTAGAGTGCCACTTCAAATTATATACACACAAGTCTGGGTAGAAGTGAGCTATAAAACTCTATATGTATCATGAAAAGAAATACATTTTTGCTAGAGGGTTAACATTTTAAAAGAAAAATACATACCGTAAGATGGGGTTACTTTGTGACAGATTTAAAGTTTTTTCCTCTGCCAGCTGATCAGTTTTAAAAGTAGCCCAATACGAACAGTTGCAAAACATTGGTACATCCTTTCCTTACGTAGTAATGTATTGCGTTAACCCGGATCTTTAACTACCATTGAGAAATTAAATTTATAATGTGTCACAAAGATGTTATGTGTTTAGATGTGTCACAATGTTGCCCCACGGAGAGGAGTAGTTTGCGACATCTGTGTTTTCGATTATAAATCAAAGAGGAAAAATTACTTGACACAAAAATTGACAGTAAAACGCTTATAAACAGCTTGATACACGATTATATATACCTATTACATATATTGGATAGCTATATCTATTTGACATCAAAGAAACCTCAGGTTCTCAGGGCAACCATCAGTTCTTTGTAAATATGAGGAAATTCGCCTTTCGGCATATTCTGCTGTTTCGGGTAGTTTTTTCTTCCAAATAGTCAATAATTCTTTCTCTACAATGGTATTTTAGAGGACGAAAAAGTGCAACATTGACGACTAGAGGAGGTGGGTTGAATTTGTGGGTTATTTTGGGACAGTGTCTATGTGTCAAAAAGTAACCCCTTCAACTTTCGATGTTTAGGTTAAGTTCTCATATCTCTCGGAAATATCACTACACAAAAATTATATTGCTGTACAATCTAACCAACATATTGGCAATAAAAAGTTATTAACTGTGGTAGTTTGTTGTATAAGATATTAGCCTTCAGCTCACAAAGTTTCCGGAGTTTGAGTCAATAGCTTGACAACAGGTTTGAACAGTACACTGACCAGCGAAGTAAAATAGCACGCAGAAACTTCGGACACTGGCCACTAGGTATCTCTGTATGTCGGACAAGCTGTTGACGCTGTTCTCTGCCTTCTCGGTTCCCGGTATCACGGGCGCGGTGCTTGATCCGGAATACAAAAAAATTACTGTGTGTCACAAAGTTACCCCTCCAGTCATATTAAGGTTTTTTTTTGTTAATTACCTCAGATTTTAAGTTCAATACAAATATTTGTAATTGTGTAAACCCTATTGTTGTTGTTCCTAATCATCTAGTATCAGAATATAAATTCAGGTGAGATCCAGGAGGTTCTTGACTCGGGCAAAATCAAGGACGAGAAGAAGATATGTTATGAGATAGTCTCAGGTAAGGCCTAGGCACTCCAAAATGTTCTCAGGCAGAATTTATTTCATAAATATCCATACAGCTCAGAAAGTGTAATAGAAATTTCTCAGAAATTGGAATAATTCAGTGTAAACCCTAAAACCTTCAAACTGGATTTCCCATTACCGACTTTCGAATTGGAAGATGGCTTTGGCTAATTATTCCATCCTCTAGTCTGAAACTGAAAATTTCCTTTTTTTCCTATCTACTAGAATTACTTTGATGAAGATAAATTGTTCCCGTTCTTTTCCCTTTCCTATTTGCTGACTGACACTTTGATTGATTTCATCTGTTCCGGCTACACTTATATTTCGAATCAATTCCTTCCTATTGTGTCTTATAGGCTACTCTGATGACCAGCTGATTTGACTCACAGCGTCAAGTGCAAAGCGTGATGGTCACTGGTCTTACCACAGCTGGAATACAAGATAAAACATCTTTCACGGCGCTTTTGATATGGCTTACACTTGAGAGATTCTGTTTTTTTACATGGTTCTAATATCACTAACTATACGCTTTTCAATATGCTTTCCTCCGGAATTCGAAATCTGAGGACTTTAATAAACAAAAATGTTAAAAAATATTCTCATTAAACATGCTGGTTAGAAATTGACTTTTAAGATTTGTTAATATGCGAAAAAAGAGATAATGTACTAGCAACCATTTGCAAATACACATTTCAAACTGTTTTCCCCAGCTTTCAGAACCTCAAGATGTTAATAAACAAAATTATTCACAAATATTCATAATTACTCATCAAACACGTTGCTCTGAAATTGACTTTTCAGATTTGGTAATACGCAAAGACAGAGGTAATATGCAAGTAAAATTTACAAATAGACATTTCAAACTGCCTTTCTGAGGTTTCAAAACCTGCAGATGATAATGAATAAAAATACAAAAAAATTTCATATTACATTATTTTTTTTTCATTTTTACCTAGCTTTATTGGAATGAGGTGACATATAACATACTGCTCAGAAATTGACTTTTCAGCTTTGTTAATTTTCGAAAATAGAGATAATGTATAAGTAACCATTTACAATTACGCAATTCAAAGTTTTCCTCAGCATACAGAACCTCAAGACGTTAATGAACAAAAATGTTCAAAAATATTCCTAATTGCTCATTAAACATGTTGCTCAGAAATTCACTTTGCAAATTTGTCAATATGCGAAAACAGAGTAATGTACGCATTTCAAACTGTTTTCTTCGACGTTCAGAACCTCAAGACGTTAATGAAAAAACTAATTAAAAAATATTAATAATTGCTCATTAAGCATGTTGTTCTGAAATTGACTTTTCAAGTTTGTTATTAAGCTGAAGCAGCGATAATGTATCAGTAATCATTTACAAGATCATATTTCAAATTGCTTTCCTCTTGGTTCAAAACCTAAGAACGTTAATGAACAAATATGTTCATAGTTGCACAATTTTTTTTCGTTTTTCGCTACCTTTATTCAATTAAGGTGACATAAATCTTAGTGCTCAGGCATTAACTTTTCACGTTTGTTAATATACAAAGATAGACATAATAGAAGCGTAACAATTTACAAGAATACGTTTGAAATTGCTTTTATCGGTGTTCAAAACCTCATGACATTAATGAATAAAAATGTTCAATAATGATCGTAATTACCCCCGTTTTTTAACATTTTACGCTACCTCTGTTAAGTTTAGGCGACATTAAATAGGTTGCTAGAAAATAGATTCTCCACGTGTGCGAATATACTAAAATAGAGATAATGTGCTAGTATCAATTTAATATTTCGCTTCTATTTTTAGTTCAAATATTTTGTTCTTTAACGTCACACACCCGATTTTTAATCGCAAGGATACTAGTACAAAAAGAAAATGACAGTTTTATTCATGAATAGAATCAATGTCATACCTTATTTCCATATCTTGTGAAACGAAAATAACTTAGAACAGATGAAACATCTAAAAAATGAACTAAAATTCGACGTTTCTGCTGATTTACAATTTGTTGCGTCGAATTGGCAACGCTCCACGTAGATTTCACCATGTATCTCTTTGGCTTCTCTTAAAAGAAATTTATTATGACGAGTCTATTTTCTCTTTACGTCTCTTTTTTAGCCGTCTAATTCGTTTTCATTAAAAAGACTTCAGATGCAATTAGTTGATAGATTCTATGAAATACATGCGAATAAAAAGTTCGCTGACTGCTTTCTATGGGGCCCTAAATATGGAAGTTTTTGTCTTAATTACGAGTAACCATAGCGACAATATCACAATGACATGTGAATGGCACAATGTTTTGGGATTAATATCTCATACTTTGCTGTATGCAGGACAATGATTTGAAATAAATTGATTTGTCTTGAATATTTAAACTTTCCAACGGCGTAACAGTGTAATTTGGCCAGAAATTATTAATTTACACATAATCCTTCTTCACTGAAACTTTTTTTTCAATACTGTTTAAAATATATGGTCAATGATACTGCCAAACTGGGTGTTGAGTTAACGGTGCCATTTGTTTTCCCAACATTTTTCCAAACGATTTCAAATAATGTGTAGTTATGTAATGAAATCCGTCAGTGCTGATGATTACTTGCTTAACGGTGGCATGGTATGGCACGTAACACGTGGTTAGCGCATTGAAAATCGTCACTCAGGGCGCTTGGCTGGAATCCGGAGAAGCAGGACTGATTACACTTGTGTATAATCCAGGTATGGGCCCATTAAATGTGTGGTTCGGAAAGTTCCTCTATGTTGTTTATTGGGGTGCTAGGCTCATTAGATGTAGCCCTGTGGGATGCCGGGTAAGAATTATGGTGGCACCGGGGAAAAAGCCAGCTTTCTACCTTTGTGGTGACAAACAGCCATAAGCTAAACTGGAGCCGCAATTCTTCACCCAGCAGCTTTCAGTGTACCTGGTTTTGACTTATCCCGCCAGGGGGCGTAAGTAAAACAGCAACAACATTATTAGACGTCAAATCAGGGGGTCAGGATATCGATATCTCTGGGATATATCCTATCGATATATCCTAGTAGTTGAATTCTTAGATTGGAAAAAAGAAATAGAATGTTTAAAACTGTAGACAGTTAATTGGAACAAACGTAATTGGGCTTGAAAGAATTTCGACAGGCAGTCAGACGTTCTTGTTTTCTTTCGGAGAGGGTTTATATTGAGTTGGAGGTTTATTAGTAATGATATAAGATTTGCAGACATATATGGTGCAGTATATTTGCCAAGATATGTTCGTTCGAGGCTTAACCAGTTAAAATTCCAGAGTAAGGATAAATATGGTAGCATATGAATAATTTAGCCAGGATAAAACAAATTTTTTACATTAAATTATGTGTACATATGTGAAGTTCACTGTTTCCTTTACCCTTAAGGTAATGTATATGCTAAACAATGGACTCACCATTAACAATATCCGACGAGGTTTTCTACACTAAACTGTTTATTACAACACAATTAGACTTCATAAATACCGTACTCAACTGCTATTAGGCAACGGGGGATTATTTATCGCGTGTGTTAATCCCGGTAGTTATATTACGGAAACCCTATCTGAATACTACCTTACGGAAACCCTGCCACTGCTTGTGCATACGCCACACTAACCATTCTGTCTTCACTTTATCAACGGGTCGCTGGAACGAAAGCTAACTTCAAAACGCTTTCGTTAAACTTGATAATGTCCGGCTGCTGTACGGCAAAGTGATCTTCACTCCAATTGTTTTTCTCACACCGCTCGCCTACGTCCGACCTCGCCTCGTAGTGTTTTCTCTCTCACTGCCAAGCATATACGCTACCCACGGGGATTCCCGTGTAGTAGAAAAGCGCTGCCCATTTGCATAAGGCGCTTCTTTTTCAAACGGCGATTTATTTAAACCACTGGGGTTAATTTTGATTCAATACCTCACACATATTTAGGTAAATTTTAATGCTATGTCAAATATAATTGAACAGCGTTAACGCATGATGGATTTTTAAGAAAAATATTTAGCGTTGTTATCAAAATTGTTTTTCTAGAAATATTTGCCATAAAAGCAATAATGATAAACTATTCCTTCAAAGTAAGCTGTTGTTGTTGTTGCTATTCCTGTCGCATCCGAATATAATTCAGATGAGATCCATGAGGTTGTTTACTCGTGCAAAGTCAAGGACGAGAAAAGGATTTGTTATGAGATCTTCTCTGGTAAGGCCGAGACACTCCAAAATGTTCTTCGGGGAGGCC
>OU015498.1:43141789-43341789 GCA_907164885.2 Dolomedes plantarius
GCCCGATTATGAACCCTGGGGGCCCCTGGGCAAATGCTACTTGCCCCCCCCCCCATTATGAACATTTATAAGAATAAGAACTATCCATGGACTATACATACTATTAGAAGTACTAGGTGCATACACCAAGGGGGTTTAGGGGGCCCCTACCATGAGGGAGCCCTGGGCAAATTCCCGATTTCCCCATGCGATAAAAAGGACCTGTATATATATATATATATATATATATATATATATATATGTGAGGCGGTGAAAGGCAAAGTGGTGTAAGTCAAATTTTCAACTATTTTTATTTGAGGGCAAAAATGTAATCTCCATGCTCAATTTGTAGTGGATTTGCAAATTATTATTATTTGCAATATTATAATAAATATTATGAATTACAATTTGTTCAATTTATAGTGGAATTTTTAGTAGTTATTGCAGTAAAATGCTTTTGACTTACACCACTTTGCCTTTCACCGCCTGATATATATATATATATATATATATATACGTATATATATTTATATATATATATATATATATATATATATATATATATATATATATATATATATATATATATATATATATACAGAGAGAGAGCGATAATAACTCTATTTTAAGGACTCTCTCTCGTAACGAAATTTGGAAATCAGAAATAAAAGGATCATTACGGCAGGCCGATGGCTTCTTGGACTGAAAAGTTGTAATCGAGCTTAAGCAGCATCGAATCCAGTCAAACAGTCTAGAGGATATAAGTGTATTAATTTGAACACATTATCTACTATACTGAGATTTAGCTGGTTTGCATTTATAAGAAATATAAACAGCAAAAGTTCTTTACAACGAAGACAGGAAACAGAGCTTAGTGTCCTGTTCACCCCATATCCAAAACGCTAAGTGACACGCAGTTGAACTTTCAAACCAGAACAAAATAAAGTTACTTTTGTTTGTCCTCGTAATCATCAATGGTGTAATATGCCCAGTGACACCTAGGGGTCATACAGAAACTTAAGTAGTTACATAAGGGGGAAGACAATATTAAAAATAGAGAATTAATGGAAAAGAATTAATAGCCAGTGGAACGTAACGTTAAACTTATATACACACCGATAGCATTTAATCAGGAATTTCTAACTTTTATCAATAGTATAGCCACTGGCTCTCTTCAGATTCCCTCTTTGTTATCAACGATTTTACAAAATTTATAACGCAGAGGTAATAAAATTTTTAATTTCTAGTTTGAGAATAATATAAGTAATATTCTCCATGAAGTTCACTTAATTTAACGTATTTGTCTCTATAAATACGTTTTGTAAATCCCAATAACTGACAAATAACACTTTTACAATCTATATCTATTTTATAAACTCTAAATTACTATTGAGAATTTTTGTCAAGAATCTATTTAAGTATGTCATTGATTTTTGTCGTTGAAATTTATTATTGATTTATTGCCAGTGTACACACATATGCTTTGGTTTCTGTCGAAGGAGTTACTATGTTTAATAAAAATAACGTTAAATAACAAAATTTCACAGAAAATAATTTTACATTAATATTTAAATAACAATAAAAAATTCTAACATCAGTAAGTTAGAAAAAGTTTTATGTAATTGGGTTTTATAAATATTTATATAATTTTATTTGCTCATAGTTCCTTCTGAAATAAGTAAGCGAGATGTTTAATATGGCTTAGAAGAGGCAAATAGTCATATTATTATGACAAATCATCTCAAAACTATAAAAATAACTGCATAATAGAACTTAAACATAGATAGATTAATTTTCATTAAAGGTCGCTGACTTTTGCATACATAAAGCATTTTTTAATCTTTGACTTCCTTCCAACTCTTTGATAATGGTTCTATTGTTGATAACCTATCCATATTTATTTATCTCTAGACTAAGTTAAAGTAACTAAAACCAGTGGAATACAATTTAATAAAAATGTATAGCTCCAATTGCTTTTAGGGTTTTTTAATAGCTGAATTTTAGGAGAAAAGAAACCTCCGTATTTGAATATTTTCATTGCAGTATACATTGAAACCCATTTACGTTTAACATTAAAAATTGAAACAAGAAATATAAATAGATAAAATTTATTTAACAACATATTTTTTCACTAGAAAGAAAACTATAGTATAAATATAGGATACAGAGCTAAATAATTTTCGAACGGAATATGTTTTTAAAAAAAATTTTAAGTGTTCGTTTTCATTGCCTCCTCTGTAAACACTTAAAATCGAATATAACTGTTTGCAAATATAGCAGGCTTAGTAGAGACACATTTTAAATTTCACACTATAATACGAGCTAAACGAATGCATTATCTTGAGAGATATTGCACTACTATTAAGATTCCAAACTCTTTTTCATTTACGATTTTCAGTCGCCAACCGTTGGCTGGTATCGTCATAAAGGCTGAAGCACGCATTAACCGAAATAAATAACATGAAAGAAAAATTTAGGAAGGTGACACAAGCAGCAAATCAAACAGCTTAAAAAGAGAAAAATGGAGCAATGTATAAGGAGAATGGCCTCGCTGAATAATTGTGGATGTTCTGCTCTTACCGGAATCAGAATTTGAATTAATTACCTACCGAAACAAAAAGTGATCGGGGAAAAATATAGAATAAGTCACGGAGTAAATCCGAGTTCACACTGAGATTTTGCTAGTTTGATTGACATTTACTGATTTGTAGTTAATACTCGTTTAGTGCGGCGATCCTCTGTTTGGTATCTAGACTAGATTCGAGTGTTAACAGAAATTTTTAACACATTTTCAATTTTGAAATCAAGAAGAGTAGTCAATAAACTTGCTGCCAGGGACTCGAAATTTGAAATTTTATTCATGTCATAGGAACTTCAAAGAGATCAAACAATTAGAAGCATTATAATCAGTAGTTTATTTTTTGCTTTTCAGAAAATAATCTTTTGTTTCAGGGAGCAGAATTGCTTTAATGAGAAAAAAAGTACTGCGTATGTTCTAATTAAGTAATCTATGCATAATAATGTGTTATGTTGTTAAAATTGTCTATTAGAGAGGAATTTCGAATCATTTACATGTCTGGATGAATAGACTTTCCTTGCTGTCTTTCGCCGATGGAAGAATATATTTAGATTTAGGGCTCTAGCCCCAAACTGTCTAAATCTTTAAGTACACACTCTAAATAATTACCTTTCTACGATCTTTATTAGTTTCCATATAGCTCTCATTTTCATAATGCAAATACCTCCAAAGTTTGCATAAGGAACGAATGAAAAAATCTGATTTGAGCAAATGAAAGTGGCAGTTACCATGTGGTCTGTGAAGGGGGTAGAAGTATAGCGTCATATTTGGGTATTTTCGTAAAATAATTTTATCCTCATTTACGTGGCCAATATATTGTTTGTTGAAATCATCGTACTGGCATAATGCTAAATGGCCATTCCGAGAAAATCGACGCAAGGATCTCAAGATTTTATGATCATACCAATATGTGTCTGCTTCTTTCTCCTCTACAGTTCATGTGGAATCTACTATCATTGTTTACTCATTTTGGACTTTATTTTATTTAATTTTTTTTTGCTTTTGAAGCAAGGCTTTCAGGTCTTTCCATAATTTCTCGCAGGTAAAAAGAGCTACAAAAAGCAGTTAGGAAAAAAAGCAGCTGTAGTAAAACTTGCTGCATTTAGGAGATCCCTACAGAGAGTGCTACATTAAGTTGTCACAATGCATATAATTTCCAATTACCAGTGTAAAACGATACCATTATTAATAAATGTACTCTATTACTGCATTTATGAACTGGTGTAGTGGTTAGCGTTCTGGGCTGCCAAGCAGTGGGCTCGGGTTCAAATCCTGAATAAGGCTTTGTCATTTCCGTGTCCTCCCCCTCATAGGGAGTAAGGCTGGCTCACCTATATGGTCATCCCATAATAAAGTATCCAATAAATCGTGTCTGTAATGATGCGCCTTCGAATAGGTGAAGATATCGTAAAAATATTAAAAGAATAAGTTAATTCGAAGGCTTTCATCATTACATTCAAACTGTAAAAATTGGAAACGATGGCTACAGAGGCTGTTCGCACATTTTTTAGACGATTTTGGTAAGCGGTAATAAAAAATCTTTTGCTGCAAAAGAAATAATTGCAATTGTACTATGTTTTTAAAAGTCAAAATTATCGTCTACTGCTTGAAAGTTTCGTTTTTATTCAAAATGACGTTTTTAACAAAGCAGTAGTTCGAAGGCTACATTTATCCTCTTTCCGAAGAGAAATATGCACACTCCGTTATCCAAAAACGATGTGAGAGTCATGGTTTTGTGATATCTAAAGCTTAGATAGGTAATATAGTCAACAAAAATGAAAAAAATGTCAAATTGGAGCCTCAAGTGGGACAAAAATTCCAAACAAGTATCCAAGGAAAAAACGGACATCTTCGACTATTGCAAAGGTACGTTGTTTAATGTTAAAAAAAAATCCCCCTAGTCAAAGGACAGCTGCAAAATCATTAAAATGCTCGGTGTCCACTGTAAACAAAATGATAAACCTTGATTTAAATCTTAAGAAAGCGAAAAAACGCAATGTGCATCGTCTTCTTCCAAATCATATCGCTGAACGCAGGACACGCTGCAGAATTCTATATGAGAAATACTTATCTAAAGAAAAATGGAAAACAATTGTCACAATAGATGAATCATGGGTGTATTTAAATGATTGCAACAAAAAAAGAGCAATTTATTGTCATAAAAGGGGAGAAAAAATTTAAGGACATGGTTCAAAGAATCGAAAGAAAGTTTTTCTAAGGGATTCATGATTGTTGCTGGTTTTTCTTATAATGACAAGTTAAAAATAAAGAAAGTGGAAAAAATGTCAAGATTAACTCCAAATACTATCAGGAACATATTTTATCGCCAATTTTTCTGAATGAAATACCATCGCTTTACCCACAGTGCCATCAATCTGTGAGACTCCATCAGGACAAAGCTAGCAGTCACACATCAAAATCCACTGTAAATTTCCTAAAAGAAATGGAACAAAAAACTGGTATCAAGGCAATACCCTTCACTGCTATCGCTACTAAATCTCCCGATGTATCACCTATGGATTTTTGTGCTTTCGGACTTTTAAAATCTGCATTATCCAAACGTTGTCCCAAAACCCTTACAGGACTCTGGAAAGCTGTTCAGGAGGAATGGGATAGAATACCTCTTCTGACACTTGAAAAGGCATTATTATCCTGGAAATTGCGGTGTCGAAAGATAGTTCAGAATAAGGGATGTCAAATAGAACATTTAAAACACAAGAATTTTTATGTAATTTAGTTTTTTGAATACAATATACATCGTCTAAAAAATGTGTGAACAGCCTCTGTAGTAGCGGAATGCTAATTGAAGAGCGAAGCGGTCCGGTGTTTTGAAGTGGAGGAAGAAACGGTCAACTTGGAAAGTTAGATCGCTAGACGCAGATAAGCGGGGTGTCTCCAAAAGTGACATTATACGACAAAGGGCTTTGTATTTCGAATTTACAACAGCGGCGTGAGAAAACCATAAACAACTTGGGATGTTTACATACGGTTTCGGTATTGGGCGTACGTCGGGGAAGCAGGGGCGGCCAATTAAAGAAGGTTGAGGTGATGCAGGCAAATGAAATTTTGGCAGTATCAGGAATGGTTGAAAAGAAATTAGGAGAGTCAAAAATAAGAATGGGTTTTGAAATAATATAAATTGGGGAGTTTGGAAAATTTAAAAAGCTCTCCCCCCTCTCTCTAAAATAGCAAGCTCTCAGATCTCTGAGGGAGAGGCTCCTTTCTTGAGTTTGGCGTATCGGGTCGAGCTACAGTTCTCCGTTGCCTCATGAGATTTTGTGTTCTACGGCATTGGGTCGAATTTTGAGTTCCCCAAATATAATCGTGAAATAAAATATTTTGTGTGTGCGTGTGATGATAGAAGGCAAGCGCAACGACATAGAAGCAAGAAAATTCCCCGGCATATAAACGGAAGTCGACCTACAAATATACCGGAACGCAACACAACGAGTGAGTCAAAATATTTCATTTGTTTAGATCAGTCCTTTTCTTTTGGTTGATGTTTGTATTTGATTTGGCTATTGATTTACGAATAGGTGTAGAGATAGTTAATACGAGATATAATTAGTATTCTACGTTTTGGATAGTTATTGTGTGCTCCCTTGTTTCCTTTGAAAAGTAATCTTTGAAATTTTATATTAAAGGACGAGAGATTGATTTTGTGTATGGCTAGGTGTGTTTACGAAAGTTTTATTAAGATAAAATGTATAAATGTACAAATTGTAAATAAATCAAGTTTAATTTAAATTTAATTAGCTCTCTGTTTTAATTGTTTTCATTGGTTTTCAATTTACTTGTTCGTTATTGCTAACTACGTCCTGAACTTTGGGTTTTTAACAAATTATTTAAACACAACGCACTCAACTACCCCTTTATAAAATAAATAATTAATGTACTACTCCAACTAAATCATGCCCGATTAAATAACTTTGGACGAGCAATACGACAGTGGTGCGTAACAAAAGGCGAACATCTCACGACAAAGTGTCGGCACATAAGACAAAAAAAATTTGAACTTTGAAAGTAAATTCTAAAAATTAATCCAAATTTTAAATAAAGTAAAAAAACACAAAGGCGTGACATTTATTCAGCCTTTTTTATCACATCAGTGCCAGTTTTTCATGTTGATATCTTTGTTGGTTCATTTGTGCACTTTAAGGAAATTTCACATCAGTAAGCATTCATCATGTAAATGCAGTTCCATTTAACTTTTCAAATATGTACAATTTACCTTAATTTCAGTCAAAAAGACAGCATTACTGAACTCCATAATAAAAGTCCGTCCACATCATTGATCTGACTATTTCTTCTATTAAGCTGAGTTTGAATGTGCCTTAAAACAATATTGTCTAATTATAAACATAAAACTTACAACATCTTATTTTTAAAAATTAATGATGCAAATAACTTGTTTAGTTCTATTTCTAATTTTGAATGTATCCTCCTTTAAAACAACCCTATTAAAAACTTTCTCGCTAACAGATGATTTCCGAAAGGCATTAAAATAAATAAAAAGTTTCAGACACTATCAAATAATTTAAAAAAAACAAAATTTCTGCAGATTGTATTAAGAAAGAAAATTGAAGAACTTCAAAGAATATGTTAAAAACTTCCAACTAAACTTTCCTGATCAATTTAAGGTAGAATAACATAAACAGTTATTTAAAATGTTATTCTTCAAAGGAGATAATACTTGGGTAAGCACGTTACATAAAGGTAGTTATCTTCAAAAGTTCTTTTTACACCGCTGAGTTAAGTAACGTAGCTTTAGGTCCACGTAATTGCAAGCCATTACGAACAGGGTACCATTTAAACTTTCCTTTAAAGCTCACTTTAAGTGATGAAAATTTTCAAAGTGGTTTTTGAAACTCACACGAAAATTTCATAATTGCATTATAATTTAAGACATCCATCAGATTTATGCGAACTCAGAAAAAGACTTTGTCATCACTTCTTTATTTTTTTCATACTTCTTCTTTTAAATAAAATGCTTTTTGATTATAGTTGCTTTTTTAAAAAGCTTTGAATTTGGTTTGACATTCCACGTAAAGCTGACCTGAAAATGCTTCTTGGAAAACTCTTTGCATTTGTATGTCGCTAGAAATAAAATTTCTTCTTCCAAGGATATTGAAATTTTGTATGGAACTAATATAATAACTTTTGCTTTAACTATATATATATATATATATATATATATATATATATATATATATATATATATATATATTATGCTTAAATTTTAGCCCTACTTTACAAGATATAGATCTACCGGTACCTGTATACCACGTTGATAAATTTCCGTATATATTCGTCATTATGCTTTATGTAATTAATTTATTTTTCTTTGTATGCGTGTGGGGGGGGGAGTTTTCCCCTAAAATAATAAAAATTCCTATTCTTTAAAACATGAATTCGGAAAAGTGTAAGATTCATATATATTTTGTTAAAGTTCTTCTGAAAGAATGACTAATATCTTTAGCCTGTAAAAACCTTTCTAAAATTCATCGTATGAGGAACACTGGCTGTTTCATAACATTTTTGCGTCTCTTTAATGTTCGATTTGCTTACGAGCGTTACGGCCATATTTTTTGCGCTAACTATTTCACAATAATATGAAACCTACAGTTTAAAACCCATTGTTATAACGTGTACAAACGGATTTACATACACGTTTTTCCACCCTGAATTCCATTTTTTAAATCCGATTTTCGACAAGGTTCCGCTTACTGTCAAGGACTATATATATATATATATATATATATATATATATATGTAGAAAATTGAGTTGTGAGAGATGGAGACTTCGACCTGAACGAATTTTATTCCGTTGGGCTTAAGCGTCCAATAGGAAAGCTTTTAGCGCGTATGACGTCACCTTTTCGGAGAGAGCATTCGGAGCTCACTGGCAGACCCCCCGCTGACATGGACGAGTAAAGTCGTGCCTTTCCTGCGTCGCGTTTTTATCGAATTCGCTAAACGAATTGGGATATTTCGGAGTCCCCATCTCACAGGTGAACCATGCTCTGTAGTAAAACCTTAATTTACCTTCCTCGTAACTTTGTAAATTGTAAATAGCGTGATGTCTTTTCTTTATGTGTTTAAAAGTAAATAAAATGTTAGTTTAGATATTAATCTTTTTATTTCTTTCGTATAATTCTTTCCGTAAAGTTACTTACCCCTAGACGCCGTCCTACAAATTGGGGCCCCGGCCCGGATTAAAACCTGCTTCCTTATATTAGGCATTTGCCTAGGAACATCCTTACTTTTACTTTCGTGTTCGGTTTAAATAATTTTATACTTTTACTTCCGTTTTTGGTATGAAATAATTTTATTTTTAACTAAGAGCATTTTTTCCTTTCGGGTTCACCTTTTTCGGTTTTCGCGCACAGACCAACGTCCTATGCTAATGTATTTTTTTAAGTCCACAGCTAACAGATTCGCCGAAGAAATCAGCCCGCCAGCGAAAGAGGGACAGCACAACAATCGCCGAGAAATCGTCATCTCCAGGTCAGTGATGTTTATTATTAAGCCAAGGAAACAACGCCAAAGAACAATCGCCAATACATTGATTGTATTAACATAGTCATATTATTCGAGAGATATTACAATTACGTTGTATGAAATATATAAGTGTCGAAATTTCATTTGAATATTTATCTTTCCATGTTTATAAATTAAGAATAGTCTATATTTAAATATTTAACCTTTTTCTGATATCAATTAACCCATTTTTATGGTATACAGCCTTGTTCGATATAGAACATTGAAAAGCTAAAGTTTTTCCCTCAGAGTGTTTGTTTGCTATCAGATGTTAACAGTAGAAT
Organism: Dolomedes plantarius; assembly: GCA_907164885.2. NCBI lineage: Eukaryota > Metazoa > Arthropoda > Arachnida > Araneae > Dolomedidae > Dolomedes > Dolomedes plantarius. The sequence continues at coordinate 43,151,171 of OU015498.1, forward strand.
AAAAAAATCATTTCCGCTCGTTCGCAGACATTAGGCGAATTGCTGTCGCCACAGGTGTTTATATTTCTCCTTCTGTTTAGTCTAATGCTGAGAAAGGATGTTTTGCATTTTGTGTGAAACCATGAGTTTAAATAATGTTCTTTTATTGATCTTTTGAAACCAGAACGAGATATATTTTTTAAAAGTTGTTTATGAATAATTGGGTATTGTGAATAATTGAAAAGTTGTTTATGCATATGTTTTTAGTGCCATTTTCGGATTTCAGAAGTTTCTAATATTTGTTTGTTTTATTCGAATATCGTAAGAGATTGCATTTTGTTGTTCACGTTTTATCTTTCTTCCTGGTTGAGCAAGAGTTTTTTTTTTAAGTGCGACTAAATAAATTTCTCACGTTGAGAATAAGTTTTGAAGAAATATTGAACTAAGTTTTAAATTAAATTTGTTCTCTGGGTTACCACTCCGATTTATTTTTATACGAAATGGCATTTCTTCTGTCTAAGAAAAGGGAAGACCTGATAGAACTCGCCTCAGAATTGTCGTTAAGTATCCAAGAGGGTTCAACTAAACTTCGAATAAAAGAACTGATCGTGAAAAGTCCAAATTACGTAGAGGAAGATGTCAAAATACTGATCAATAGCATAGCTGAGGAACGCGTACGCCGAGAAGCAGAAGAAAAAGAAGAAAAATTACGCCGAGAAGCAGAAGATAGAGAAATTGAACAGAAGCGAGAACAGCGAGAACATGAACTCGAGAAATTACGAATACAGGCTCAACAGAGTGTCAATACGACGAACAACGCCGAAAACGTCCAAGCGCCAAATAAATTGATTCACGAAACTTTCCATAAGTTTAATATGAAGGATGACATCAGCTTGAACCTCACCTTATTTGAACGGCACGCAGAATTAATATTTTTGCCGAAGAAAGATTGGGTACAGAGACTGATAGGATTGATACCCATTGACATTGCTCATCTGATCGCAAGAGAACCAGCGGACAAATGTAATGATTACGACCACATCCAGGATTTACTATTGAAAAGATTTAAATTGTCTCCGGAAAAACTTCGTCAACTATTTGTATCTCACCAAAAATCTGATGAGCGAACATGGCAAGATTTTCACTACGAACTGCAGACGTATTTCGACGGATGGACTTCCGGTTTGAAAATAGAAACCTTCGATCAACTGCGAGAGTTAATTATAGCCGATCAAATTAAGAAGAAAGCACCTTACGAATTTCAGCAACATTTTCTAGACGAATGGTCTGCTATTAACTCACCTTCCGAACTAGCTAAAAAATTTGAAGAATATGAAGATGTCCGAAGAACATTAAAACCGAAGTCATCCAACTCATTCGCTAAAGGAAAATATGAAGCCAGAGGATCTAACGATACTTATTCTCGAAGACCTGAACATTTCCAAATTGGGAACAATAGGCATGAAAAGAAATACTTTCAATCGAACGGAACTCCTTACGCCGGAAGAAATAAGCAACTAATCTGTAGCTACTGCAAAGGACAGGGTCATTATGCCGTAGATTGTACAAAGCGACCCAAAAACCCAAACATTAATAAATCTGCAAGCTCTCCGGTTCAAGTCTGCTCCCGAATATCTCAAGGAAGAATTAAAACAAAGAAAATAACCTTCGGTAACAAGACTTTTGAAGCTCTCATCGATACCGGCAGTTCAGCGACACTCATTCGTGAAGATATGTGCGAAGGAATAATCAAACCCTCAGAACTCTCGAAAGACATAGTAGTGTTATCTGGATTAGGGAAGTACGAAGTCAAAACAAAAGGGTCGTTCCAACGGAAAATTGAATTGGATGGAAAAGAATATTCCCTCACGTGGCACATCGTACCTACGCCGTGTTTAGAATTTAAGGCAGTAATCGGATCAGATATTTTGGAACAAGCCTCCGTCTTCTTCGACAAAGAAAGTATTCAGTTCCGTAAACATGAAGATAAAACTTGGTTCATGCATACGCAAGTATACGAAGCGAAAACTGAAGACGAAATTGAAGTCAAACATGTTAGCAATCCACGTATAAGAAAAGAACTGTTTGAATTGATCTCCAACTATAAGCCAAATAAGACCGAAACGACAAACGTGTCCATGAGGATTATTTTGAAAGATGACATACCGGTTTACCAGCCTGCACGTCGCTTATCCTTTACCGAGAACCAAGCAGTCAACAAGCAAGTCGACGAATGGCTTGAACAAGGAATTATAAGACCAAGCTCATCCGAATATGCGAGTCCAATTGTGCTAGTCAAGAAAAAAGATGGCACCACTAGATTGTGTGTGGACTATAGAAAGTTGAATCGGAAACTGGTCAAGGATCGTTTTCCATTGCCGTTGATAGAAGACGTATTAGATAAACTCCAAGAAGCCAAGGTGTACACTACGTTAGATTTGAGAAATGGATTTTTCCATGTCGATGTCAATGAAGACTGCAAACATCTCACCTCCTTCGTTGTTCCGGACGGACAATTCGAGTTCAATAAAGTACCTTTCGGCCTAAGCACTAGTCCCAGCGTATTCCAAAGATATGTGTACAGTATTTTTCGAGAACTAATGCGAAAAGGTATTGTAGTAATTTACATGGATGATTTGATAATTCCGGCAAAAGATGAAGAAGAAGGTTTAGAAAAACTAAAGAAAGTGTTTGAAGTTGCTTCGAAGTATGGCTTAGAAATTAAATTTGAGAAATGTCGATTCCTAAGTAGGAAAGTCGAATTTTTGGGTCACGTCGTCGAAAACGGAACAATACGCCCATCAATTGCGAAGACGATAGCCGTCAAGAAGTTCCCAGTGCCAACAACGGTCAAGCAGATACAAAGTTTTTTAGGACTAACCGGCTACTTTCGAAAATTTATTCCCGCGTACTCTAAAATAGCGAAACCTCTGAGTGATCTAACAAGAAAAGACAATCCATTTGTATTCGAACAAGCCCAAATTGAAGCATTCGAAAAGCTCAAGAAACTATTAACTGAAAGTCCCGTTTTAAGCATTTTTCAGCAAGGGAAAAGGACCGAACTACACACCGATGCAAGCCAACAAGGATATGGCGCTGTTTTGCTCCAGGAAGCGGATGACGGAAAATTACACCCTGTTCAATACATGTCGCAGAAAACTACTCCAGCCGAGGAGAAATACAGTAGCTATGAGCTGGAAGTTCTTGCTGTTGTCACCGCTTTAAAGAAATTTCGAATCTACCTTCTAGGGCAACATTTCAAAATCATAACGGACTGTTCAGCTTTTCAAAAGACTATGGACAAAAAAGATTTAGTTACTCGTATAGCGAGATGGGCACTACTGTTGGAAAATTATGATTACGAAATTGTACATCGACCCGGCCAGAGAATGCAACATGTAGACGCTTTAAGCCGATACCCCGTCGCCATAATTACAAGCGATACTCTCACCGCCAGATTGAAAAGAGCACAACAAGGAGACGAAAACACTCAAAATTTTAAATCACTGATTGAAACAAACCCTACTTCAGACTTCTTCATTAAAAACGAAATATTATACAAATACGTAGATGGCCGTGAATTAATAGTAGTACCAAGAGATATGCAAACTGAGCTAATCAAGCTAGCTCATGAGAAAGGACACTTCGCAGCTGCAAAAACAGAAGAAATAGTTAAACGAGAATTTTTCATACCTAATTTAAGCAGACAAGTGCAAAACGTGATCGTTAACTGTGTACCGTGTATTTTAACCAACAGAAAGAGCGGGAAAAAAGAAGGTTTCCTATACCCTATTCCGAAAGAAGATGTACCGTTAAGCACCTATCACGTAGATTTCATTGGTCCTATGCCCTCTACCAACAAAAGGTACCAACATATCCTCACAATAGTCGACGCCTTCACGAAGTTCACCTGGCTGTATCCCGTAAGATCTACCACCGCAGAAGATGCCCTCGATAAATTGAAATTGCAACAAAAGACTTTCGGCAATCCCCAAAGAATAATAACAGATCGCGGTTCTGCTTTCATCTCCAAAGTGTTTAGTGACTATTGTACCGAAGAGAACATCCAACATCTGCAGATCACCACTGGCGTACCACGAGGAAACGGTCAAGTGGAGAGAATCCACCGAACTCTTATCCCTGTTTTGACCAAGATGTCCATCGTCGATCCTACCAAGTGGTACAAATTCGTAGACCCATTGCAAAGAATTCTAAACAGCACCTCCAACCGAAGTACTAAATGGTCTCCATTTGAACTATTAACTGGCGTCATCATGAGAAATAAGGAGGACCTTCACCTAAAAATCTGCTAATGGAAGAGATGGTGGAAGAATTTCAAGAGCAAAGAAACCAATTACGACAAGATGCTAAAAGAAACATTCAGAAGATCCAGGCTGAAAATAAAAGAACTTACGATAAGAAATGCAAGAAGGCCCCTGAGTATCAGCAGGGAGATCTAGTAGTCATCCGAAGAACGCAATTTGGAACAGGCTTGAAACTAAGGCCTAAATTTTTAGGACCATATAGAGTTATCGAAGTAAAGCCTAGTGATAGATACGAGTTAGAGAAAGTAGGTAACCACGAGGGTCCTAGATTGACCTCCTCGTCTGCCGATCTAATGAAATCCTACTCACCAGGATGAGGGATTAAACGTTTTTTCTTTTTATTCATAATTGTTTACTGTGTTTTTATTTTATTTTTGTTCATTGTATTTCCTCATTGTAATTCATTTGCGCGAATTGTATGGTTATTTCTCATATCTAAATCATTTCGGAAATTTTGATGTACATTTATTTAGTGATGTTTTAGGCCAATCGTTTTATGTAAAGTCAGATCACTGAGGTCAGTGATTCCAGGCTGGCCGAACTTGTAGAAAATTGAGTTGTGAGAGATGGAGACTTCGACCTGAACGAATTTTATTCCGTTGGGCTTAAGCGTCCAATAGGAAAGCTTTTAGCGCGTATGACGTCACCTTTTCGGAGAGAGCATTCGGAGCTCACTGGCAGACCCCCCGCTGACATGGACGAGTAAAGTCGTGCCTTTCCTGCGTCGCGTTTTTATCGAATTCGCTAAACGAATTGGGATATTTCGGAGTCCCCATCTCACAGGTGAACCATGCTCTGTAGTAAAACCTTAATTTACCTTCCTCGTAACTTTGTAAATTGTAAATAGCGTGATGTCTTTTCTTTATGTGTTTAAAAGTAAATAAAATGTTAGTTTAGATATTAATCTTTTTATTTCTTTCGTATAATTCTTTCCGTAAAGTTACTTACCCCTAGACGCCGTCCTACATATATATATATATATATATATATATATATATATATATATATACGGGTGGGTTATTAAAATAATGGAAACGCCTATCAATATTAGTGGTGTTTATGAATGTGCTTCGTATTCCTTAAAGAAAAAGTCTGGCCACCGGTATTCTTTTATATAATATAGTGTAAGTATTATTCTACTAAGAGGCAGCAGTAATGAAGCTAAGGGCATCTTGCTTTTGGAGTGAACAGCGGAAAATGTCAAACTTTGCAGACATTGCGAAAAGGGAAAATTGTTGGAGCGCATTTAAATTGGAGTATCTGTTACTGCAACCCCCAGGCTAATGGATGTTTATGAAGCTATGGTAACGAAAGTCATGATAGCATACAGAGTGCACGGAAAAACTTTTTTTGCCCAACAGAATAGTGGACGAAAGGGAGAGCTGAGAGATAGAGACGGACTAGGTGTTGAAGCGAATTGTGACATGAAGAAAGAAAATAACTGCAACCAAAATGACCCAAGAGCTCAATCTGCATCTGCATGTTCCAGTATCAACCATTAGACGTAGAACGGGATTTCACAAACAAATCATTTACAGATGAGTTGCTATTTCCCAAGTCACTTCTAATAGATGCCAATACAAAATATCGTCCACAATGATGACACGAGCGCAAATTCCTGGTCGAGTAGTATGGCGAAAAACAGCATATAGTCCGACAAATCATTGTTCACATTGTTCCTCGCAACAGGACGTGCATATGTCTCGAGAATACCAACACAAGCGTAAGATTCTGGCTGTGTCATCTCAACTGTCAATCATGGAGATAGATCTATCATGGTATGGGATGGCATCTCGTGGTTTTCTTCTGACCCTGTTGTAACCGTAAAAGGGACATTCAGTGGGAAGGATTATGCCGAAATTTTAGCTCACTAGTTCATCTTATGGTGCAAACATTGTTTCTTGCAGGAGATGGCATTCTCCAAGATGATAATTTCCCTATACCTACAGCTACATATATCAAGTATTGGTTTGAAGAACATGAAAAAGAAGTCCAGTACCTTGCACTGTACAATCCCCCCGACTATATATCATCCAACCACTGTGATCTGTATAAGCGAATATAGCCAGGTATCGATATCCACCACAGCATCTCTACAGAAACTTTCATGATTTTTCTCTAAAAAATGGTATAATATATTCGTAACCACTATTCATGACTTGTATAATCCAATTTCAAGGTGAATCAGGTGGTATTACATGAAACAGGTTATCCTGCTCCGTATTAATAAAGGTTTTCTTGATGCTTCTTAGTGTTTCCATTATTTTGATAACCACCTGTATATATATATATATATATATATATATATATATATATATATATATATATATATATATATATATATATATATATATATATATATATATATATATATATATATATATATATATATATATACATATATATATATATATATATACATATATATATATATATATATATATATATATATATATATATATATATATATATATATATATATATATACTATATATATAAAAGGCAATTTAAAGATGTCGAAAAAGTCAGTTTTTTTTCCAAGGGGACTTTGTTCTCTTATATCTCTTTAAAAAAATATTATTTTCATTGTAAGAAGTACCCAAGTCTGTCCAATGGTTTAGAAAACAGTTTTAAATAATCTTACAGACTTGGGTACTTCTTACATTGAAAATAATTTTTTTTAATGAGACATAAGCAAACAAAGTCATCTTGGTAGAAAAAAACTGACTTAGGCACTTCTTGAACCAAGCCACAGATATATATATATATTCATATATATATATATATATATATATATATATATATATATATATATATATATATATATATATATATATAATGTTGTTCAGACGTTAATTCAATAATTTTTGCAAAAATTTTTTTTTGCAGATTCCCCTGGAAGTTGTGCCTCGTTGACTTTTATATTAAGCACTTACTTTATCAGTATTCCCCAGGAAACCTTATTCGACATTGCGTCAGTTGCATCCCTCGTTGGAAGCTCATAACTAAAACTCTTTTTCACATCTGCTCGTTCTGAAAAATTACATTTACTACGTCAGCTTTAATCACCTGGCAAGTACCGCCATTTGTCTTTTATACGATTTTTCGGGGTCGATTTTCCTGAGTGTCGATTATGTCCCTAATTAAGCGATTATCATAACAGGATCGCTTTCTATCTCGATAATTCTAAAAAATAAACTAATATATTGCGACTGAAATTTTTGAGAGCCAACTGTTTCAAGGATCGTATGGTTGTCTATTGTAAGTAAATATGGCGATAATGATTACTCATGAGTTAACAACAATGCTCTGATTTATTAAACATGCTGATACAACTATATTTACAAACAAGCATTTTCAAATTTAAATTATACAGATTAAATTAGCAATTCATCAGTTTATTTGAAATAATATAACTCATAGCTACTCCCTCATTAAAATTAAATTATCCTCAGAACTCCCGAATTTCCAATATACATTATTTAACTATCCTTAAACTGGATAAAGAACATTTCAACTGACAGGATACAGAATACAGAGTCACTATATCTTGGGTTGGTGCTTTTCTTACCATAACCCATTCGATACTGCGCAAAGCCGGTACACACAAACAGGAAATTCTTCTCTGGGCAATGAAGTGGTCTTCTGGTCATCGGGTGACTATTGGGATTGTGTACGTTATGGGTTACTGGAGTTTTTACGGGCAGGGATCTGCACTTTAAACGGGATTAACGATGATCTACTTTGCTTAGAACTATTCTTCTTATGCGGCTGGGTAATGGGTGGTAATGTTAAGTCTTCGTAGCGTTTATACTCTCCTTTCAGCGGTCAACAATATAGGCAATTCTCAGCGATCGAAATTGTGAGTTTCTTTAGCTGTCAACGTTTTTTTATTTCCAATGGTGAGCTACATAAACATGCAAGAAAGATAAACATAAATATAAGAAATACAACAGAAGAAAAAGAATGCATATGTTTAGCCCATAAGGACTCTAGCCTCCCAGTACCGTCCCTGCACGCTAGAAGAAACGAGCGCAGGGCGGTGGAGATAAGTCCATAACTTCCCCCAGATTGCAGAGCTTACATTTGGGACTTTCAATTATTAGTATTCGGAAAAGGTGTTTGGCCAGACAGTCATGTCCCGTCAAAAGTCTGAAAAGTGCCACCGCTTTAAACCTGGGCTGGTCAGGGATATTGAGGATAAAGTTTTAACAGGTTTTAGATACAATGCTTTCACGGAGACTGTCTTTTAGATTGTTTCGGAAAAGGTCACAAACCATCAATTCCAAAGAGTGAAAAGAGATGGCTTCACATGAAGTTTGAGTAACTGTTGACCTCCCTGATAATATCAGATGTCAACATTATGGGCTCCTTCCTCAACGTAGCCATGCACTATCTATTTTTCATTCTTATCTATCTTCTTCTTTTTCTCTGTCTCTCGTCATCGCCTCTCTTAAACATCCTTCGTCATCTTCATTAATCCCACCCCTTTGGAATCTCATTGGTTAATTCTTCTGTTTCTTTGCCCTCTCTATCCCTAGAGCTCTATCATTGGCTTCAGGTCATGGCTATATGTTTGACTCTACCCAATCCTCTCTCAGGGGGCGTATTTCTCATTTCTAACCTCGTATCACCGTTTTGCTTTCCCACGCTACCTAATTCTCACGCTCCCCGTCTCCGACTTCAATAAATTCTGACCTTTCGCACGTAAGGTACATCCCCTCTTTATTAACACATCACTTCCATTCTTGTTAGTGCTAAAATATATTTAGTTTTAGCTGTGCAGTATAACTATTTCCTATGGCTACTATTGATTCTTGCGCCTTTCTCCTTATCAATTGCTTTTCTATTAACGAGGCGTTCTCTTATTACAACCTGCTTTACTAACTCTCAGTCGCCGCCTTTTCTAACACAAAATGTCACCACCCCGTGTCACTAACTCTGGTATTGACGACTGGTATTTTCTTCACCAGAGCTTGTTTATGTTCTCTTTTAGACGAAACCGATGTGCAATACTTGCTAACAGGCTGAGAAAGTACTTGAGCCCATGTTGAAGCGATTGGGTAATTTATCGCCTACCTTTTGCGTCTTGAAGACCTAGTTACAACCGGGAACTTTTTATTTCTGTTATTTATGTCACAGATTCTGATCCATATACGCACGCAGAGTCTCATTCTATAGTTACGCAAGCTCCAGAGGAACTGTTCTTTGCAGCCATCCATCTAATGTAGTTATTCCCAACTGGTGGCATGCGAGAACATTTGCAGTGCTACGTATATGGTTTTCAGATCTATTGTATGTGAAACGCAGGTACAGGAATAGACTGAGCGGGGAAAACTACCTAAGATTAAAGATATGTACTATTGAACATGACACAGAAGCTTGTCCAACATTTTAAGAGATTTGACATTTTGAGAGCCTCTGTTATAAAATTTCTCTAGGTGCTGGAGTTTAGTACTGTATTCTCATGATACATTATTGAAGGTAAGTAGAAAGAGATGAATAAGCTATTTTTAAGACAATCACCATGCTTTCAATCTTCTGTAAAGGTTTCCTTTTTCCTTCTGTGACCTTTTTACAAGCATGTACATTCACATAACAGGAAGTTACGCTTCCCCTGTTCATTATTTATACTCCTTACAAAGTTCAAACTCACAAACTACAGCTTTTACTATTTACTTTTGCTAGTGATTTTTTGGCCCCACCCAAAAATTGTTCTCGAAGAAGAATGAATTTACAGAAGACAGTGAAAACTGAGTGAGAGACGAGAATTTCATAAATACTAGACTGAGAAAGTTCGCAAAGAGCATTGACAAAAATTTTAATGTAGTAAAATCAAAATAATTACAAGATAAAAAGAACGTTTTATATACCATGTTTTTAAATTTTCTGTTGAATCATTTAAACTAATTGCACAAACCTTCACTAAATTATTATTTTTCACTTTATTTTATTTAATTTTAATCACTTTTTAGTCGTTTCCACTATCCACAGACTTTATAAACTGCCAACTGTTATAATTTTTTTAAAATTTTTCGCACAATATTTTGTAAACAAACTAAATTCACATGTATTCTGTTTTCAAAATCGTCAAACGCCGTAACGCAAAAGTGCAAGCATTGAATTCGATCGAAGAGCCACCTTGCTGATTTTTTTCCGAGCTAACTTTCCATACAAAACAAAATTAACTGAAAATGAATTCAATTCTGATTAAAGATGGCTAAAAGTATAAAAAGAATACATTGTCATCGTGGTATGAGCTATTCTAAAAGTTTCAAATGTCTAGCTAGTCGAGAAGTTAGTTAAAAATCGATTGCAAGATTTGTACTGGAAAAACACACAAACAAGAAAAAAAGTAATAAAAACGTGGTAATAATTACAAGAAAAAAAGAACTTTTTCTATACCATGTTTTTAAATTTTCTGTTGAATCATATAAACTTGACAATTCTATGTATTAATAAATACTTTTTAAATTTTTTTTTTTTATGAATTATCTCATCAACTTGAAAGAAAAGGTCGATAGATGGCTGCACCAGTATACAAAACAAAATTAACTGAAAAAGATTTCAGTTCTGCTTAAAGATGGCAAAAGTATTAAAAGAATGCATTGTTATCGTGTTCTGAGCTAATCTAAAAGTTTCAAATGTCTAGCTAGTCGGGAAGTTAGTTAAAAATCGATTGCAAGATTTGTACTGGACAAACACACAAACAAGAAAGCGTGTTAATAAAAACGTGGTAAAAAATCAAAAACTATATTTAGCTTTTAGGGATTTTTGCCTGCATGTGAACTAAAAGAAACTGAAATAAATGAAGTGTGACTCAGCTTAAAAAAAAATCATTTCATGATGAAAATGAAAATAAAAGTACAACTAACTCAACATTTACCGGCTTAAAAGCTCAAATGCCATGCATTCAATAGTAATCGCATACAACGGTAATCTCCCCTTTGTAGTATATACTATATACACCATCAAATAGTAACGAGTCACAGTTGCGTAACATTCCCATCTGGGAATAATAAATGTTTTTTTGGCAGAAACGTGAGCGTGGCGTAAATGCTGAAAAATAAACTTGTTTACGTTCTACTTAATACCATGCAATCTTCTTGTTGCTTTATATAGAGGAGACTCGGTAAAGCTTATTTTGGTGGAAAATGACAAAATGTCAAATGTGTGACTTATTTCAACGCGTATTTTAACATAGTTTGTAGAAAGAGCTTAGTAATATGAGACAGGATGAAAAAGATTTTTTTTTCAGTTTATGATCCCAAGGGAAAACGTTTTGTCTTGAAGGAGTTTTTTAAGAGATCCTTTCGCTTCCGATGGAAACACTGAACACGTCTTATTCCAAAATCACGGTATTTCTCACATTTTTCTATCTAAAAAAGGATGTTGGTAGACATTCTCAGACTATTTTATCAGAAACCCTTTGAAACGTATTTTTCGCCAAATGCGTAGTATATATTAGGTATCATCGAGTTTTGTATTTGTTTTATTTAATGACCAACAGAAAATTATTTGATACGTTTTGTTCGGGGGGGGGGAGGGGGAGGTTAAATTTTATATGTTTTTCAATTTTGTTTTGTCACATCGTTTTTAATCACATCTAAATATTTTAATTTATTGAATCCATTATTATAATTACAAACATTTTAAAAACACTTTCGTCGATAGGATAAACAAAACGATATAATTTTAGAATTGTTATTATCATTTTAATACTCCAGTTTTAAAAAACTATACTTTATTGAACTATTCTCCAAAAGTTTGTAACCACCGTTTGTCGAAACCGGGGATTTAAACTCGGATCGTATAGTTTCGAAGAAGGGTCTAACGGTTTGAACGGCCTTGCGTGGGAGTTCTTTTATGTGAGGAACAGAGACGACACAAAATAGACTTCCATACTTTTGTCCGAAGCTTTTACTGTATTGCATCGTTTTTAAGGGACACAGCACATGCAGCACGTACAAAATAATTAAAAAAGAATTGATATGGCATGCAGAGCCATATTTGTCAGCTAAATCCTGTTGGCCTATGTGTTCTCGTCTGCAGTTCAACTCCTACTGCAGAACAACAAAGCGCTCCCCTCGGAAGTAGGGTTGCCACACGCCAACCGTGACACGGGTTACCAGACGTGGCGCGCTTTACAAAGGGGTTAGACTAACTCGTTAATAAGTCGATGTAAGAAACTCTCTTTTTTCGAATGCCATGCTTCACACTTTCCTTTAATTTTTTGTCGACGTCACTCGAGAATATACGTCTGTAAGCTTCGAGCTGTCTTAGTTGAAAATATTACTTTTATAATTTTAACCACATTGCCTTATCATATATTTCTGAACAGCATTCTGTAAAGTGTGAGCTGACTTATTGAGGCATACCTAATTTGCTGAAATGCTGTGCATACGGTGTATGGAGTCTAAGACTTTACTTTACTCCGGATTCTTTCTAATCATTTACATTCTAATCAGTGGAATCGCTGGTTAAAGACATCTCGGAAAAGACAATCCGTAACTGATATTTGGCTTCAGTTCTTCTAATAAATATTTGGCTTAAGTCTATGAGAAAAAAGTTTTCAAAGCTTCTGGACCTTTCGCTTTAAACGTGTACCTCGGTGCGGTTGACAAAGTTGGCGGGATATGAAGATTATATAACACTTTTCCGAACATATACTTTAGCTCTGTATTCTATCTAACCTATCAAAATGGAGAAGATATTAAATAAGCTACCACAATACAAATTTATACCTGTTGTTGTTGTTTCTAATTCCCCCTGTCTGGAAGTATTCTAGACCAGATCCATATAGGCTAGCCGGCGGAGGGGTGCAGTTCTAGTTTATAATGACTCCACAAGGGTCGGCGTCTAATTTAGCCAGGTGCCACCTCAATTTCGACCGAGCATTCCCAGGGACGACATCTGGCGGAGGGATCGTACCCTCTCACATCCTCTCTTATCACATACAGGGACGTTCCGGACTATGCTTTTAACGTGTCCCTATCCAGCCTGGACACGGAGCTATTTAATGGTGCTTGTCGAGATTCGATCAGAGCGACTTCAGCACTGAAAACCGACGAGCTACCAATAGGATACCTTGGGCCCAAAATTTATACCTGTTTTTAATTATTGTAATAAACCTTTCTAAGATGTCTTGTTATAAATAAATACTTAAATGCCGATAAAAAGGCTGGAAAAACTGCAATATTTTCTTTTCTATTGTAATGAAAATCAATATCAGCATATATTTTTACTTGGAGTTCAAACAGCTAGACTAAAAAATTAAAACAATATTTACGGCCACACATAAGATTACAGAGATGATTATAAATATTTATTATTCCTCCCTGAAACATCCAGCTAAAATAATTATTAAAATTTAGGAAAATGAATTTCAGTTTTCGAAAGAGAATGCTTTTTACTTAAATGTAATCGAAAAGATAAAGCATATATGTTAATAGTTGTCTCCTCTAGAGTCTTTTTTTTCAGAGGAGAAAAAAATGGAATTTTATGAAGCTGCATAGGAATTTAGTTTTTTTAACACCTCCACATAAACAGGCAAATGGCAAAACATTTCAGAACGTCACTTCCAACTGACGTAGGAATTCCTTCTAAGTAACGTAAAAATAATTACTTCGGTCATCATTTTTTCAGCTTTAAAATGTAGCATACCTTCTACAAATATTTGGTTTTAAACTCTGAGAGTATGTCGAAGAGATATTATCTCGCATATATTTTTTTTTATCCTGAAATTTCAGGAATACGTCTTTAAAATGTAAAAAAAAAAAAGAAAAATGAATTTTCGTGAAAAGTTTATAATAGCAGCAGGACAATTCTTGTTACAGAAAGTTTTATCCTGGCGTGAGAGGAACGTTCCTTTATTTTAATTAAGCTATCTTCGTGATAAGCTTTTTAGCTACATGAAAATATCAATTTCACATATCTGAAAAATATTTTACAAGGATCACCGGATAATACTGTGTCATGGCTTGATTGTTTAATAATCTCCGAGACTGGAAAAAACGCATGAATTCCATCGAGCCAAGTTTTGATCAGAAGGAAAAAAATTATTGGAAATCTGTTAGCACAGCGATGTACATCATAATATTGCTTTCTAAAAATCTGTGATGAACTATAATATTGGGCAGTTTTAGAGTGAAGAAAAAAAATATTTTGATTTAATTTCAATGTAGAAATCCATGCAATAATTGATACTAAATAGACATTAAAAACCTGCTTATCTAACTGGAAAATTGGTATATATGAAATACAATCAATGCTAATTTTGTTTGTCTCTATTTGCATTTACCATTCAGAGATAAATTATTCTTTTCATTTTAATTTCAAATTTTTAAGTTTTAGTGGAAATTTTGAAATAAAATTCTATTATAATAATGTTTATCATTTATAATGTACCTTTCTACAATCATTCTGGAAACGAACTAAGAATATTCCTTTATGCTTCCATTATATATATATATATATATATATATATATATATATATATATATATATATATATAGATAGATAGATAGATATATATAATTATATACATATATATATTGTATATATATATAATTATATATATATATATATTTATATATATATATATATATATATATATATATATATATATATTTATATATATATATATATATATATATAATATAGATATATATTATATATATATATATATATATATATATATATATCACTAAAATAAAAAGTGGAGTGAAAATTACCTATTTCCTAAATATTACTGTCATTACAAAGCTAAGGTTCTGTCGTAAGAATTTATGCTACAAATTCAATTACAAACTAGACTTCAATACTAAACTCGGGCTTACGACTAAACTGGAGAACGATAATTAATCTGATGTAGGAAATGTCCTCTAATCGGTGCTTACAGAATACTACACTTAACCTTAAGTATAAATCTCCCGTCTTGCGCTTTAATTGCTACTCAGACATCCCTATATAAGGTTCTAAGATCTCCATTCGCTGTTCTATAATCTATTTGGCTTGATTTGCGTTTGGGAAGTCTGGGGATATTTTGTCAGTGTCTTTGTTCTTCATTTTGGTTGCTTCACTCTTTGACTGGGAACAAACTCACATATTTTGGCCCACTCACTTCCCGAATAAGTAGCGTCGTTCTACCTACTTTGCATGCAGTTTCTTGCTTTGCGCTACGAAGATATAATGAAAGGTTGCTGAAGGAAAAGGAATTTAAAAACATTTTTAGCTATTAGAAACAAAAATTAATATCTTATAAATTTCTAAAATCATTGATCTTAGGACCTGGTATCTTTAAATTGCCAAGACATTCGACAAGCATATCTCTATTTTCAACCATCAGTAGTTAGGAAAATAATTTATTCAGAAATTTGAAAGTTTTACTGTTAGTTAAACTCTCTTTGTTCTTTATAAATATGAACCTAAATTTTTTTCGAGCTTGAAGAGAAATGTTTTAATTGTTTGAAATTTTAACCATTGTTTTTTTCATTGTGCTATTGCTCACATGATATCACCATAGCAGTTGATTAGAATACCATGAAATTTTACATACTGACCCTATAAACATGTATCATTATAATGACCTACTATTATAGGATTCCTACCATAAAAATTTTAATTACTGCAAAATTTATCAAAATTTTTTTTAATTAAATTTTTTTAAACTGTTTTTTTCCTGTGAAGAACTGAGAATTTTGATTTCAAAGTCAGTCATTTTAAAGGTATATTGTATAACTTAATTTTTAAACTAAAAAAATTATGTACCTTTTAAAGAGAAAATAAACTAATATACGGTAAGACTGCGTACAATGACATAATAAAAAAAACAATGGA
The DNA here is from genome assembly GCA_907164885.2 of Dolomedes plantarius. Taxonomy (NCBI): domain Eukaryota; kingdom Metazoa; phylum Arthropoda; class Arachnida; order Araneae; family Dolomedidae; genus Dolomedes; species Dolomedes plantarius. The sequence continues at coordinate 43,167,313 of OU015498.1, forward strand.
TGTAATTAAAAAAATTTTTTATTTATCTTCAAGCTGGAAAAAATTGAGAGCCTTAATTAAAAAAAGGAAAGTGAATATGTTTAACTCAGAGTAAAATTTTCATATCCCTGAATAAATTATTTTCATAACTACTGATGATTGAAAATAGGGATATCTATGTCGAGTCTCTTAGATTTTAAAAGGTACCCGACCCCGAAGCGGTGATTTAATGGATTCCGTTTAAAATATCTCTGGGTTGTAGTCAACAACCGTTTATACAAGGTGCGGCAGAATGAACGCCCATATTTCACATGATAATAAAACAAACAAAAAGATTTATAGAAAAAAGCTTTATATAGGTTTGAAAATAACATCCCTCAGGTGTCGCCCGCTATTTGCGCTGTAACTACAGATTTTTCATCACTGTGTTGGCCATCTATAAGGAAATGGCGGCAACTTCTTCACGAGTAAAGCTGGACTATGGCCGAACGTCTAGGGCGCTGGTAATCGGTTCCAGAGTCTCTGGTTTCAAGTCCACTCTAGGAATAGACTTTTGTAGCTTTTCAGAATCGGCTTTAAGCAGTAAGTCCCGGTTTAATTAGTTCTCGTGTAGCAAAAGTTGACCGTACCGCTCCAAACCAGATCAATCTTCACGAATAGAAGACTCGCTGATACATTCCACATTTCCAGATGTTCTAATGTTCCGAGGGCGACCATTTGGTTTCTTTCGTAATGAAGAACCCCTTTGTCTAACGTTTAAAATTCATCCCACGATTGTTTTTAGTTCAGGAACGGCATCAGTTGCCTACATGCCCTATATGTGGCCGTTACAGAATCGATTTTTTAAGAACGCCTCGATCAAGAAACTCGATGTTCACCGGACCAACTCATGGTGTCTAAAGACAAATAGAAATTCCCCCCGAAATTTTACCACCTCCCACGCCACCCTAGCATCACCACTCCCTTACAAATGACCTTCAGAAATGTCGGAGTCCATTTTGCTGCACCTTTTACGGCGTTTAATCGTTAGCAAATCTATTTCTAACTGCCATGTTCTCATAAATACATTTGATTGCTTAGTTCATTTCATTTCATATAAATATTGATATAATTCCTTCTAATGTAATCTTCCTGTACAATAAGTGGATGTGTTGAATCTTAAACATTAAGTAATACACTATAATGAATGACTTCTTTCGAATTTAATTCAAAACAGAACCGCCAAATGCATTTCCTACTAGCTTTTCGATTATAGCATTAATACCTTCATTCTGCACAATTGTCGGTTCCAAATGTTGCACAGATTTTTAAAAAAATTACATGGAATTTACATGAGCAATGAAAACGATGCCACGCATGAAAATATGTATAATATAAAGTAAAATCAAAGCTAAAACTGAATAAAAATCAAACATTACAGGTTGGATCAGACAAGGACAGAAAAACAACAGACAGGAAAACAACGAAAAATATTTGATATTTTTTGTTTCGATTCTTTTAATACCCGTTTAAATTATAATATGCCCGAAAGAATATCAAAACCGGTTATAAATCCTAGTCTTTTCCCACGAGGCACGATATAGAACGATATGATCCCCAAGTGCATCACTAAAATAACGTTTAAGTCAGCTAAATTTTTATATAGAATGGAGTTACAAATTCCTCTCACGTTTCATTGTAAGATGCTATTTGAAAATCCACAAAACTCTTAAGAAAATACGGTATAGAAAAAGTTATAAAATAATAATAAAATAGGAATAACATTAAGCAAATTTAACTATCAAAAATACGTGACAAAATTAAACATTACATAGAATATTTATTTTTTTTGTAAAAAACATTTATTTTAAATCACTAGTATATAATCCTTTAAGCTCAATTCGGTTGGTTTTTAGGTAAGGAGAAATTAAAGGTATGCAATTACCAAAGGCTTGTATAAAGAGATAAACAAAAATTTGAAGTGTCAGCGTCAATTGCTATAGAAAAATAACCGTAAAATCCATAGCATGAAACAAATTGTTCTTTTTTTTTAATCGTACCCATTGTAATAAATATAGTATTAGGTTGAATACGCATACTACTAACTCTTATAAAATTTCTTAATTGGCGTAAACAAAAATTAAAGGATTTAGACTATAAATCCAGCATTCTAAGTCTTTGATGAGTATGGGCACATTTAGAAAGGATTACAAACAAAAACGATATGCGGTTGGTTCACCTGTATATCTTAAAATTGATCAAACTACACTGGCGTTTGAAATTAAGATGTAAAAGGGATGTAAGATATCATCCCTAGTACCAGTCAGGGACCCTCTGTCAAACACAAGCAGAGGTGTGCGGCGTCAAATATGATACCGGCGCAGACCATAACACTTGCCGCTGCCATAGCGGTCACTTTTTCAGATGTCGGAGTAAAGGTATCGGGTCTCAGGCTTAAAAAAGAAGAATGCATCTATAATACTACACTTAGGAAACTTTGTAACTCAATACGAAGACAACTCTTGAGAACTCAAAAGAGTTTTATTATATAGTCTTGATGTATAATACGTATATACAACATGATTTCTACAAGTTAAATTGCCGTGGTCATGATAAGGCATTAGTGAAATTTAGCACCAAGATGTGCTTACAAATCTCAGCACAAAGAACTCGACATTCGGGTATTTTCACAAGACTCCAGAGAAAGGGGAGAATACTCGGTGGAATGTTAAAAGTGTACGAGCGTGGGACATTACGCACTGCCGTCCTGCGATCACGTGATCCACCCCACGACCCCGCTTCCGATTCAACCCCAAATATTTTAGAAGGTTCTATCCAGATGAAGGTACGTCGAGAATCTGTGCCCAGGCTGAATCGTGACTCATCTGGAAAGAGAACATTACCCCCCTGCAGTCTAGTCCAAGGCTGATATTGTCTGCACCAAGCTAAACGGCCGCACAACGCTCCTTGTGTCTGACAGAGAGTCCCTGAATGGTGAGATTATAGGGATGAGATCCTACAGGAGTATGTTCGATCTTTCATGGGTGAAGTTGGTCACCGGTTCATTTTTATAGTCGACAACGCTTGTCCACATTAGCCGTCTGCACACGGAGCAACTCAAAAGAAACTGATAACTGACCTTCAAATCACAAACCATTCCATGATGTGTCGTAACCTATGTAATTGAATGGAGCCACGGACACGGCGCAACTGTTAACAAACCCGTCGGACGGACTTCATCACAAACCAGACCCCGGACCAAACCATGACTTTCAATCACAAACCAGACCCCGTCGGACCCCGCTGGTCCGACGGTTGTGTACGGGTTTGCACCCCACTGGTTACAAACCCGTCCGACGGGTTTGTAACCAGTTGCGCCGTGTGCGTGGCTCCATTCAATTACATAAGTTACGACTCATCACGGACTGGTTTGTGATTAGAGTCAGTTATCAGTTTCTTTTGAGTTGCACCGTGTGCAGACGGCCTAAGGCTCACCTGGTCGCCGATTATCTTGAAATTGAGATTATTCACCAGATGGAATGGCCTGACAGATATCCAGACATAAACCCAATTGAACATGTCTGGGACACTCTTAGGAGGGCAATTGCACCTCTCCATCCCCCTCCTAGAACCATCCAGGAGCTGAAAACTGCATTGTTGCAAGAGTGGGACTCACTTCCACAGGGACTCAACAAAATGCTTCGTTTCCAGTATGGCATCGCACTGTCAGATCTGTATGACTGTAAAAGGCGTCCACACGCCCTAGTCATTTTATATTCGATCTTGCAATGTCGGTTTACGGCATTCCTGTGCTGATGAGCCTAACTGATGATCATGAGTGCGTACTATGACTGTTGTAAGGTGTACAATTTTTCCTTTGCATAACTGTGTATCTATACCAAATTAAAAATAAATCCGTCCATTAGTTTTCCAGAAATTCGATAAAATGTGAAAATTCTCTTAATTTTGAACACCAGTGTAGAATAAATGATAACTATGTGACGCTATGTCCTAACAGAACACGAGTTCTTGTTTTCTTTCTTTTACCTACATCGACGCTTTCAAACATTTTAGAAGACCCCCATAGCCATTCTTCTTGGTTGTAAAAAAAGAAACAAAGTTTTATATAAGTGTAAACAATAACAGTGATACAATCTGTAATCAGAAAAAGTAATTAGATTGTTTCCACACCACTGGTTTAGATATAAAAATTAAATGGCTTCAGTGTAGCTTGGCCATGCTCGAGGTTGCCTAGTAGTAGCTCATTGGGCCCCTGACTGACAGGTGCTCAGTTCGAATCCCAAAGAACAATTTGATTACCTTCGCGTCTAGGCCGGATATGGGCATTTTAAATCCGTAGGCCGCAAAGTCCTTCCATGATGTCAGTGGCTGAGGAAAGGCGTGGAAAACCGATCAAATTGAGGGTGCCACCAATATTGAATTACCTGTGTGGCGCTACCAGGTAAAAAGCAGTCAACAGTATTTCTGTGGTGTAATGCGGTGTAATGTAAAATTATGTTAATTGGAAGTTAAGTTACGTTTAACTTTTCGTTCCCGTCCCGGTCGATAGATGGCTGCATCAGTCTACAAAATAAAATTAACTGAAAATGAATTCAATGCTCCTTAAAGAGGGCTAAAAGTATTAAAAAAATGCATTGTTATCGTATTCTGAGCTATTCTAAAAGTTTCAAATATCTAGCTAGTCGGGAAGTTAATTAAAAATCGATTGCACTTTAAACTTGCACTTTCAAAAAATCGATTGCACTTTAAGATTTGTACTGGACAAACACACACACAAACAAGAAAGCGAGTTAGTTAAAACATGGTAATAAAGCAATTCCACCAGATTATTCTGAAACTCGCGTACTCGCCATCTATGGTATTCAACATTAACCGAATATTTACTCTACGTTATATCACGCAAGTCAAAACAACAGCTTGTACAGTTTGAAAAAACACCTCAACTTATTATTTTCGTACGATGTGATATAAACGAATTATAACCGATGTGATGCAACTGACATCTAGTATGCGAATTGTTTCTTACCACATTTCAACAGATTAATCTGGTAACACGATTTTTGTGTAAAGGCAGGGAATCCTTAAAATTATGTAAATCAAAGAATCGGTGAATATTTGGAAATGTTCCAGATGATAAAAGGAGCCTCAGACGAGAGCTCAAAAGAGTCGAATATCTCCTTTTAAGACCTTCTCACAATACCCTCACGGTCGAGAGAGAGGGAAACAAAGTTTAAAGCAATTTAGGAGGACTTTCATTGATGCAGACTTTGAAAATAGAAAAGATAATAGTCGTCAGAGAAATGACTCCGGAGCATAAAAAGCTGGAGCTTTGAGTAAAATAGAATAAAAATATACCTCGTGTTTGGAAAATTTAGAACAATTAGTTCTCATCTGGAGCAAAAGCAACCTAATTATTTGGTGAAGAATAAAGTTAACATCCCTTGTGTTTAAAGGTATTCAGTTTACACAATAATTGATAAAATGGAAGAGAATTTATCCCTACCATAACGACTTTCCACTCTAATTTGTTGATATACGACTTCAATATCCCGGCCGAGCTATTAAAAATTCGGTGATGTATTTTAAGGCTCTTTTTAACCCGTATCGCTCCACTTTGGTACAGGTTGTAGAAACAGGTTATATTGAAAATAGGAGGATATTATTTAAATATTTCTGAAATAAAATTTGGCATGGATCTACAAACACATTTCTTACGCATACTTTTATCTTACCTACATACTACCTAAGTGCTGCATGTTCCCTAAATACACTGAGTTGAAATACACATTTTCGATCAAACTTAACAAAATTATGATAGAGAACCACAAGCTGGTAAGACATTCCAAATTTAATTTCTTTTTTATTTCTAAAAATTTCCATTGCATATTTATTATTTCTCAAACATTTTGTAAGTCAGATTTCTCCAGGTTTTCCGGCAGCCATGGACTGCATGTTCGTTTATTATAGAGGTCCGTAATAAGGTAGAAACCTACTGCCATTGCCGCTGACGTGACACGGTTGATATGACCACCGGAAGAATGGCCTTGTAGACAAGCACACTAAAGAGGAAATGATTTCCAAAAGCAAATTTCTCTAAATTTTTATACATGAGGGACAGAGAGCACTTAATATATTCTGAAGAAGAAATGCAAAACGTTTGGCGTCTTCAATTTGTGGGGAAAATACGAAGGCAAGTCAAACAGTATCCGCACTTTTGTTGTAGTCACCTGTCGATTGGTTGTCTGTTTTCTGTTTCCGAGAGTGTTTAATCGAGAGTGCTTATGCCCTTTAATGCTTATGAAATGCTTGACCTTCATCGCCCAGTCCGTTTTGATGCTGCACAGGGAACTATTTCACAGTGAATATAGTCGCGTCACTCTTCGTTTTCACGAAATATAAACAGCGCTCTTTGATCCAGATTTTCTGGTGTGAAGTTGTATCAGGAGCTGCAAACCACCTAACGCTTTCGGCCCAATGTGGGGACAGTGGTTTTACTACTGTACAATGTTTACGTGGATCAAAAAAGAGCTACAGCGGGAAGAGAAAACGTTGACAAACGGCCGCACGTTTGTGTTTGGGCTCTGCTGTGACTTAATAAAAGCCATGCCTGTTATGGATAATTGCATATGCAGATCAATGACTAATTTTCAAATGATTTGAAACTTCATCAATAGTCGCGCGTCGGTTCGTCAAAATCATCCAACAGTCTTGTTTGACGGTGTCATCATTAGTGGAAGTGAATGGGCGTCCTGATCGTTCTTCGCTCTTCACGATTTGCGATCGGTGAAAACACGTACAGTCTAGCAAGCATGTCAGAAATCACAACTTTCCGAGCGTGTTACTTTCAAACTCCGAGCGTGGAGCAGTCGATGTGTATAATCGCCCGCCTATGGAATGGGGCGATATTATTTACTTGTTCCACATGCAGTGAGGGTGTGATAAAATGATATAACAAGAAATGACTCCTTTCTTTTGATAACAAAACAAAAAATGTAATATAAATAAAAATGGGTTAGAACCAACTCTGAGTTTAAACAAACTTTCCATAGCGTAAGACCGACTATCTTCCACGAGCACCCACTGGAGAAAATCTGCAACCTTTCCCTTACGTTTCCAGTCCAGTAATCATCCCGTCAACCTCCGGTAACTCGATCTCCACCTTTTTTCTCGCTGTGGGAGCTACCCCCCAGCCTTTCCGAAGTTTCTCGTGCAATCCAGAACCTGGAATCTTTTTGTTTTCGAAACCCCCCGGAACATCCAGTCCTACTCAAAGAGACTTTCCTTTAAAACGAGTTCAATGCCTCTCTTGTGAAAATTCAACTCCTCCCAAATCATGTTCCGAACAGCGATACCAATTGCATCGCTTTCAGACTTTTTTTTTTCTCAAAGCGGAGACGTCATATCGCCACCACGCCCCGTGATAGCTTTCCATAGATGAGTTATTTATTGTATAATCGGATTGACCGTGCTTAGAGCGAGAGTCCGTACTTCTAACAAAAGGGGATTCGTGACGTTTTGTCGGCGAAAACCACATGCCTCCTCGGTGTTCTTTTGTCACCCGTCGGTACCAAACTTTCATTGTCCGAAATGTCTCGCGGGCCCGTTTCGAACGTTACAATCGGTTTTGGAATTTTTCAGTCCATCACACAACAAAGTTCATCTTTGATGCAAACGAAGAGTGGCGCGAACTTGTTCACTGAGCTACAGCTTTAAAACGAACTGAGTGACAAAGGTCAAGCACTGGATTATCAACGACAAAATCACGCACTGTCACCCTGCGCGCGCTGAAAGCGGTACAGCCAACCAACAGATGACAGGAGGGAAACTGCGGATATTTATGATTTACCTTCGTATTTTTTTCTACAAATCGAAGGTGTCACCGTTTTGTCTCTTTTCTACAGAGTGTATTAAATGCCCTTTGCCCCTCACGTGTAAACATTTAGAGAAATTTTGCTTTTAACACTATCTGTCATACCTTCTTATACCTTGGCAGGGCTTAATAATTAATAAACTGACAGAAATGCAATCATACTTATGGTCATGCATGTAAGAAGGCTAGATTTAACTTAAGTGATCAAAAGAGCGTGTCCAGTGTTATATAAACTTAATTCCCCTTATTTCACAAGAAGCAATTTCTGCGGGGATAAAGAATGGGATTTAAAAGTTTTATAAATAATGAAGATGTTATAACATGCTACAAAAACCTTTAAAAATATATAATTGCTGAAATATATTAAAACTTATTTTAAAAAATAAAGAAATTTAAAAGAATGGAAAACAAATTAATGAAGGAATCTCAGAAATTCCTCGCCGTGGCTTATTACGTTTAAGTCAAAATTCTAAAAGATGTCTTGAACGATTTTAAATTACATAAAAATTCCCATAGGCTATTAAAATAAGTTATTGGAAAGGATATTAGGATATTACGAGAAAAGGAAGAATATGAATTGCTCAAGGAATAAATTTAGCATGTGATCATATTAGCTTTCTTACTGTATTATGTAAAATTGTGCATAAGGGCAAAATTAACTTTTCTCTCCTTATTTCATATTAAATATGCTTAAATTTATGTAAGTTTTTATGGCATATGATTTTCGTAACATTATTTACATGAATAAAAAAGAATTAAAATTAAAATAGCGAGTTATGTTTTTAATAATGCATTTTATAAGAAAAATAATTATTGTAATAGTTTCTGAAACAAGACGTGAAATTTCAGAATAATTTCTTGTCTGATATCTTTTACTGCTCCAACTAATTATTATAGCTATATATGAAAAACTCTTTGACATTATGTTTGATAGGATAAGATTAAAATACTCGAAATATAAGACGGTTTTTTTTTTCTACGGCTGTATTTAATAGAAATGTGTTTTATGATAATTTAGAAAGGTTATTTTCTTTTCATCTTTAGTTTGTAAATATCTATTTATCAATATAATTAACGTAAATAAACTTCGATACTTAGCGCGTATGTATACACACACACACACACATACACAAACACACACACATACACTCACACACACACACACACACACACACACGCACAAACACATACTAACACAAGTAAAGAACACGATTCCCCTTTTTAATATTTATTTAAATGTACACAGTGAAAATATGTTGTTAAAATGATATTAAAAACTTAAAATCTTCTATAGTGTTAAAATCAATAAAATGCGGATGAAATTTATTCTAAAAATTTTTCGGACATTTCGTTATTCGTAATAAAAGCATTTCACCTGGGATTTTAAACTGTTAAGTTTTCGGATGTTAAATTTTGTTATATCTTAAGGATTTCGAGTTGTACGATGAACTTAGTAACTGACGGATTTAACGTACCGTTATTTTCTACAGAATTAGGGATTTTTTTTCTAAAAAAGATCTTTAATACGTTTTTTCTTAATTTTTATTTTTATATTAGTAATTAAATATTTTTATAATTAAGTAAATATTTTATATTTTTCCCTTTTAATTGGGATTTTTTAAAATTTGAATTGTAGTTTTTTGTAATACTTATTCTTAGTAAAGGTTTTGTGTATCATACGGATCCACAGTCAGAAATTTAGAAAATACAGTAACCACCGCTTAATGATCAGCGTTTATAAAGAATCAACCGCTTATAAGAATCAATATCCCGAAAACAAAAACAAATGTATTATTTCCATGTAATGTAAATTTTCGCTTTAAAGAATCAATCCGCCGGTTTTAAGAAACAGTTTACACTCATCTCTTTACTTTCATTTTTCCAAAAAAAGCCACTTAAACCCTCAAAAGGCCCGAAGTTCTTTCTTTCTTTTTTTAAAGAAAGATTGTTAAGATGAGATGGAATATAGTCGTAAAATTCATCCTTTTCTTTGTTAGACATAACATAATAGTTTCCCCTTAAACGCTTTAGCACAACACTGTCCTATTAGCTTGTCCCGGGGGCATCTTTACCCTTTCGGGTCCGATTTCACTTTTCTCCACTGACAAACAAAAATAGGGACTCTTTTTTCCCACCTCCCACATCCTAGTCGCGGCTTCCTGGACCCTGAAACACATAAATATTCAGCGAAGTGTCCACTATCACTTAGGCAAACTTGACATTAGTAGATTCAGCACGTTATCAAACCGTGAAACGTAAGCTAGAAGGTGAATCTTCGTCTGTGACTATTGGTATTGAAAGAGGTATAAACGGCCTCCTGAAAACTGCATTACGTCAAACTACCATAGAAAACTTCTTCTTGCAACCTTCCTGTAGTTGAAATGTTAAAACTTATAGAGAATCTATGCTTACTTCTACCCAGACTTGGGTGTATATAATTTGAAGTAGCACTCTATTTGAATTATATACAAACACAGTTTATACATGAAATAATGTTTATTGAATTCGCTGCACATATAATTGGCTTTTACAGCAATAAGCATGCGTACTACTTGTACGGAATGTAAATACAGCTTTTAAGGACAATATATTTTTATACTCACGAACAGTAAGTCAAACCAGCAGTACTGCCACGTAAACTTCTGGCCCGTAAAGCACCAGCGCAGGATAACACCTTTTCCAACCTTAACAACCTCCCTTTTTTTCATTAATGACGCTGCGTGGTATTTATACTAAGCGCGTATGCCAAAATTAGCATATCTGAAGCAGCTTCTTTAATTCACTCAAAAGTTCGATTCTTGTGAATCGAATCTTGTGTATACCTTACACTGGCCTCCCTCGAAAAAAAAAAAATTAGGTAACTGAGGTCTGAAAGGCTTCAGTTAACTAATTGAAAACGCGTGCTGGTCTGACTTTTTACATAATGGGTGGCAAAGCCAAAAAACCTTCCACACGTTGTGTGGGGGAAAACGCACTACCATTTTACAAAACTAACCCCGAAGGGTCCAGGTGACACCATTACACAGTGGATTTGCAGAGTTGCGGATACTGGGCTGGCCAACTGCGCCCTAAAATATCTATTTAATTAAAAGTGACAACACAATTGCACAGCATGACATTTCTTGACTGTATCTGCTCTCCCCCAATTTATAATGTACATGTGTTATGATTTGCGAAGTTAGTAGGTTAGTTGTTTGTTATCTGTAGTTAGTATGTATTTTTTTTTCACTACATGTCCCCTTCAAAAATTTATAAAACAACAGTATACCGCTTTTTTTCAGTGGCTCACTCCTTCCCCTCAAAATGTTTACACAGTATATACAATGGGGAACTTCAAACCAATTTGGTTCGATTTTATTAAAGGGTGGGAGTTAGAATAAGAGAATTGATACAAGACTTGTTCCTCATGAATGCAGCAACTTCACTGCACCAGTTTGTCCAATCCGCTGAACCTCTCTGATGGTCGCAGTCCTAGTAAAGGGGTTCGTTGACCGTGTGGGCATCCTTCGTGCAGCAGGTCGTTGGTCCTGAGGCGCTGGTCCGGCTTGACGATGGACAGGAGGTCTCTTGGGAGGAGGCCAACCTTGCTGGGCGGCTGATATCTTGCGTTCCCTGTACTTATGCAAAGGAGCTTTAAAATTGTCATTCTTCCTTTTTATAACCTTGTGTACCTTATCAACGACGCATTCCTCCTTTGATGGAGTTTTTGTAGTGCACACTTTACCTTTCTTCGTACTTTTGCTTGTATCGGTATTAAATTTTAATGCAGATTCTATTTTTTCAACAACCTGACTCTGCTTTTCGTATTTGTGCTTATACGACTTCTTGTTTACCGCCTTAATTACTTCAGTATTAGCAATTTTAATGCTGGAACCTGAAGGCGCTGTTTCACGTTTTTATCCCCCTTAACTTTAGTTTTATCCTCTTTTGACGAAAAAGTCTCTTTGAAACTTGCGATATCAGAATCGTTATCATTTAAATTCTTTAACACTGCTTCAGTTTTAGGAAGATTAAGCTTTTCGTACTGGTGCGTTTTATTGCAAACTTTCTCTATAACTTCCGAAGCATCAGCTAAACTACCTATAGTATAACTCTGTGTCAACTTTTCATCTTGATTCTCAGTCTGGTTTTCATGTACTTTATTTAAAACCATATTATCAACCTGGCCTACACAATCCTCATTCGGCTGGAAACTTGAAATAATATCATCATTACCTAGCGAGTTCCTACTATCGCTTAAAGAATTTTTATTGTCGTCAACTAATAAGTATTCACTAACTTCCGTAACGCATACTTCGTCATCTACTAAATTTCCTTCATTAACAGATGTGTGAATATCATCTAAAATATCAGGTATAGCATCAATAATATCAGGTATAGCATTAATAATATCAGGTATAGCATTAATAGAAGTGTCAGATGATTTATTTTCTAAACCACTAGCATTATTATCGGCACTATTTTCAGAAATTTGTACTGGAATTACCGCATTATTCCAGCTAGACTCACTTTCTTTATAAGCCACAAAAATACCCTGACTTTCACTATTCTCAAAATAATGATTACTACTCGGACAAAATAATACATTTGACCACACAGTTTCAACAGGTTGAACCATATCATGTGAATCAACTTGCCAGTGCAAGTAAGGTGCTTGCATATTTTCTTTAAGTGCACTAATTTCATTATAACGCCGTGCGCTTCTATTATTTTGCCTGCGGTACTGCTTACGCTGCTGGTTTGAAACTCGCGAAAAATTTTGGCTGGGGTGTATAAAATCTCTCGTACCTGAATGACGGTGAGGGGTAGCGAAGAAATGTCTATTGTCATATTTAGCTAAAGCTTGAAGGAGGGTAACCTTGCTTGTAATTGTTTGATTATCTAAAAAATCTTGAACACTTGGCTTCAAACGTTGGATAACTATTTTTAAGATTATCGCTTCCGTCATTCCCTCTAAATATTCCTCACACTTGGAAATCTTTTCCATAGCAAAATCTAATGCAGACTGACCTTCACGTTGCCTTAGCGAATAAATTTCCGCTTCAATTTCACTTTGATTAAAGGTCTTTGGAAAAACACTAAGAAACTGTTGCTTGAATGACAAATAGTCAAAAATCAGATTACTGCTTTGCATGCATGTGTGCCACTGATATGCACTACCTCTTAAAGCGGCTAGAGCAATTTTAAGTTTATCCCCCTCTGGGGTGCATTGTTGCTGAAAGTAATGCTCAATTTTCTTTAGGAATTGGCTTGAGGGGCCGCCATTGAAGGTGGCTTCGAATGGCGCAATTTGCTGAACCATAATTACCCGAGGAAAATTTCCAGCAGGATTTTGTTCTACAACACTCATTTTTTAAATAGTATATAAGTACTTGCAACAATTTTATCAATATACGTACACAGTACACAGTTTTTAATTTCAATTATGTTCTTCGTTACAAATTTAACGCTAACTACCAGGGTATATATATTTTTCGGGCGCCAGTATAGAGAATCTATGCTTACTTCTACCCAGACTTGGGTGTATATAATTTGAAGTAGCACTCTATTTGAATTATATACAAACACAGTTTATACATGAAATAATGTTTATTGAATTCGCTGCACATATAATTGGCTTTTACAGCAATAAGCATGCGTACTACTTGTACGGAATGTAAATACAGCTTTTAAGGACAATATATTTTTATACTCACGAACAGTAAGTTAAACCAGCAGTACTGCCACGTAAAACTCTGGCCCGTAAAGCACCAGCGCAGGATAACACCTTTTTCAACCTTAACAACCTCCCTTTTTTTCATTAATGACGCTGCGTGGTATTTATACTAAGCGCGTATGCCAAAATTAGCATATCTGAAGCAGCTTCTTTAATTCACTCAAAAGTTCGATTCTTGTGAATCGAATCTTGTGTATACCTTACAAACTGTTAAGCAGGTATGTTGTAACAAATATTGGATTTTTCCTTCTCTTACTATAATCATGTGTATCTACTTATAGCTCTAAAAATTAAGTTGTATTCTTAAAATAAAAAAAAAATAATTTTAATAAAAATAATTAACGTAAATTAAAGAGTATTTTATGGTAAATTATCTAATATATGTATATATAGGTGTGTGTGTGTGTGTGTGTGTGCCTGTCCCAAAACCTAAATTTCGGCTATAAGAATCAATCGCTTATAAGAATCGAAAACGGTAATAACAAACATGATTCTTATAAGCGGAAAATCATTGTATTTAATTTTTTGTCTGTAGAAAATGTTGAAATTATATTTTTTCTTTCTTTCCCCAACTCTATATATAAGAAAGGAAAGAAATTTCGAAAATAAACCATAAATTAAATAAATTTAGTGCTCAAAAGGTATGAACCCTTCTGAATAAAATAATGTTTCACCACTTGAAAAAAAGATTTAACATTCTCGAGACGGAATACAATTCAGAATGCATTTTACAAACTTTCATACCCATTAATCAGTATAATGTTTCCATATTTTCTTGTGATGTACTTTTCCAGTATTATAAAGTATTGCATTATCATTTGCTATAATTTATCGATATTTCCTAAAGTTTGCATTGCTTTTACAATTCTCTAAAACGCTGTTTCTTCAAAACTGCAGAAACCTATCTCATGACTAGTTCTCATTGATAAAAAGACTAGAAAGAATGGTATTAGAGCATAATTTGATATTCATATCGGTTAACAGGGAACCCTACCGATTTCTTCTTTAGTCTGTTTGAAGTGATCGACCGGTTCGAGTAGCTGTCTAAGAAAAACAAATTTACTTTATTTTAACCGGGATGTAGTAACTTGCAGTTTAACTACTAATGACAAATAATACGTGGAGAAACAAATTAAATTTAAATATTGTCCTTAATAGCTGGTTGTTGTATATGAGATTCATAGCATTAGTTAGTTGTTTGTAAACCACTTTATTTTCAGCGTGTAAGAAAGTTTTATAATCCCGGATATGTAGGCTCTATTTTGTTACTATATCATTTAATTATAAACTCAAGTTGATGGAGAACAAATTAATGTTTTTAATGTTGTGTTATAGTTTTAAATCTGGCAGCATAAAGTATAATATGTTTAAGGTATTACTGTAATTATGTTTTTAAAAAGCTTTTTTAAACACTTCCAATTTTTGTGTGAAATACCAGACCAAACTATAAGCCAATTGATAATCTTTTATTTGAAAGTAAAAGCAAAAATGTCATGTAAAAAAAAATTAAAAACAATAACGAAATAAAATTTACAAAATTTCTTTTTTATCTGTTACTTTAACTGTTACGTCTTCTCTAAAAAGTTTAAATGTAGCACAAAATAAAAAGCTAACAGATTTATCAGGTACTTTTAAACACATAAAAAAATTCTATAGTCATTTTGTTGCCAGGGTTTTAAAGGTAGAAATGGACGTCATTAAACTGTTCCGATAACTATAAAAATAGAAAGAAGAAACAATGAATTTCAATTTATTGGGCTGTGTAGAACATCGAGGGCTCAAGGATAAGAAAGAAAACTTGCAACCTCTTGATCTAACAAAAGTAAGTTAGCGAAGACGATGTTGATCGATTTTCGCTAAAATCAAAGTACAAAGGTAGTATTAAAGGATCTTACGCTGTCAGCCCAATATTTTAGACTTGTACTTTAGTTCTTTGAAAAAAATGAAAGAAAGACACATTTGGTCATCTCGTTAGGTCGTTTTCCTTCGGGCTGTTTCGTAAATATCTTCGAGATATAGAAACCCTGTAACAGATATTCGATGAAAGAAGTTTTCTCGTTTAATGATATCAGGTTATTATTTTTGGGAAAAAAGTAAATTAATTACTAATCGCTCAGTTATAATAGTGGAGATTTGTGTTTTTTTAAAACGAAACAAGATGTTACAAAGATTCTTTAAATAAATCATAAACGAAATCTGTGCAAGGTTATTCACAAATAACCTGTCATGTAATAAAGAAAAAAAATATCTGACGTATAAGACATATTCCTAATTTTTGCAGTGCGAAATTATTAATTTTATCTAATCAAAATATAAACATGTATAATTTTATAAAAAATATTAGAAGGCTTTCCAAGGTCAATTGTGCCTGTATTGGCCTAATTTTTGTATTTTGTGTGTGTAATGATGCCAGATTATTTTTTCGGGGAAAAAGTAAAGTAAATTACTAATCAGTCAGTTAAAATAGTGGAGATTTTTGTTTCTTTAAAACGAAACAAGTTGTTAAAGATTACTTAATATAGTAATATAGTAAGTTTATCAATGAAAGTTTATTCACACATCCTGGCATGTAATAAATATCAGACGTAAAGGAGATACAATTTTTTCATGGTAAAATTATACAGCAATATTTGTAATCGAAATATAAATAGGAGACTTTTACAGAGATTAGAACCCATTTCCAAGGCTGTTTTCTATCTTGGCCTATTTTTAGTATTTAGTGTGTTTCATAATATCAGGTTATTATTTAAGGGGACAAAGTAAAGTAAATTACTAATCAGTCAGTTAAAACAATGGTGATTTGTGTTTCTTTAAAACGAAACGAGTTGTTAAAGATTATTTAAATTAATAATATAGTCAGTATATCAGTGAATGTTTATTCACACACCCTGGCATGTAATAAATATCAGACGTAAAAGAGATACAATTCTTTCATGGTATCATTATACAACAATGTTTCTAATCGAAATATAAATATGAATATTTTTAAAGAGATTAGAATCCATTTCAAAGGCCATTTTGCCTATCTTGGCCAAATTTTAGTATTGAGTGAGTTTCATGATATCACGTTATTACTTAAGGGGGAAAAGTAAAGTAAATTGCTAATCGCTGAGTTTTAGTAGTGGAGATTTGTGCTTCGTTATTAGATGCTACTAAGATAATTTAATTTTAATGATGTACTATATCCGTGAAAGTATATTCACACACCGTGGCATGTAACACAAAAATATTTCTGCCAAAAATATTAGACTTAAAGGAGATACACCATTTTGTGGAATTGTAAAAGTATACAAAAATTTTCTAATTGAAATAGAAATATAGTATTTATATAAAGAGATTAGAAGACTTTTCCTAGGCCTCCTTTGCCTGTTTTGTTCTATTGTTTGTGGTAATACTATTGCTCTGTTCCCAACAAAGAGAGCAGAGTAGGCTTTACGATTAGAGTCTACGTTTGAGGAAATAGAGAATTATTTAGGGTTTTCCTCGTCTTTAATTTCTCCTCTACTGTCATTACTTGTTCTATTTCGATATTTCGTACATGCAAATGGAGAAGAAAAATTAATTGTTTTGTTATTTTTTACCATGTTTTTATTAACTTGCTTTCTTGTTTGTTTGTGTGTGTGTTTGTCCAGTACAAATCTTGCAATCGATTTTTAACTAACTTCCCGACTAGCTAGACATTTCAAACTTTTAGAATAGCTCAGAACACGATGACAATGCATTTTTTTAAATAATTTTAGCCATTTTTAAACAGCATGGAATTCATTTTTAGTTAAATTTGTTTTGTAGACTGGTGCAGCCATCTATCGGCCGGAACGGGAACGAAAATTTAAACGCAAGATAACTTCCAATTAACTTCATTTTCTTTCAAGTTGATGGGACAATGATGGGAAGTAATGAAAATAATCTTTAGAAAAAATACAAATACGCCACGAATACAAAATGACCTTTTTGAGGTCTTTAGGATTTCTTAAGGGGACAACGGAACTTCAACCTCGATTTTTTTTTTATTTTTCAATATTTAACGCGATATAGAAAATGATAATAATGTGTATTATTTTTTACTACATTGAAGAACTTTAGAATTCAAAATGAGGTTTTTTTGACAGAATACTGCCTGTTTTTCAACAACAATTTCCCAAGTGCGAGCATTTTTCAAAATGCTCCATATGCCTTCCAAGTAATTTAAAATCCTGAACTTTTATAACAGGCGTTTACATTTATATATAAATACTAGCTGAAAACCCGTACTTCGCTACGGAGTACATTCAAATTAAATACTATGGTCAATGTATGCAATTCAAGCCAAATATATATATATATAATATATATATATATATATAGATATATATATATATATATATATATATATATATATATATATATATATATATATATTTATATATATATATATATATTATATATATATATATATATATATATATATATATATATATATATATATATATATATTTATAAGAAAACGTAAAGGATAATTTTATAGACAAAATAATGTAGAAGAAAATATTCAAATTAAATATAATATAAAGAATACTAAAGAATATAGTACAGTTTGTAGAACATTTCTTTTACTGTATTTTAATATTTTTTTGGATAATGTACAGTCGTCTGCCGCATTAGCAAGGAAAAAAAGTATTTTTTGTTTATTTAGTTGTTATGCACGTGACGATAAATTTATTTAAAGTACCAGAAAAAGAAATCACGTGATCAGCATTTAATAAATTAAATCCTAAAAATTAATCTTTAAAAATTCACCAAAAATCAAGAAACGGAGGTAAATATTTGAAACAATTTCATTTTAAAGGAATTTTTATGATCTTTCTCGTGATATAAATTTTATAACCCTCAAAGTATTATTTTGAATGCAAACGTAAAAAAGTTAAAAAAACAGCTTAAAAATTTAATTTAAAACAATCTAAGAAGAATTTTTGAAAAATCTTTCTTAGTGCACCCCTACACTATGAGAAGAATCGCCATGCAAAATTTCAGCCCTTTAGGTACAGCGGTTTGGTCTGTGCGTTGTATGTCAGTCAGTGAATGAGACAGTTACGGAACTGTTTTATATATAGAGATAATTGTGCATTCATTTTATTTTGTATTCATTTAAAGTCATTAATTATCATTTTTTAATCTACCTGTTATTTTTTGTGTTTTTTTATGTTTATAATATATTTCATGGTCTATAAATTTGAAAAATTTTTGGGGTTTCAAAGAAGGATGCACAGTTTTGTGGAAGACACTTCTATTCCCAATGCTGAGAAATTTGAAAGAAATCGAAAGAAAGTGAATGCATATGAAGCATTTTGAAAAATGCTACCATTTTTGAAGAATTTTTTGATAAAAATGTCTTATTCGCCTACAAAATGCTTATTTTTGAATTCTAAGGTTCTTTAATGCAGTATAAAAGAATATTAATTTATCTCATCTTGTGCATAATGTAAAATATTTAAAATTTTAAAAAAAAACGAGGTTTAAAGTCCCTTTTTCCCTTAAATAAATATAAGCAAATTCATTATGTTTCTGCGAGGCTTTCTTATCTAAACTTTCGTACATTCATTTAGTGCAAGGTTGTCAAAATCAAAGGCTACCTTGAGCCAAACAAACAAGGTTTAACTATAGGTGGGCCGCAAAAAAAATCAATATTAATAGAAACGTAGGTTTATTTACCTAATTACAGTATATTCAACATAAATATATGCATTTTGTTTAATAATAGCAAAAAAGAGTATCATTAAAAAAAATTTAGCGAATTCTTCCTATCTTATTATAATTCTGAGTCGGTTATTTTATTATATATTATTGTGTGCCAATATATTGGCCGGGCCGCAAAAATGTTCGTCGCGGGCCGCGAGCTTCACACCCCTGATTTAGTCGGTTCACAAATAACTAAAGTGTTTAACTGGCAGTTCTCTGGTATTTTTATTTTCACCTTTCCCCTACACTTTCTATTTCAAATGGTTTAGATTCAATCGAAACATTTAGAAATTATACCAACATATAAGTGATGGTAACGGGTTAAGTAAAACTGAAATGGGGCCAAATTTTTCTCTAAACTATTTCTATTTATGTGTCTTTAAACTTTTTTTATATAACGAACTAACTAATCATTTTTGAGTTAAATGTTTTTATGCACTGATGTATTGGAAACCAATATTGATTTTTACTTCATTTCAAGAAACGGATATCGGACGGGAACTTTAATTTCTGGGAGCGATTGTTTGAATGGTTTGCAAACGTATTATATTAAACGTTTGCGTGTTAATAATATCCTTTCTCGGATTGACTTCGTATAGCGAAATCATAAAAAATAAACATTGTGAAACTAAGTTTAGTTTATTTTATTTTTTTTTAATATTTAGGATCAGCAGAAAACCTTGGAACCTTTACATCATTGTTGGATGTATAAAGCCTAGCAACCCAACTTTAGCGTCGTTTCCATTTCCTATACTATTAAAAAGTCAGTAATTCTGCTATATGACGTCAGAGATTTATATTTCCTTTGTTAACAGTTTTTGAAATATATATACTCCAAAAAATTTTTTTTATAATTTTGTCAATTAAAGTTATCGGTTTCTATCATGTATACATTCTATATTATTAACATTTTAGTAAAAACTGCCCTTATTCATATATTTTTCATAAAACATATATGTGCCTCTTTTGGAGAAATATATGTTGCAAAATTTAATAAATTGTTAATTATAACAACAATTTATTTTTTTCCTAACTGTAGCAATTTAATTTTATAAAATTAAAGCTCAGTAGTTAAGCAAGTAAAATAAATGTACTCAAAAAGGAAACATTTTAGCAATTGCAGGAAATAAATTTTTTAACGTAGCATTACGTCCCTCCAGAACGGCCCTCCGGAAAGCAAAATTTCAGACGCTAAAACCGTCCGTCGTCGCGAGTTATAATTTTGGCTGCGAGCCAAACCCAGTCTGTATCGCTTGGGCAAGCAGTAATCAGTTGAACAGAAAAGTAGCAAAATACGTCAAAATTTTGACATATATATATGTATATACATAAAACATACATACATATATACATACAAAATGTGTAAGCAACGATAAGTAATCCTACGCTAATAACCCGCGGTATTTTCGTTAGAAGAGACTACCTGAAATTTTTCATATCAAGGTTGTGATACAACATTAAGATTCAGAAGTAGTAGAGAGTTCATAAATAACTCTTTGGTTATTGGAATATACTATACTTCGAATCAAACTAGGAATCAATTTGGTATCTAAATGTTATTTTGGGAGAGTTTAAATCCGTTTTTTTTTAATTTTTCCCGGTTATCTACAATTTTCAAACAGAAGATATATATATATATATATATATTATATATATATTATATATATATATATATATATATATATATATATATATATATATATATATATATATATATATATATTATATATGTAATATAGTCATTACATATCGTTCTTAATAGGCAACCTGAAAAGGAAAACTAGCTCAAATTTACATGGCTGGAGCTAGACTCAGCCTGAAAGGAATTAGAATTTTGAAGCAGTCGGGTCGAATCATTTTATTAGGAGCGATAGTAACATACGTCCTTTCATTTCAGATGCTCGGAGCGAAGTGTAATATCACCCTTCAACATTACGCTCTAGAAGCGAGGTACATGTGGCTGTTGTTTTGAAATGTCAGCGGAATTTCGGGCTGGCAATGCGAACTCACGCCTTTCTCGGGACGTATACACTTGTAGAAATGCAACGTTTGCTGTTTTATGGGAAGTCCTGTTGCTATGGGTTTTTAAAGCGTTAAAGTAATGTTACTGGGGATTGGATTCAGGAAAGGGAATTTAACTGATAGAATGGAGGGCCTAATATTTAATTTATTACAAATCCCCCCCCGAAAAAGGGAAAATCGTCACGTTGAAAGGTGACATTTTCACAAACAATATACAAATGAACTCTTATATAATAAAGTGAGTACAATTACAATCAAATATAATCAAAATTAACTACATTATACAATTACATGTCTCTGAATGCAACATTGGTGGAAAGAAGTCACGACAAACAGCAAGGTGGCTGAGAATTAAAACACATCAAGGTTACAGAGTCAAGAGCTTTGTCCATAACCCATCATAAATTAACTTCACCGAAACAAAACCAAAGAAAAATCTCTTGAATCTTTACTATAATACTAAACTTACTCTTATGACTTCGTTGCACCATCACACAAAATATATAAAATTAAAGAAATATACAATGAAATTTATAATGAACATTCAAAATATATGGAATTAACATAGTATGCAATAAAGTTTATAATTATTATACAATGTGCAATGAAATTCAAATAACTGAAATATTTTTGGCTAATATATTCTAAATAACTTTTTAATTAAATCAAAGTTCTTTATTCAATAATGAGTCCTAAAATAACGTATAATTCTTTGAGTCCTTAAGCTCAGTTTAAAATCAAGTCGTTATACATTGTTTATCAAATAAGTCCTTATTGTATGTGGTTTATATTCAGTGTTTACATTTTACACATGATTTCAAAACTTCATCGTTTACACCAATTATACATCGATCTCCATTTTTCATATTCCTAATCTCGAATACTTACATAAATTTTAAAATAATTCACAATATATAATTCAGAAGATATTTCAATAAGTTCAAGTTCAAAACAACATTACTTTAGACAATATTATTACAAAATTGATTTCTTATATTATTCTGAAAGTTTCACTTCAATTACAGCATAGATTTAGATACCTGTCAAGTTTTTAACAATACATAAGATCATAAATTAAACAATTCAAAACAACTTGTTATAAATCCTTAATTAAGTAAATGGGCATCATTTTCACATTAGGTAAT
Organism: Dolomedes plantarius; assembly: GCA_907164885.2. Taxonomy (NCBI): domain Eukaryota; kingdom Metazoa; phylum Arthropoda; class Arachnida; order Araneae; family Dolomedidae; genus Dolomedes; species Dolomedes plantarius. The sequence goes on from OU015498.1 coordinate 43,189,760, forward strand.
TTTCAAAAACATTATGTGCTTTAACATCGTCACTAGTTTCAATTCAAAATATTCAAATTCTAAAATCATTGGTACCAATCATGACATCAGTGACAAACCTGGAGGTGAAATGGGCTATCCTCTGTGATGTCCAACGTGAAAGATTGTTAGTGATCACGAGGGTGCTGTGGTGCAAAGACAGCAAGAGGCTCATCCCTCTGCGGGAGGAACTACCCCTTGTGCTGGCAAAAGGTTTCTCCGGTGTCAACAAAAATAACAACTCAGATCATCAACTTACTTGGCCAAATTAGGGGTAACCTGTGACATGTCATGTTAGCCCTAACATTGACAAAATTTTTCTTTAACTTAGCACATCAACGTTTTCTTTTTAATAAATATTCTTTTAAAATAATTCAGATGGTAATTTGTGGAAGGCAAACTAGCATCAAAAATTCTCTAAACATGAATAACTAAGAAATTTAGGTAGGCACCTAAATCCATCAAAATTAGGTTTTCTTCATCAACAGTCTGCGTCAACAGTCTTCATTGGGTTATCAAAATATCGTAGGATTATCGGAGTCATAGTCAGGTAGTTATTTGAGTCACAGTTGGGTAGTCTTAATCATCACAGATAGGTTTTTTTTTCTAACACTATTAATTTCTACTTGGGATCTTGGGCGTTTTGGGGTTTACTGTTATTAAAATAGGAATTTTACTTCTTCTAGTTGCTAATCGAAAATTATATGCAGGGTTAAAAGGTCTTAATCTGGTACAGTGTACAATTTCCGAGGTTTTCTTAGTGAGGGAATTGGGTCTGTTAATTTCAAAATTTACTCTAGAAATTTGTTTCAAAATTTTATATGGACCAGAATAAGGGGGAGTAAGTTTAGGAGTATTTGGGTAACGAAACTCTTCTTACATTACTATATCACCTACCTTAAATTTAGATTCCTCAAAACGAGTGTCATATCTTTCTTTATTTACTTCATGATTTCTTATAGTTCTCTGTTTAGCAATCTTCCTAGCTTCTTCAATTGGTGGGTACATGTCTTGATCATCAAGTAAATTTTTGTAGGGTGGTTTTCCATGCATTAAATAAGAAGGGGGAAATTTTGTTACGGTATGGGGTGTGTCGTTATATTCATTCGTTATTTCACGTAATAATTTTGTCCAGGAGACTTTACCAGGGTGTGAATTTAATTTACATTTAAGCCTAGTAATCAGGGTCTGATTTACTCTTTCATTTTTTCCGTTTGTTTGTGGTCTATGCGAAGTAGTTAGCAATTGTGTAATATTATTGTTTCTCAAAAAATGCTTAAATTTGGAGGAAGTAAAAGCACTATTTCTATCACTTAAAATTTTCTTAGGTACTTGGTGTTGAAAAATTTGTGTTAAACAATTAATATAAGTATCTGTATTTTCATTTTTAGAAGCAAAGGTCCATATATACCTCGTGGCATGATCTATAACTATGTGTAAATATTTCTTTGTAGACTCATAATAATTTAAGCCACCAACAGTGTCTATGGCAAGAATTTCAAAGGGTTCACTGGTAGGGGTTAACATTTGTAAGAGACCAAATCTTTTTTGTCTAGACTTCTTATTTAATTGACATACTTCACAATGTTTCACATAGTTACTCACATCTTTAGTTATTCCAATCCAATAATATTGAGGGGATATTAGATTTAACATTGCCGAAACTCCTAAATGTCCATAATTAACATGAGCTTTTTCTAATAATTTTAAACGTAAAGAGAAGGGCACAACAATTTCATTAAACCTTGTTTTTTAATTGTCCATACATTATTAACTTTTTTAAACTTCTTACCGTTTACATTATCTAAATTTTGATGATGCTCGATTTCTTGCAATGTCAACAATGGGTCACGTTCACGTAAAGTTACATGGTGAGAAATTGGGTTTCTAGTTAACATATCGGCTTCATAATTTGTAGAACCTTTTTTATATTTAATGTCAAAATCGTACATGGAAAGTTTAAGTGACCATCGGAATAATCGTCCAGTTGGGTGTTTAATACTTTTTAACCAGACAAGTGCAGCATGATCCGTATGAACGGTAAAATGAGTCCCATGTAAATAACAATAATATCTATCAACAGCATCAATAATTGACAAGCATTCCAGCTCGGTAATGGCATAATTTTGTTCATAGGTTCTAAGTTTTCGAGAATGATAGGCTATGGGATGGAAACTTCCATCAGGGTGTTGTTGTTTTAAAATTGCGCCTACCGCTTGTCCGGACGCATCCACGAAAATATGGCATGGGTAATTTGGGTTATAAATAGATAAAACAGGTTTAGATATTAGAGCGTCTTTTAAATCCTGAAAAGCTTTCTGGCAATCATCTGTCCATTCAAATTTAGTGTCTTTCTTCAATAATTTATTCAATGGTACTCTTAATTTAGCATAGTTGGGAATGAATTTATTATAAACATTTACGCTACCTAAAAATCTTTGTAAGTCTTTAACATTCCTGGGAGGTTGAAGTTTCTTAATAATTTCTATATTAGCGTTACTCGGGTGATAACATCCCTTTTCCACTTCATATCCCAAAAATTTTATTTTTGTTTGGGCAAATTGGCATTTTGAAAATTTCAATTTATGTTTTCTTTTTCACAAATCGAGAAAATAGTTTTTAAATGCTCTAAGTGTTCTTCGAAAGAGTCTGAAAATATAATTATATCGTCAAAATAGTTGAGCGCAAATTTAATTTGGTATTTATTTAAAATTTGTCTGAGTGTTCTTTGGAATATGGCAGGAGCGTTTTTTCCAGCCAAAAGGTAATCTTTTCCATTCATATAAGCTAAAGTTTGAGGTGAAAGCTAATTTTTCTGTATCTTTTTCATTTAGTTTAATATGCCAGTAGCCACTCGTGAGATCAAGGGTGGAGAAAATCTTAGCATTGGTTAGTTGATCTAAAACTGCGTCGATTCGGGGAATTGGTTTCGAGTCCGTTTTTGTAATACTATTTAGTTTTCGGTAATCGATACACATTCTGGATTTTGAATTTTCATCTTTCTTGTAAGCCAAAGTAATTGGGGAAGCATAGGGTGAATGAGATGTTTTTATTAAACCTGCAGCTAAAAGCTCGTCTATTTGCTTCTTAATTTCGGCATTATCTTTTGGCGACGCCCTGTATGGACGAAGGGAAATTGGTAGTTCAGAATTCAAAATCACTCTTTGTGGTTCAAGACGTATACATCCAACATCATATTTATTTTCGCGAAAATATTATTATACTCATTCAATATTTTGTTCAATTGAACACTTTCATCATCAGCAACATTATTTTCATTTTCAATTTTATAAAAACGAGTATCACAATTTCTATTATATTTAGTATCAAGATTTATAGTATTATGAGAACAAGTATGTGGCACATTAGGATTATCATATGTTAAAAATATATAGCAATTATTAGTAACATTTTCCAAAGACAAAGTAGATGAAATATTATTTTTTCCTTGGTAAACACAAAAATTTTTAAAATCCAAATTAATTTTAAATAGATTAATAATTTCCGACGATAAAATTGCATACTTTAAATCTGTTTCAATAACATAAAAATTAACAAATCTGTTCAACTTACCGATTCGGCACTTTGTAGAAATTATTTTATCAGTTTTTATTTTACCTGAGAGGGCACTGACCTGTGAATTGTCCGATGGAAGAATTTTCACATAATATTTAATTTTATCATATACAGTTCGAGAAATAATGTTAATGGTGCTACCTGTATCTATCAGGCCGATAATCAGTTCAGTACCGATTTCTAGGTCTACGGTGAACATCCGTCATTGTCGCTGTTCTGTCATGTTGCTGTTATAGTTGTTTGCATGTTGTGGAGACTGGAACCGAGTCCTAGGACGTTCCTCTTCTCGAAAATTCCGGGGCCATCTATGCCATGGTCGCGGTTGTTGGTGCCGGAATCTAGGTGACTCGTGTTGTGGGAATCTGTCATAGTCATCTCGCCGATCGAACGGTCTGCGAAAACCGGACTGTTGATTATGCATGTCTCTATTATGGTGATCTTTTCTCCTATCTTCGTACCTGTTGATCATTTTCCTCGCAAGGGAAATCCACTCAGTAGTTGTACCAACGTTACTTATTAAAAATAAATCCCTGTATCTTGTCGGCAATCCGTCTGTGAGATCTTGAATTATAATTTCTTCAAGTTTTAATGCTTTACCGATATTAATTTTCTTTTTAAAATAATCATTTATATTTTGACTTCCAGAAAGGCTCAACCTGCTGAAATCTTCGGTAAATCGGAAGAAGCTGGGGCGGTTGGCGACTTTTTGGCGATTTTTTTGAAAAGTCGCCAATTTTGAAAAGTCGCCAATGAGTCCGCCATTTTTTTTCAACCCCTCATATTTTGTTGTTTTGTTGTTTTTAAAAGTTTAAACACCAGAACAACGAAATATGAAGGAGGAAAAAAAAGGGAGAACTCAGAAATTCTGGCGACCTTTCAAAAAAATCGCAACATGAAAAGTGTAAGGTATCCGACTACGTTTCATGAAAAATAGTTTAATAATTACATTTAAATTTTAAGTTTTGGTTTCGAAATATCGGAAATTTATAATAAAAATTTACATTTGCATAAAATAGTTTATTAATTACATTTCAATTTTAAGTTTTGGTTTCGAAATAACGGAAATTTATAATGGAAACTTACAATTGCATAAAATAGTTTAATAATTACATTTAAATTTTAAGTTTTGGTTTCGAAATATCGGAAATTTATAATGAAAATTTACATTTGCATTAAAATTCTGATTATAGTACAGAAAAACATAAAAGTAGATTTAGAAACAGAAATTTACAACCTGAAGAATTTTTTTTTTAATCCTACGCCCTTCTAAAATATAAAAAATTTCATAATTTGCATAAAAATTGACATTTTAAATGTAGTCAGACACCTTACACAATTAACAAACAGAAAAATAATGATAATTGACTTACCTTGTTGTTCCTTATTTCCGTTAAAATTCGTCCGCATTTAATTTTTTTTTTTAGGTTTTATGATTTTTTTTAAATTTTTAAATTATTTTATTTATTTTTTTTAGATTTTTTCGGCTGTGGGTTTTCATATTCGTCAACCTCATCTTTAGATTGGGGGGGGGGGGGGGAATGCCTTTACGATCGCCGATAAGAAATCGAAAAAGAAATTTTCCGAACATTCATGCCGTTTTCTCCACATGAACTCGGCCAGATAAGAGTCAAATTGACTCTCACATTTCCGAGTTCCGCGGAGAGATCTTTTAATGGAGCTCCACAAACCCTCTATGGAATTTGTGTGAGCTCCAGAAACAGGGTCCTTAAAAGTGACACTGTGATTGACTGAAAGGTGTATGAAGCCTTCATCTTTAAGGCAATCATACGCCTTCCAGCAATCGGACACAATTATAGAACCCTGTTTAATATTCCTTTTAATCACCTCAAGCAAAACCAATTTACTCCTTTCATTCACAACCTCAAAAAAACATTTGTCCGATCCCCTTTCGACACCCCCAAAAACCCATTTTCCTTCGACTCTTTTCCCTCTATTAAATTTCCTCTTCCCGAATTTACTCTCATCTATTTCTACCAAAACTCCTGGACCCCCGATCATATCCTTCTCACCCACAACCATATCTACACAGACATCTCTACAGAAATTCATCCAATCGGTGATGGATCGATCGGACACATTCAGCTCGTGAGATATAAACTTCTTTGGGACCTTAAAAAGCCACAAATAAGTTAACATCAACACGCGAGGCATACTGAGATGGCTTTCTTCAAACCAGCTCCCCTTTCGCACAGATCTTTTCACTCGGTGAGGATTCTCACCGTACTTTCGACACGTCCATTCGTATCCATCAACGATTTCCTTTCTTTCGGTTAAATTCATGGAAGACTTGCAAACATTACATTCAAAAAAATTAGAAATTAAACCCATCATCATGCACCATTCTATTACACATTTTTTACCCTTTCGCTCCAAACCAGACAGGAAAATCATTGTAACTTTACCCTTCTCCATCGGCGATCGTTCGTTGAAATTGGTGAACAGCAAAGATAATCCACAGCTAATCCACAGAAAAAGTGCGGGAGAGTGCATATGCAAAATGTTATATTTCCCAGAAATCAGCGAATTTAAATTTAGAGCGAGGGAGGAGACCAATCAGAATTTTCTATTCAAATTACGTCAGTAGAGACCAGTGACAGGGTTGCTTTCAAAGGCGCACTTAGATGGAATCATGGGAGAGAAGCCAGATTTGAAAGTACATCATGAAAAATGTTTTAATTGCCCACCCACGCAAAATCTAATTACTTGTGAGAGCGGGAACCAATCAGATTCGCATATTCCTGCACATTTTTTCAAGTGAGAGGTGTAATAATTTTTAGAGTAGCGCCATCTATTTACTAAAAATAAAGTAAAAAATATCTTGCTGTTTAAAAATGATTTTATCATCAACCTGCATTAAAATTCATGCATAAACACTAGCTAATAAATTAATTAAAAGTTGAAGATTATAAGGGAACTAATTATGTCTACTATTAAGGGAGTTAAATATGGTTTTCCGATTGTTCGGTTATCTAGTGTAATATGTCCATAACTTTACTAACAATTTGATCTCATGGCATAACAAGAAAGTTAAAATTTTAATCTCTATTACCCAAAAGTGTTACAGAATTTAAAGTGTTCAATATTGCTCCCTTTAGTAATCGAAAAAATGCACTTAGCATCGTTCAATTTATAAATTCAATTTATTGATTTTTAAAAATTATGCATTAAAATAATTATAAATAATTAAAATTTACAACTTTAAATTCAATTTATTGATTTTTTAAAAAATTATACATTTAAATAAATATAAAAGAAAAAATGCATTTAGCATCCTTCAATTTATAAATTCAATTTATTGATTTTTAAAAATTATACATTAAAATAATTATAAATAGTTAAAATTTACAACTTTAAATTCAATTTATTGATTTTTTTAAAAATTATACATTTAAATAAATATAAATTATTAAAATTTAAATTTATTTTGTTAAAATCTCTTTAAATCCTGTGTAATATATGTAATTCTGATTATGAAACATACAAAATTAATTAGAATCAGAAAAAAAAAACTTATAATAGATTCCTATATACGTCAATAGATGGCAGCAGGAGCAAAACTAATGCTGGGAATAGATTCTGTAAACAGGGTTGCTATCAATGGCGCATTCACAAGGAATCGTAAGGGTAGCCAGAAAAGGGGGTACATCATAACAGGAAGTAAAAAAATCGCCAAGTTGGCGTCAGCCCCAAATTCTTCCGATTAACGAAATCTTCGAATGAAAACTGTTTTTCTTCTGAGAAATAATCACTGATTTTTATTTTAACTTCATCCCACTTTTGTGATTCTATTCGGTTTTCGATGTAAAATTCCAAAGCCTCGTCCGATAGAAAATCCGGAAATATTTGTAGTTTTTCTTCTTCCGTCAATTCAATAGTCTTTTTCTCGAAGAATTTCAACCAGTTATTAATTTTGACCAAACCACAAGGATTGAATTTCGGAAGATTACTTAATAGATTTGGCGAAGATATAGCACTGTTTTCCAATAATTGTTTGTCGTAAACTCCAGAATTATCCCCTTGTTTTTCTTCAGGTTGGTCAGAGTCACGATGATCAGCCAATTTTTTATTTAAATCTTTCGATGTCATTTTCGAAAAGGGAAATCAAAACTAGGTCATTTCATTTTCAAGTGCTACGCTGGCGAACTCCTATTGCGCTTCTCTCAAGGTCGGTATTTCACGCGCACACACATAGTCCAAGGCAATGGATTCGAAGTCCGTTGAGGTTGATACGCACATGAAGAATCGCTTTCGGCTCTATGTAATATAGTCATTACATATCGTTCTTAAAAGGCAACCTGAAAAGGAAAACTAGCTCAAATTTACATGGCTGGAGCTAGACTCAGCCTGAAAGGAATTAGAATTTTGAAGCAGTCGGGTCGAATCATTTTATTAGGAGCGATAGTAACATACGTCCTTTCATTTCAGATGCTCGGAGCGAAGTGTAATATCACCCTTCAACATTACTCGCTAGAAGCGATGTACATGTGGCTGTTGTTTTGAAATGTCAGCGGAATTTCGGGCTGGCAATGCGAACTCACGCCTTTCTCGGGACGTATACACGTGTAGAAATGCAACGTTTGCTGTTTTATGGGAAGTCCTGTTGCTATGGGTTTTTAAAGCGTTAAAGTAATGTTACTGGGGATTGGATTCAGGAAAGGGAATTTAACTGATAGAATGGAGGGCCTAATATTTAATTTATTACATATATATATATATATATATATATATATATATATATATATATATATATATATATATATATATATATATATATATATATATATATATATATATATATATATATATATATGTATATGTATATAAACTGTGTACTTGTGTTTCTGAGTGTCTAAGGCTCTCAATTATCCAATTCTCTAAACCTTTGATCAATAAAGTACATTCGAAAATTATAACTGAGGAAAAAATTGGTTATGTGACATTACTCCGAGGCTACGACTACTTAGAAGATATTTTCTTTCTCCGGGTAATAGAATTAAAAAAGGCACAATCATACGTACTTTTATCTTAGAAAAAACCAATTTAACCCAAAACAACTCTCGGAATTCAAAAACAATATCAGCCGTGTGATTGGAAAGGTTTGATGTTGTTCGACGGTCTCCGATGACTTTTCTCTCTGCAGGAGGCACAATCGTACAGTAAATCTTCTAATTCTGCAGTATTTTCTTTTAACGGAATGCTGTTTGTCACGTAACGAATGTAGTATTTCTATACTATTCCTGAAAGCCGGGAAAGAGATTATTTTTAGCTCCAGTTTAAAGACCTTAACTCCCTGATTAATGTGAAGGATTTTCGAGCAGTATGTTTTCATCTGGAGAAAGTTTGTAAACTTCCTAAGCATGGGCACATCTGAAAACTTATACGTCTAGTCCTCTATATGGAATTTTAAAAAAGACATAAAATGGAATAAAAAAGGGTTTTCCATTTTCTGCTTTCTTCATGAGTAGAAAAGAAAGTGTTGTTCACTATCTCTCTTAACATAACGATTTAAAGGATTTATAATTTCATGACATTTTATCTGGGTACTTACATATCTTATCCTAGCGATTTTAAGTGAATTAATGTTTAAGTGAGATAAAAATGGAATATATATATATATATATATATATATATATATATATATATATATATATATATATATATATATATATATATATATATATATATAGGGTGAATTTTATTAAACTGACACTACTCATAGACATCTATAGCGTGACCTATTAACCGGAATTCCACCAAAATTGATAAATGGACTAAGGTCGACATGGGAAAGTTTCCGTGAAAAAAAAAGTTTCAAAAGTCATCAATAGGTGAAGATATGGCACTTTTGATGTCGGCGCTCCCGAGAATTTGCACAAAACGCAAGTAAAACATCAAAATTCAAATTCACGACTACGTAGTCTACAACAGCCCCAGTATTTCGGGCTCTAAATATAAGGGGTGAATACCGAAAAAGTTGTAATAAGCAAACAAATAAATAACAAACAAATTTCACGTCAACAACGCTTAATGCAGAAAATTCGCTTCACCCTGTTTCAATGTGACACCATCCTGGTGGACAACATGCTGAACACCACATTCTCAACGGCCGAGAGTAACATGTCACCAGGAATGCTCATCACAATCCGGGATATGTTGTCCGTTAGGGCCACCAAGTTAGACACTCCATCAAGATACACCTTGGATTTTAAATAATCCCACAGAAAGAAGTGACATGGGTTAGGTCCGGGGAGCGAGGTGGCCATGGAAGTGGAAAAAATCTACTGATAACCCTTTCTTTTGTAAAGTGGTGGCGCAAAAGATTCCGCACTGATATTTATAGCCCATAATATTAGCGCTGCTGTAGACTATGTAGTCATGACTTTTCATTTTGATGTTTTATTTGCGTTTTATGCAAATTATCTGGTGCGCCGACAACAACAGCGTCAAATCTACCCCTATCGGCGACTTTTGGAACTAATAATTTTTTTCATGGAAACTCTTTCCCATGTCGTCAATAGTCCCTCTATCAATTTTGGTGGAATTTCGGCTGATAGATCGCGCTACAGGTGGCTCTGAGTAGTGTCTGTTTAATAAAAATCACTTGACCGTCTGTATACACACACACACACACACACATATATATATATATACAGAAGGTCGTTCGCACTTTATGGAAACGATTTTGATAGTTAACTTTTATGTATAAATTCCGTATTTTTTTATGCGATTTACTTTTATCTGATAGACATGATTCTTGACAATAGCTCTAGCTCGAATTTTCCATGAAAGTAAACTTTTTCTTGGTACTGTCATGTCAATTTTACCCCATTCCTCTTGGTCCATTTTCCAAAGTACGTCCATAGTTCTTGGATGCCGTTTTCCCAACGCTCGTCTTAATAAACTGTAAACGCTAAAGTCCATTGGAGAAGCGTCAGGTTATTTTACAGGTATTTCATTAAATGGGATACACTTTATTCCTGTTTTCTGATTCTTTCTTTGCTAAATTAGCGGCAGTTGATTTAAACGTATGACTTCTTCAAAAATTGGTTCTAAAATATTCTGCTGATAGTAAAGTGAATTGATTTTGGCTTTACTTGAGAATTTTTTTATTTTTAATTTGCCGTTGTAACAAAATCCTGCAACTATCATGAATCCTTTTGGGAACTTTTCTGTACACTGACGAAGCCATTTCGTACGGTCATTCCTGTCAGTTGAGCAATAGAAAATTGATTTTTTTTATTACTTATATACACCCTTAACTCGTCGAGTGTTATCCCAAATTTCCACTTTCAGCAGCTAGGTGTATGTCATATAATTTTCTACAATTTGTTTTTCTTTCAGCAATATGCTTTGGCAAAAGCCGATGAACCTTAGGCTTAAAGATCTTTTTTAACTCGAAATATTTATGAATGATTTTACTTACAGTGCCAGAAGACATTCCTAATTTTGATGTAATGGATCTTTTTGTCGGCGGATTTTCGTTTAGGATCAGAGACTTCACTTGCTTGATATTTACCTGCATTCGAAGCGTCTTAGGATGAGGTTTCGCGGTCATGTTTTCATTTTTACTTTCAGTTAGACCTTTTTTATCTTTCAAATTTAGTATATTATAAATATATCTTTTTGAAATGCCATAACCGCGATTTTTACACCGCTTTATAATTTTTTATACGAATATTTCTCCTCGGGAAACGTACTTACGTAACCTTCAAGCCATCTATCAATTTTAGGATCCATTTTCAAAATAAATCTCTCAATTCACATTCCAATCAAAACAAAAGAGTAACAGACGATTGTTCTGAAGTTGCCAGATCTTTATCCCCAAATGCAAATGCCAAAAAATAACTACAAAATCAGTTCCATAAAGTGCGAACGACCTTCTGTATATATATATATATATATATATATATATATATATATATATATATATATACATACACACACATATATATATATATATATATATATATATATATATATATATATATATACATATATATATATATATATATATATATATATACATACACACATATATATATATATATATATATATATATATACAGTGGCTCCCAAAAGTGTTCGTACACTTACGATTTTCAATGAGATAGGGGTCTATCCATTGATTAAAATGAATATTTCAGAATGGGTATTTAATAATAAGATCTATAATCTATTCTTAACAAAACTACATGAAATATTTTGAAAACATAGTAAAACTTTATTTTTAAGAAACCAATAATCCAAAAGTAACAAAAACTTTATCTCACAAAAGTCATCGTACACTTGTACAAAATCTCTACATATTAGTAAATATTCTAATTTTTCGTTAAATTTATATTTAATAGGATATCCTTTAGCATCCACAACACTTTTAAACGTCTGGGAATAGATTGCTTTAGCTCTTTTGTAATTTTTGCATCAATGTTCATCCATTCTTCCATCATAATTGTTTTTTGTTCGCTTTTCGTGTGAATTTCGTGTTTTCGTACTCGAACCTCCAGTTCTCTCCAAATATGTTCTATTGGGTTTAAATCTGGCAATTGAGGTGGTGTTTTCAAAACTTGTGGACATTTATAGAGACACCAGATGCGAACGTTGACAGCCGTGTGCTTAGGATCGTTATCTTGATAAAAAACAAAGTTGTTTCCAATACCCAAATTTTGAGCTGATAATTTTAAATTGTCTCTTAAAATATTTATAAAAACAGCATGATTCATTATGCCATCAATAAATACCAAATTTCCTAATCCTGATGCTGACATGCACCCCCACACAAGGATACCTCACCCGGCATGCTCCTACAATGCCCGGTTCCTACAATGTTCTTGGGATTAAGTTCCTCATTTTTTTCTTCTCCATACAATTATGCGCCCATCAGCACCAAAAATGTTCATCGGCAAATAAGACATTATTCCAATAGGTTTGGGGCTTATTTATCATTGATAGTGCGAAGGGAAGCCTAAACTTTCTGTTTTTCTCACTCACAAAAAATTTTCTATGGGCAGAACGCCCATGTAATCCAGCTGTTCTGAGAACTCGTCAAAAAGTTTCAGGTGAAATTGAAGTAGAAAATATTTCATTGAATTCTGCAGAAACTTTTGCAGCACTCAAACTTGAATTTTTCACAAATTTTCTAATTATAAATCTCTGATCATGTTTTGTTAACTTTGTCGGACGACCTTTTCTTCCCTTGTTTTCGATCCAATTTTCTTCTTCAAAGCGTTTTTCACATACTGCACAGTAGAATGGGATAAATTAAGTAATTTAGCAATATTCCGAACTGATTTACCACTACTATGATGAAGAATAATCAATTTTCGAATGCTGTTTATTGTTTCTTTACGACTACGAGCCATTTTTAAATAATAAATAGAATATTACGGAGTAGGCAAGCAAAAATTAAAGCCAAACGATATTTTAAGTGCCACCACAATTCAAAAATAAAAATAAAGCGCCAGAGGATAATTTTAATTATGAATTTATCCGAAAATATTTCAGTGTACGATGACTTTTGTGAGAAATAGTTTTTGTTACTTTTTGCTTACTGGTTTCTTAAAAATAAAGTTTTACTATGTTTTGAAAATATTTCATGTAGTTTTGTTAAGAATAGATTATAGATCTTATTATTAAATGCCCATTCTGAAATATTCCTTTTGATTAATGGATAGATCCCTATTTCATTGAAATTCGTAAGTGTACGAACACTTTTGGGAGCCACTGTATATATACTTACTTACTTTAGTTTCATTTCCCTAAAAATTAATATATAGTAAGTAATTGAATTAATCAAGTAGTTGAATCAATGATGTTCACGGTCAGATACATAAAAGAAATAGCACGAAAGAAAGGCAAGCGATTTCACCCGGTGCATCGAAATCATGCCCGGAGACCAATCACTATAAATGTCGAAGTCGGTATCATTTCTGAGAGAGCGTATGACATGTCACGTTATAAGCGCTAGGATTGATTCTCTTGTTTACTAGTTTCGGGAAAGAAAAGTTTTAGTCCTTGAGCATGTTCCTTATGTCAGATTAGGAGAAAAGATATCTAGCGATGCATTTCGTGTATTTCATTTCTAAAACTGGATTGTTTTCGTTTGGGTTCGTGAATGTAATCTTATGATCAAGCACAATGTTTTCTTATGTTTTTCGCTGGATGGGTGGTATTATTTCCATTATAAACGTAGTTGGTTGTGTTGAGTTTCTCAGAAAGAAATTTTTTCTTATTGTTTTGTACACTGTCTCATTTTTTTGTAGTATATATAGATTGCACTTTTATGAATGGAAGGCACTCTGTGCTTTAAACCGTAAATTTCAATTATTGCAAACTTAATTTGATGTGTTTTTTGCATAAATATTTCCCCTTATTAATCTATATATATAAAGCACTTCAGTGACTGACTGAGAGATAACGCACAGACAAACCGTTGGACCTAAAGGGCTGCAATGTTGCATGGAGATTCTTCTTATAGTGTATGGGTGCACTAAAAAGATTTTTGAAAAATTTTTCTTCGATTTTTAAAATTAAATTTTGAAGCCGTTTTTGTGACTTTTTTAAAGTTTGCATTTAAAATATTAATCTGAGTGTTATAAAATTTAAATCACGAGAAAGATCATAAAAATTCCTTTAAAATGAAATCTTTTACGAACCTTTGCCTCCCTTTTCTGATTTTTGGTGAATTTTTAAATATTAATTTTTAGAATTTATTTTATTAAATGCTGATCACGTGGTTTCTTTTGATTTGTAATACTTTAAAGTGATTTTGCGTCACGTGCATAACAACGAAATAAATTGTGAAAAAAATTAAAATATAATAATAGATAATATTTAAACACTAGACTAATTGAGATGGAAGTTTTTTAAGAATTTAATTCAAAATAATATGTATTATGGACATTAAACATAAAAATTAATTACATACATTCTCCGTTTTATTTATTATATATATATATATATATATATATATATATATATATATATATATATATATATATTCTAAAAAAAAAGTAACTGCCGCTGCTGTCGAAGCCGCTGTCAAAAGATTGTCACGCTATCTCCTCCGAAACCGCTGGGGGTATGGAGTCGAGACCAATACCAATAGATGCAGAACAATGTGGGGAAGAAAGTAAGACAGGTCTCATCTTCGTCGGCCTTTAAGTTTGTTTTTTATTTTATGTTTTGTGAAAAAATATTGACTTTTTCATGTTCAGATTACGATAACTCACCAAAATAGGATCGTAGAAATTTGATATTTTTACAATCTAAGACTACGTACATTTCTACTTCAAACAAAACCTCATTTGTTTAAAAATAATTTAAAACAGACTAATATTTTTATTAAAATTTAAAACCCACTTTTTCGACAAATTTATGCGTTTCGACAAATATAAGTTCGATACTCTCAGATTTATTATGTTAGAAAACAAATATTTACGTCATCTGGAAGATGAAAGCTTCCTCATTCATATAAACCTCATTCCAAGTCTCTATCTTAAAATTTCGATTTTTAATTGAATTTTAAAGAAATACTTCAAAAAAATCTTCTCATTCGCTTCCTTCACAGAAGGACATGAAAGAAGATCCAATTTTTCACCCATAGGCGGGCTTCATCCACTTCGCATAAGGGCGACTGACAACAGTAAATGGCTGTTATATTGCCCGAGAAACACCCCTATGTATCTCGCTATTAAACATAACAGAGGAGCATATACTAGGGGCAAAGCCCCTAGTATATATATATATATATATATATATATATATATATATATATATATATATATATATATATATATATATATATATATATATATATATATATATATATATATATATATATATATATATATATATATATATGGCATTAACTGCATACATTGACCGTTGTATTTAATTTGAATGTACTCCGTAGCGAAGCACGTGTATTCAGCTAGTATTTCATATTTATTTTTCAAAAAGAAAATTAGGAGAAATGTAAATTCCAATATTAGATTTACGACCTAACGTAAGTTTACGTGAGCAAGACACTAAGTAACGCAGCATGTTTCTGGAATCCCGCATTACTAAGCTTTTTCAGCTATTTGGACTGTCCACAGTGGTGTTGGACAGTCAGAAAGGGCAAGAGCGCATAGTTAAAAAAGCATGGATATTAATGAAGGAAGCAAAATCAGCATCATGGAAAAATATAATCATAATCAATTGGGCGAACATTCTGCTCCGTTTTGGTGATAAAATTTTATAATTTTTTCTTGTATTAAAATCTTATAATTTTTTCTGGTATAGTGGACTGGTTTTCGTACTACCCCTAATTTCTCCTTCGAATAGCGTGGTAATAAACCTTCTGTATTTAATTGAGGTATTTAATTTATGACTCGAGAGCCCTTAAATACAAGTATTAACGTGCAAATTATTTTTTGAAGAAAACTAATTCTTTATAATCAGTTTTGCATTAAATTATAGATTAAATCGATTAAAAAAATATTCGAGCAGAAGAAAGCGAACTGCTGCATGAAAAAAGATACATACTGACACAAAGCAGTAAGAATCATCAATGCAGAAAATTGGATACCTTCAGGTTTCTTAATGAAATCTTCAGTAGTCAGATTTCCCTCAACTAGGTATTAATAAAATATCATTCCCATATAAATATTCTAGCTGATATTTAAAGATCAGTGTATCAGGGAATTATTTTTTTTATCACTTGGATTATTTTTATGCTGTATTGAATGATCTCATGCTGTCACTAATAATATATAGTCTTCCACATTTAAGTTTCGGGTATTTTGCAGTATCAGAGTTTAAAAACTATGAAGATTATATGGTAAAATAAATGCTATTTCATAAATATTTATGAAATGAAATTATCATAGCCTTTAGTTTTCATTCACGATGGCCTATATTTCCCATGCACTTAAGCCAGACTGTTTTAACATGAAATTCGTTATATATGTTATAAAGCCATGTGCTTTATAACTTGCTCAATTGTAATTTAATTGCATTAAAAAATATCGAATGAAATTGTCACCAATGGGGGCGATGCATGCCAAGTAGGACAGCCTTTCGCGTCCACTGCGCATGCGCTTGGCGTAATATATGCATACTGACGACAGGTGGAAGGAACGGGTTTTTGTGGACTCACTGAGAAGACACTCTTGGTTCGACGGCGTTAGAGCAAAGTCTCTTGGTATGGTATGGTGTTGGGAAGTGGTGTGTGGAACAGTTTTAGGCCTAATGTGGTAAATTGTAGTTTTTTTCATAATATTTGCAATAAGTATCTTCTGAGAATAAAATAGTCTTTTATAATGTTCTCCTTTGCTATTTGTTTCTTTTAATATTGTGAGCCTAACTTCATTTAATATTAATAAGCGTTAAATTTATTCATGGTACTTGAGAGCCACGTGGGGCGTGCAAAGGTCTTATGCATAAGAAACCTTTTTTATAGCTGAAAGGTTGGTCTTAATTATATTATCATCTCTTCACAGTGAGATGTAATATGGTTATTGTTAATTCAACAATTGGAGTTTCTTTAAGCACAACGCTCTATACGCTTTTAATTTCTACGATCACTGATTCAACAATATGCTTCTTACAGCTAAGCATGTACAAAACTAATCCTTCTTCAGGGTGATAGCTCTGTCCATTTTCCACACGTGATTATCCATTGAAATTAGTTCCTTTAGCTCAAAATTTTCCTCAGCCGCAGCGAATCATTATTACATGTTACTGTTGCTACTGATCCGTAGGAACTATATACTTGATCCAAAAGGTCATTCCCTCTCAAAAAGTTGTAATACTTAAAAACGGACGCTAAGACAGGTTGAGAGAAGGATCCAAGAGGGAGAGAAGGTGGCCAGAAGAATCTCAGGTAATGGATCACTTGCAGCACAAGGTAAGGTTTTGCATCCTTGGACAAAAGAAAGGCCGCTAATAAATCTATGTTAAAATTGTGTCTTTGATCCTGTCACCTTCAAACTTCATCGATAAATATAGATGAGTGTCACAATATCACTCATGGGAAGGTGGAATTTTCCACTTTTCGTACTTTAAGGGGTTCTGTTTAGTGTCAATTTCATTCTAATAAAGAATGTTAGAGGAAACCATTGGAGCCCTCCTCTATTAATCATCTATAGCAATCTTATTAAAAGGTATGTTTGCATGCGAAGGAATCCAATGTGTATGAATTGTCTATGAAGATATAAGGTCTGTACCGTACTATCTCACCCCGAAGTCCGTGCGTGGACGTCAATCAAGTCCACAGCTATATCTTAGAGCACTAGACGCATGCGTCTAGAAGAAAAGAATTTGGAGGGGAGAAGATTTGCAGTGGAGAGAGGTCATTGGCCCCGCGAGAGTGGAAATCACGGGCTACAAGCGAATTTTTTGTTGCTGTCTTCTGTTCTTGTATATAGATATATGTATGTGTGTGTTTTGTGTGCTGTAAATAAACGAAGAAAAACGCTACCTGATGTCTTTCCTAACGTGAAAGTTTTGGTTTATTGGTCACGTTCCGTTACAGGTCTTAGGCTATTTAATAATGCTGATGCTGGCCTGAACATTATTACATACTGCGTACAACCATCATCAGTACAATACCTTACTCTCACTAGTGATACATTTGCAGTTTAAGAAAACTATTTAAGGCTGCTGTGTACTAACCCTGTTGGATTCGCTCATCTCACTGTTAAAGAATAGAAAAAATTCGTCCATGGATTGCCGCTTTAGATTTAATGATTTAAAAAAAAATTGTTCTCCGTAAAAGAGAAAGAAATTTTACACCTGGCATTTTTCGTTTAAAAAAAGGCGAATAATATTTTTAAATTAAAATTATCCAGGGGAAAAATCTGGTCTCATGTGTTTCAAACGCCCATAATATTCTTTCGTGGATGATATTTATAAAATGAATCCAATGAGTTATTTAAGGAGCAGAAAAGTTCAGGCTATCTGAAAATACCACTTTTTCCATGTTTTTATTAACCATGTTTTTATTTTCTGTGTGCGTGTGTGTTTGTCGAGTACAAATCTTGCAATCGATTTTTAACTTACTTCCCGACTAGCTAGACATTTGAAACTTTTAGAATAGCTCAGAATACGATGACAATGCATTATTTTAATACTTTTAGCCATCTTTAAGCAGTATTGAATTCATTTTCAGTAAATTTTGTTTTGTAGACTTGTGAAGTCATCTGTCAGCCGGGACGGGAAGGAAAAGTTAAACGCAAGTTAACTTCCAATTAACTTCATTTTCTTTCAAGTTGATGGGATAATTCAACAAAAAAATTTTAAAAGTATTTATTAATAGATAGAATTGTCAAGTTTATAGGATTCAACAGAAAATTTAAAAACATGGTGTATAAAAAGTTCTTTTTATCTTGAAATTATTAATGGATTATCAGCATTTCTATAGCTGTAAATAGTAGACAAATTTTCTCCATAGGTTAACATTGAGGTGAGCGAATCCCATAGGGTTAGTAGACAGCAGTCTTAAGCATTATTTTGATACTAACACTCTTGAAAGCAATACTTGAGCCTAATCATATGTAAACGCCCTCGATTCGGACGACATGTTGTATTCCATGTAACGTCACATATACCGTTTGACTCTGATGCTAACAATCCATATAGCTAGATATATTTACAGTCCAACCCCGTTATAGCGAATCCGTTATATAGTGAACTCACGCATATAATGAGAGAAAATTTTGGTCCGGCCGTTTTCCTATTCTACGTGATTGAATTAGTATTTTGTCAGTTTAATGCAATCGATTTTAGTCAATTTAATTCATTAATGATCATTTGTAGATTTTATCATTTTTTAATACATCATTATTACCATGTTTTTATTAACTCGCTTTCTTGTTTGTTTGTTTGTGTGTGTGTTTGTCCAGTACAAATCTTGCAATCGATTTTTAACTAACTTCTCGACTAGCTAGACATTTGAAACTTTTAGAATAGCTCAGAAAACGATGGCAATGCATTCTTTTGATACTTTTAGCCATCTCTAAGCAGAATTGAATTCATTTTGAGTTAATTTTGTTTTGTAGACTGGTGCAGCCATCTATCAGTTGGGACGAGTACGAAAAGTTAAACGCAATCGACTAGCTAGACATTTGAAACTTTTAGAATAGCTCAGAAAACGATGACAATGCATTCTTTTGATACTTTTAGCCATCTCTAAGCAGAATTGAATTCATTTTGAGTTAATTTTGTTTTGTAGACTGGTGCAGCCATCTATCATCTGGGACGAGTACGAAAAGTTAAACGCAATTGATTACTCATTTGATTCTTCTTTACTACGCATTTGATTATTTTCTTTCAAGTTGATGGTATAATTCCTCAAAAAAATGTTACAAAAGCAAATATTAATACATAGAATTGCCAAGTTCATATAATTCAACAGAAAATCTAAAAATATGGTATATAAAAATTTTTTTTTATCTTGTAACTAGCTGAAAACCCGCACTTCGCTACGGAGTACATTCAAATTAAATACAACGGTCAATGTATGCAATTACTGCCAAAATATATATGTATATATTTATAATAAATACGACGATCAATATATACAATTGATGTAGAAAAAAATATTTATATTTATAAAAAAATCATAAGGGATATTTTTATAGACAAAATAATGTCCAATCATCTGCCGCATTAGCAAGAAAAAATTTTTTTTTGTCTATTTAGTTGTTATGCACGTGACGATACATTTATTTAAAGTACCGGAAAAAGAAATCACGTGAGAAACATTTAATAAATTAAATTCTAAAAATTAATTTTTAAAAATTCACCAAAAAATAGAAAATAGAGGTAAAGATTCGAAAAAGATTTCATGTTAAAGGAATTTGTATGATGTCTCTCGCGATATAAATTTTATAACCCTCAAATTATAATTTTAAATGCAAACTTAAAAAAAGTTACAAAAACAGCTTAAAAATTTAATTTAAAAAAATCTAAGAAGAATTTTTGAAAAAACTTTCTTAGTGTACTGCTACACTATAAGAAGAATCGCGATGCAAAATTTCAGCCCTTTAGGTCCAGCGGTTTGGTCTGTGCGTTGTATGTCAGTCAGTGAGTCAGTTACGGAAGTGTTTTATATATATATATAGATTATTGAATACACATTGCAACTAATGAGTTATACACTTTGTGAACTCTAGCATTTTTCTTAACGGTTCGAATATAGCGAACCACCGGATAAAACGAACAAAATCTTTGGTCCCTTGAAGTTCTTTATAACGGGGTTCGACTGTATTTACTTTAATTTAACTCCAATGGCCATCAATAAAAAATACAGGGTAAAAAAGATAGATTAATCAACAAATAATTCTTTTTCCAGTAAGAAAAAGTTCGGAATCGCAGTTAAACCAACAAAGATTGATGAGTATGTGTATATCCACACTTTTGAAATACTTAAAGGGAGCGATGCTGTATTCTTTCTCGTGTAGCGTTCTGCGTGTCGTTCGAGGAAATGGAACAAAATTATATATATGGAAATGAGACTCGGTTTAAAATGAATAATGAAGCCCCCGATAGACGGAAGAATAAAGAATAAAATGCAGGTTCTTAACTAAAATAATGGATGTGTCAAAAAGCATTTATTTCAGGGGGCTAAGTACATTGAAAGATGGAATGGCAGTCGAACATGGAAAGAGAGAAAAATTTCTTTCCTTCCGAAGTTTTTGATATTCATAAAGCTGAATTTTATTTCTCAAAAAAGGACGTAGTTGTTTTTGAGACGTGTTTTGCTAAAAGATATGCAGAAGTTTTATGAGAGAATTATTCAGAATATCGCTGTCTGTTTCTTCGGGGGCATTTGAGAGTGAATATCAGTTTTACATCGCAGAAAGATTTATATTTGTAAACTATGCCGATACTCCATCACCGACATCACTGCGTGAATTAAAATGATTAAGTATTATGTAATGGGGTGTCTAAAACAAATAAAATAAATGTGTAGATTGTGTGTGTGTGTTATTATTTTATCTTATCTTCATTTAAAGCATTGATTTTCTGATTGAATATACTGCACGAATACAGAAAAGTACCAGTTCAGTCTATGCTCACCTATTAGTTTATGAAAATAATGTAAATTAAAACATGAGGAATGAATGTAAGATGAAAAGTAAATTTTACCTTCAATAGTAAAGTTAAACTTTCATTTATATTTTATAACTAGCGGCCCGTCCCGACTTTGTTCGGGTTGAACAAAATATTATACCAATAAATTGTAAATCTTTTTTTACCTTAATAATAATCTAAATAATACATTAAATTAATTTTATGTTAGTTAATAATTAAAGTTAATTTTTTAAAAGAAAAAGGCGTGCCGGAGAACGGCTAGATTCGAACCGCTAATGTCAGAACAGAAGCCCACCGCGATAGCACCATGCTAAGGATCGTTTGAGTCTTCGCCACAAAAAGCGGTAGAGGACAGTAGCGGTAACAATGGAGATTGTTAGGATTAAGCCCCTAACTTTATTTCTACTGATCATATATATATACATAGTATATAGCCTATGTCCATCTGGAATAATGTACCTTTCAAACAGTGAAAGAATTTTTCAAATAGCTGCAGTGGTTCTGGAGATTACCCTCCACGTACAAAATCTCTCTCTCTTTATATATAAATATAGATAGCACCACGCTAAGGATCGTTGAAGACTTCGGCACAAAAAGCGGTAGAGGACAGTTGCGGTAACAATGGAAATTGTTAGGATTAAGCCCCTAACTTTATTTCTACTGATTAGATATACATAATATATAGCCTATGTCCATCTGGAATACTGTACCTTTCAAACAGTGAAATAATTTTCAAATAGGTACAGTGGTTCTGAAGATTACCCTCCACGTACAAAATCGCTCTCTCTTTATATATAAGTATAGATTTATATTTTTGGCATGATAACTCTATAGTCCTCTGAGATCTCTTTTGTAACTCAAGCGCATGCATTTTGCCCATTTTGGGTGTTTTAATGTTTAAACAGAGATTTATCATTAAACGGTTCTGGATTATTTATATTAAAAAAGTCTTGTGTAATATCTTTAAGTAAAATACGAAAGAATAATTTCCATTTAATACTTCACAAGCTTTGGGAATTAAAACCAAGAATTCAAACATAATATTTAAAAGTCATAAAATATTGACATGTGGTTCTTCTATTAAAAGTATTTCACAAAATATAAACCTAATTAAATGAAAATACGCCGAAATCTGTAGGAGGACGAAATATATCTTTTAAAATAATATATCAGCTATGCCACTCCTAATTATTCCACATTCGTGGGTAGAAATATGAATGTCGGAACTTAAATAAATATTAATATATCAAATTAGCAACATCTTTAACCTTTTCTCTGGGTAAGATTTGTGCTCAGAAGAAAATTAATGTACTTGATCGCCTGAGAGGAAACTGTATCATTTCATTCATATTACGAGTACGACACAAAGCATTTCCGAGTTGCTATTCATTTAATATTCGCTTAACGTGGATTTAATATTTTAGAAACGTAATATACAATATTTCCTTTCACACGATAAAAGAAATGATTGTCTGTGTAGCTATAATAGCCGTAATTAAATAATGGCCTCACATTATGCTTTAACATTAGTTTGAGAAGATGATATACACAAACAAATTTATTGTTTTCTAATGATTTGAAGTATTTGCTTGAAGTGTTTAAATTTTTAAAATTTAGTTGTCTATTACACACACACACACACACACACACACACACACACACACACATATATATATATATATATATATATATATATATATATATATATATATATATATATATATGTTGATTGCAATAAAAAGGAAGTTTTTGGAACACCATATTAGGGAACTCCGTACAGTAGGACCTGACGGGTCTTTTAAATAGCAAAAATGGTCAGTTCTATCTTGATATGTTCGACAAATAGCCAGGCCAATTTACTTGAGAGTATAATATACTTTTAAATTGCACTCAATTTAGTATTACAATTTAACTATGATAATTGACATAGCTCGAATGTCCAACATATAAATGTTATTTATAAGAGTAATACTCTTTGAAGGAACTAAAATAAAAACTCTGCAGCTGTAACATTGTTATCCGTTACATAAGCAGAATAATGAACTTTCAGTCTATTTCGCAGGATTGCTTCATGAATATTTCCTTCATCTTCATTCCTAAAGCCGCAAAAGTGTACATCCAATTCAAGCAGATAGTCATTCTCTGCAACAGCTCTTGACAGCACCTTTCCAGCAACCTACGTAGGTTAAATTGACCATTTATTACTTTCCAGTTAATACCCCACGTTATATCACTGATGTTAAAATATTACTGTAAAAGTTGAATTTCAGTTACAATAACAATTTTTCCTCTCTTTAATTTGGATATATTTAAAAAAAATGGTGCAAAATCGAAATATGTATAACCTCTAATCAATCAGAAATTAATACTATATCATTCATTCTTGTAGACATATTGGATTAGCTCAGCTTAATGTTAACCCACGGAGAAAAATTTTGTAATGATTGTCAACAACTTTTTGTAATGATTGTCAAATAAATTTTATTTACTCAGCTACCTTATTCATTTTAAAAATTTCATCCACCAGAGGTAATTATACGCATTTAAAACACAGTATACCACATTTCCCCCCACCCCCTACGAAAAATTCAAAATTCAAAATATTTACGTCTCATTTAAAGCATGTAAAAGATACCGGAATGCAACATTTATATCTCTGTCATGGAGTACAGTTTCAAAAAGTATGTTTAAGTCGACATTCATTCGACATTTTTTCACCGTAGGTCATCATTCAGCAGAGAATATTCAATACGTCTATAACCCTGGAGCCTTAAGCTAGAAACAATTACATCACATACTTTACAATTAGCAATGTTGACAACATTTTCCTTTGAGCTCTTGCAAACACACCTGAAATTTAGTTTATGTAATCCATTATCGGAATAAATACCTATCTCTAAGATGACTGATATTTTACAGCCATTTTTAGTCTGTTCTACCGCAGCCATTTTTTGTGGATCAATAAATGTCTGATTATAAAAGTGTAAAACGAGAATGAACTCATGTGCGACAATTTAAAAAAAAAAGCATTTTAGTTTATCATCCAAAATAAAATTCCTTAAAACAGAAATAAACAGATCAAACTATCTCACGAATCTCAACATACTAAACAAGCTATCTTTTGAATTTCATTCAGTAGAAAAGACAAAAGACTGTAAACTATCTAATTACTATAACAAAAACATTTTCAAGAAGACAGTTAATTTATTAAGTCGTAAAATGCTTTATTCTATCGGGAGTCTGTACGACTGTCTACAATAGTATAATCACTTGCAATCATTTTAGTCATAAAGTTTTCAACAAATAATTATTAAATGTTCTTTAGAATAGTTTTAAGCTTATGACTGTCACAAAGGTATCTGCGACATAAACATTCGCTTAAATACATAGTAAATGGAAATAAGTATTGCCTAATTTGTAAAGATATCACTACAAGTAAAGCTCCTTGCTCGACATAAGAGTCCGATCAAGTTCTCGCAGAAACGCATCACAACGTTAAATCTTTATACTTATTCAATTTTCTAAGACATTTAGTTAATTTAAATACATGAAATTCTAAGTCTTTAATTTTTTGCCAGGGGTTTTTACATAAATAAAACACCACATGGTCCATAAAAAATAACCATTCAATGGTGCAAATATCGACTTTAATATACGAGACAATATATTGAAAAATATGACAACTTTGCAAAGAAATATTATTGTCATTTTGCATTTCAAAATTCTGGAATAAAACATCTTTGCTAAATACCCATTGACTATTATAGTTGTAATTGTACAAAGAAAGTGCAAATATATATACTTGAGGATCATTACTTACTTCTCCTAGAGCATTTTCTTGAATTTTCAAGCTCCGGAGACAGGCAGATTTTCGCACTAATGCAGAGAAAGCGATTCCGGAATCTGCACTCATTTTGTTCTTTGATACGTCCAAATCCCCTATCGCTACATTTGAACTGAGAACCTTTGCAAGGAAACATCCACCTTCATCTCCTATCATATTTAGAGACAAATCGAGTTTCTTGAGCCTCGAGTTTTCAGACAGACCTGCAGCAATAAATTTCGCTCCCTCATCCGTTATTTTATTGTACTTAAGGACCAAAGATTCTAACGGACACTCCGAAATCAGTAGCTTTCCAATATACTGGCATATATCGTCATCGACAAAATTATACGACAGATTTAACTCAGTAAGACATCTATGCTTTAAAAACAGTTTTAGGATGGTTATTATTTGTTCCTTAGTGGCAGTACCGTTAGAAATTCGAAATTTCCTCAACTCTTTGAGCTTGCGTAGTCCCCTGAAAAAACTGTTAAAATCGGCGTTATTGAAATGCAGGTCTTCGTGATCTAAGTATCTAGGGTAAAGAATGACTATGAGGCTTTGTAACTGAGGAAAACTTTCGAATACCCTCTCGAAATCAACATATATGGGACTTTCTGGAGCGGAAATAATGTCGTCTAACTGATCGTCGAAGTTTTCGGACAATAAATCGATCGTAATATCTTTCTTTCTAATTTTTACAAGCTTTTGTATTCGTAAAAAGGTCACGTAGTTTGAGTAAATCTTTAAATTTTCAACAAGTTCCCAGATATCCGTCTGGTCGGGCACAAAGTTTTCAATCAGCTCTTGTGTCGTCCGATGCACAAACATTGACTTCCAATTATCATAGAAACGCCAGATGTCCCACGCTCTCCAGGACTTTAAACACATTCTTTTCCAGTACGTGCCTTCTTTAACAATAGGTAATGTAATATTGGGGGGCAAATCCAGCGGTAAATTGTTGAAAATTCTTTGCTCTTGTTCAACAGTTGCATTTTTGAGATACATTTCCAGATTTGAGCCTGTGATGTTAAGAGAGATATTTATTATGGTTGTCGGCCACTAAATAAAGTGAGTCATAAAAGTAAAAAAAAAGTAGTTAATTTTCAAAAATATAATATTCATTTAAAAAAAATTAAAATTGGTAAATAAGAGTAAAGAATTATCAAGCTGAAGGCATTTTGAAAAATAGATTCTTCTCTCGCATAATTCAGTATGTATTGGATAATAAATAGTTCAACAACAGAGATTTTAATGACTTTTACAGTTGCGCAATGTGAAAATCACTGATAACACTCTCTTCAGGCCTAGAATAGACCTGTTAATTTGCAACTGGTTGCTGTTATAACATCTGTTAAGGATTTTAAGAATATATTAGTTACACGTTTACCAAAGAGAGCGTTAGTTTCCCTAAATAAAAAGATATCGGAAATAGTCTGTGAAGCTTTGGCATGATATGGTTACACTAGACGTATTGGAAAGAATTGTAAATGATGAACGCTACATTTCATTCATCAGGACACATTGATATGATTTTAATGCACCTTTTTATATATCGCCAGCTTTCTTTCAACAGAATAAGGCAATGATCAAGATAAACCTTTCTTAATAGTTAGCGGAATAATTATAGTGATGAGTCCTGACTGCAGAGGTATCCTAATCGGCATTCTTCAATTCCACAGATGACCCATTTATGGAACATTTTAGGGAAAGACTTCAAGCAGAGTTGCTTTCTTCTCCAGGAGCAATGGTGAATAGATTTAGGTTCAGTAAAATGAATGACAGGAAAAGCCAAAATTGTTTATTCAATTTTAAGTGTTTCTTAAAGGATGTTGAAATCATACAGACATTCATCTGTTACTGATACTTCACAGGTTACTACACAGTTACAAATGTGCAATGTTTGAACAGCTAAAAGCGAGTTCATGGATCTGAAATCAACTATAGAGTGGTAAAAGTGTTAAATATTCAAAATTAAATAACTAAAATGTTTACATAGGATTAAAATAGATAACCTTGAGCTTTGTCTGCAGCTTCCACTATAATGTCTGCCAAGGTTGGAACAGGAGTTTTTCCCCAGCTAAAGTCCTCTGATCTAATGTGCCTTCCTTCAAGTTTAAGTATGTCTTGGGGGAGAAAGTGCAGCGTGGTAGATCTCTCATCTTCTACAGATAATTTGGAGGAGGATGTAAACTCTGATTGCGTTTCAGTTGTAGTTTCAGTTGTGGTTTCATCCTCCGTCTCAGTTATGGTTTCATCCCCCGTCTCAGTTGTGGTTTCATCCACCGTTTCTGTTGTGGTTTCAGCAGTCGTCTCTGTTGTGGTTTCAGTGCTGAAATCGAAGTACAGTGAAGGAAGACTACAATTTTTTTTATTATTGCGATACCAAAGTGAAATTTCAAATAAATGGGGAGATCATAAATCTATGACGCCCGATATAAATGGCTTAGGTCAAAAACAGTGATTTTTAGATACTTGTTAGTATTGATAAAAAAAATAAATAAAATATTTTGACTGGTATAAAAGGCTTACATTATTTACAAAATTTGTATAAATTTTGTATGCAGTATTACATTTCTTGTTTCATAATAAAATTTTCAATCCAGTCAAAAGATCTTTTTTTTTTAGCAATACTAACAAGTATCTAAAAATCACTATTTTTGACTTAAGCCCTTTATACCGGGCATCATAGAAATATTAACAAAGTCCACTCATAAACTGCAATGTTTAAACAGCAATGTTGAATTCAATTAATGATAAGATTTTTAGTGTTTAAAAGCACAATTTCTTTTAGGACTTTTACAGAAGAGACTAAAACCACATAAAACATTTTGACGTCTACTTTTACTTGCTAATTAATAATCTTTCAAATTTAGACATTGGACTGTAGTGAAGGCTCATTTTAATATAATTTAACAAAACATTTCGATCAAATTATGTTATTAATAATTCCAGTAAGGGTAAAATATCCATTATTATTAGGAAAAAGAATATTTTATAACCTAACTCTGATTAATACTTAAGAGCATTTTTGCTGATGTACCATCTTTCAAAATTATTGGCGAATTTAAAATCATGAAGAACTCGCCTTCATGTTCACGATTCAGAGTTATATATTGCTGATAACGCCCTTATTACACACACACACACACACAATTTTTGGGGAAAATTTAGGTTTTCTAAGCATAAGTTCTTTAAATTCGCATATTGCAACAGTAAAAATATGAAATGGATTGTTCAGCTTTCCTGCTGACGTACAGTTGAACTAACTATAAAATTTAATTCAAAATTCCTGGAACTCAGTAGCACATGAGCATACTTAATTTTCTGCTACCAATAAATTTTAATTGGGGTTGCTTGACTTTTATTTGAAGAAAATGGGTCGCTTTCGACAAAATTTTCGGACCACTGCCTTAAACCACAACAAAACCTAAATTAATCGATAGGCATAAATAGTCTTTTAAAAGATGCAGACATTTCACGAACAATATACCATGAATCATGAAGATATTCATTTATATTAAAGTTTATAAAATAAATAAATAAAAGAATAAGCAAACAATATGTTCCAAAAAAACTATTGAAAAGATCCTCCATTATATACAACTATGCAATGTCTTATGCTTAAACCAAGTATAAATAGCCCTTACTATTACTACTTACTGCCTCTTTTATTATTTTATCTATTTCAGGGATCACTAAATTTAAAGATAAAAAAGCGAAAGTTGAATATTAAGAGAACCGAGAAAGGAAAAAAAATGCGACTCCGTTGAAAATTAATTAGTCAGAACAAACTAAATGAAATGTAATGACCGCGGAATTGGGTTATATTAAAAAAGGATAGATTTCTTGGGGACTTTTCCTAATAGATTAGGCAGTTAATTAAAGTTGTAATACTTTTTAATCATGTCGCAATTTTTAAGGCTTAATAGGATTTTATTCCGCTTCTATAATAAAGACGAAGTATTTTACACTACATTCAACTTTTATTTCTTTCTACGGCATTTTAAATCGCAAATCCTTACGATTGGTCAAGGACGATACATAATAGATTGCATTCTTATTAATTTATTTAATGGTCGTTTAGTCATTAATTACCTCATCAATTATAGTTCATTTAAGGAATTAAAACGGATTTGACTGCTGTGGAAGACTAAGAAAACCAGTCTGTGAAATTGGATTGATTTTTTGTTCGTTACGGATAGTTTACTCAGGACTTTTACTTAATACTGTCCACGTTCAATGGAACTGTTAAATCACCAGAAAAAATACTTTAATGATTAACACTTGTCAGATAATCTCTCTCTATATATAAAACAGTTCCGTAACTGACTGACTGACTGATTGACTGACTGACTGACTGACTGGCATATAACGCCCAGACCAAACTGCTGGACCTAAAGGGCTGAAATTTTGCATGGCGATTCTTCTTATACTGCAGACGTGCACTAATGGGGATTTAAAAAAAATTCTTCTTAGATTTTTTAAATTAAATTTTTAAGCTCTTTTTGTAACATTCTTTAAAGTTTGCATTTAAAATAATAAATTGAGGGTTAGAAAATTTATATCACGAGAAAGACCATAAAAATTCCCTTAAAATGAAATCTTTTTCGAATCTGTACCTCCATTTTCTGACTTTTGGGGAATTTTTAAAGATTAATGTTTACAATTTAATTTTTTAAATGCTGATCACGTGGTTTCTTTTCTTTTTGTGATACTTTAAACTAATTTTGCGTCACGAACATAACAACTAAATAGACAAAAAAAAATTCTTTATTCTTCCTACGGCGCCAGACGATTGGACATTATCCAAAAAATATTAAAATTCAGTAAAAGAAATGTTCCTCAAACTGTACTATATTCTTTAGTATGTTCTATCAGATTTAATTTGAATATTTTCTTCTTCATTATTTTGTCTATGAAAATATCCGTTACGGTTTTTTTATAAATATATTTTCCCTTTTTTTTTACATAAATTGCATACATTGATAGCTGTATTTATTATAAATATCTATACTTGGCCTTAATTGCATACACTGACCGTTGTATTTAATTTAAATGTAATACGTAGCGAAGCACAGGTTTTCAGCTAGTATGTCATAAGATTTCACCCTATAGTTATTTATTCATGTAAATCTTAAAAAAAGTAGTATTGAAGCTCTAAATGAATTAACTAATGATTACCAAGCTGGGAATAGAGACCTATTTATTTCCTTTAGAAAGCTAAAATTCAGTGAACAGATGTGATTCTATTATTTCACGATATTACCTATGCATTGATCTAATGACAATTATGAAAGAGAGAGAGAAAAAAATGAAATTCTGTTGTAAGAAGTGATTGCACAGAGAGTGATATAATAGAGTTCAATATAAACAAATGTACACATACTTTATATATATATATATATACACCCGTTGTCCCAAAAAGGACAGACGATTTGAAAAGTCAATTAAAGGAAAACGGATAGTGATAGCAATGCACGGTTTGCTGCATTCTGCTTAGGTAACCGGGGAATTTATTCTCACCAATTTTTAAAATTAGTTACAAAGTTCGTCAACAGATGGCGCTGTTGACTGGGAAAACTATAAAACAATGTTTTAAAAGCAAGAAGCATACGCAAAGTGGAATGGATTGGCCTCCTTATTCATCAGATTTGACGCCAGGCGATTTATTTCTTTAGGGGTACTTGAAAGACCAGGTGTATCG
The DNA here is from genome assembly GCA_907164885.2 of Dolomedes plantarius. Taxonomy (NCBI): domain Eukaryota; kingdom Metazoa; phylum Arthropoda; class Arachnida; order Araneae; family Dolomedidae; genus Dolomedes; species Dolomedes plantarius. Next base: position 43,220,983 of record OU015498.1, read on the forward strand.
TCACAATCCACAAACTGTAGATGAAATGGAACAATACATGTTGCTTGTCAGAACATTCAAACTGAAATGTTTGCACGGGCGTCTGCGAATTTTGACCTCAGACTGCGCCACGTTGTAGCTGCAAACGGTGGTTATTTTGAAAACATTGTTTTATAGTTTTTCCTAGTCAGCAGCGCCATCTGTTGACGAACTTTGTAACTAATTTTGAAAATTGGTGAGAATAAATTCCCTGGTTACCTAAGCAGAATGCAGCAAACCGTACATTTCTATCGCCTTCCGTTTTTCTTAATTGATTTTTCAAATCGTCGGTCATTTTTAGGACACCCGGTATATATAGTGTGGGTCCTTGCTGCTCTAAGAAAAAGTTCATGAAATTCCAGTCCCATGAGAGAAAAATTGCAGCTTATTGCTATGACCTGTTAGGCCAGCCACACACTACAGTTGTAGTACGTGCAGTTGTACTACGTGCAAAATTTGCACACACGATCACACTTGAAGATAAAAAGTTATACAACTACGCTTCCAGCATTACTAAGTTGGGTAGTTGCAACATTTGTGCCCACTCGCAACTGCTGCATAACTAAAAATGGAACCAGTTGGACAGTAAGCAGTGACGCGGTGTTATGCTTTTATGTTGGCATCAGATGTCCAACTTTTAGCTGTACAAATCAAAAGCGATAGTACGCGGCTGTCTTTAGCGGTTTCGAAATAAGGAAATATATACTTGTTTAAAGGAATTCTGATAGGAAATAATTTACTTTCTGACTGTTTAAAATGTATCAAAGTCTGTAAACCAATGAAGCAAAGGAAATATATGCATTGACTATTTCTTTGTTGCAGTGACTCAAGAATCAAACCAATATTCGCGGGAGGGGCACTAATGACTCTTCAAGATGTCAAATAAACCGTTATTTCATAGCCTACGTTAATAATAAATTCAAGCAAACATGAGAATAGCACTCTGAAACATCAGAAGAAGAGTAGCGAACAAAACTTTGTTAGGAAATATCGGTGTGCTTCGACCACATAGTTTCTAATTTCTTCACACTCCCTGAATTTTTCATCGAATGGGCTAGGTACCAAAGTATTTGATCAGGTTTAAACATGAAGTATGCACTTTTTATGAACAGGATTGTTAAAAGTATGGAATATGCTTCTATATCTCGTCGGAAAGCAAACGTCGAATCATCCCAAGGAGTCATTCAGATTTATTGCAACAGTTATTGGTTGCTCCACTTTTCAAGTATTCTTCAGGTAGCCACTCAAAAAATTCTTAAGAAATACATTGAAATACTCATCTAAAGTCACAGATGAATAAATATATTATTAGTTCTGGAGTTAAGTTCTAAATTAACCCCGCATTTCTCCCTTCTGACATATTAGTTTCTTTCAACTATATTTGTTCAACCTTACTTACATACACACACACACACACACACACACACACACACACATATATATATATATATATATATATATATATATATTTATATATATATATTATATATATATATATATATATATATATATATATATATATGTATATATATATGTATGTATATATATATATATATATATATATATATATATATATATATATATATATATATATATATATATATATATGTATAAAGCTCCAAGCATTGATTTCTTTCATCAGCATATCAGAACTTCCTTATTATATTGCTGACCTTCAGACAAACTTTGGGAGTTTGTGAAAATAATTATTTGATAACTTCGGGGAAATTTTTATGGAACATATGCAAAGGAAGTCTGGCTATCATTCATATTAACGAGATATTCGGTATATTCCCGACAGGCCTTGTGTTGTCAGAAAGAAAAAAAAGAGTTTAACGTCATTTAATTGAACGCCTTAAGCCTCTTTGCGTTAACTTAACTGAAAGTATCCTATCTAATAACTAGTTATTTTGTTTTCTTGGTTGTTACTTATACTTGTTGAATCAAAATAAAAATCTATTATTTAGTGTTTTCTGTGCAATTAAAAAAATATTGCTATATATTGGTACATAAGTCTGGCATATTAAGATACACTATTTCATTTTTAGATTAAAAAAATTTAATCAGTTGTAGTAAAGTTTTGATTTCCATTTCATCCATTGGGATTTTGTCCGTAGTTTCATTCAATCCTCGAGATTTTAGGTGCAAACATCAGCATACGTAAAAAGACAATTTATGTAGGAAAAACTTAATTATAATTTAGTCTTTGTTTAAATTTCATAATCCTTAATTTTCGCTTTTTTTTGCCCATGTCTCATATTTCTGTCACGTATAATGTTCTTATGCTGGGTAAATTTGTCTGGATTGCATCGACATAAATTTAAAGGCTCTGAGGCCATTTTTGTCAGAAGGATGTAAAATTTAAAAAAAACAAAATTATTATTGGTAGATAGATGTAAACTATTTGCATCAAGAATCTTAAATTTTTTTAATATTTCCTATAAAGTTTTCTAGGTACTTTACCGTTAGCTGGGTGCCAGGCAAAATGTGCGCAAGCGCCATGTATTTTCTTTACATCGCGGACCACACCAAACATCGTGATTCCTTATTTTCGAATACACTCTTTATTGCCTCGTAGATTATTTATTTATTTCATTATTTATTTATTTATTTTGACCGCATTAACTGAGACGGATGTTGCAATTTGACATAACCCTGAATTATAAGCTTCCATATGGTGGTTATTTTTCAAATCTGGCAATGGAATTTATGCAATCAAACGCTAACGTTTACTGTGTTTTGTTTTACTGATTATAATTCCAGCAGATTCTTGGCGTAGCCGTCAACAGGCAGATTTCCATGAGGTAACAATATTGCAAAGTCAACTCAGGCTATGAAGTTTTTACACTGTATATACCACTGGCTTATACCACAGTGTTTACACCACTGGCTGTATAATATACAGCCAGTGGTATTTTTGTTAAATACCGCGTATTGTCGCATTTGCATTTGAGCTTGCGACACGCCCATGAGATAGCGTTTTCGAAACACGTAAGGAAGAACCATGAAGGGAAAATTACCAGTGCATAAATTCCCATTTTAGAAAACTCAGCATTGCGCTACGCTTATGGGGCAAAAAATTCCTTGGCGAGAATGTGGGATACCTTTTGGGGTACTTTTCCAAAAGGTACCAGACAAAACCGCTAGGTACCAGACAAAACCGCTAAGCTAAGAAGTTGGCGGTACCATATTTTCGGGCTGTTGGAAAGGATAGAAAATTAGAGAACTGAAAAATTCCGAATTTGGACTTTTTACTATCAGTCAGTCGTATAATTTTGTGGACCCAAAAATCGGATGCCACACCCAGACAATATAGCGGTTGTGGGGTTCTGTAAATGGCGGAATAAACTTCAGCATGGAACTTCAGCAATAAACTCGATTTGGAGTTTTATTTAATTGAATTTATGTGGCGAGGTTTGCATGTTAAGACAAATTAATTTTCAGCAATTGTAAACGAAATTTACAATTTCCTGCCTGCTGTGTAAATTAATCTTTTTTTTTAAAATTCATTATTATTTTTATATATATGTTTCAATTTATTAGTGTGAATTAAATGTAATAAAAATAAAAGTCCACCAGGTTCAAGTATTCTTTTCGCGTGAATATTTAGGCTTGGCGATAAATGCACCAACTTTTAAGCTTTGCGATTTTTGTCTGGTACGCAGCTAACAGAAAAGTACCCGATTCAGTTTTACTATTTCCCATTCTAACATTTATGATCGGTGAGGACTTGGCGACATTCACATTTGGCTCTAAGTGGTGCTTCAAGTACCGTTTTCTATAAACATCGTTAACTGTAAATCATCACTACTTCTTTGTATCGTTTCATCGGTATGTAACTCAAGCCCAAAATTAGTTCAAAAAATGCAATTTTTATTTTTTATTTTACAAGTCTGGAATAATGCTTTTCCAATTTTTTCACCTTTTTCATGCCAAACTAGATCACGAAACTAACGATTTGACAGTTAAACGAATTCTAAATGAGGGCATTAATGTCATTATGAACAATGCCAAGGAAATAATTGATATAATAGCAACTTATGATAATTATTTTGTAGTTATGTGTCACCTACTTACTGTGAAAATTGACACAGGTTTAACTAAAGCTCTTAGATATCCGAACTAACGCATCAGCCATCTTTTTGTCGATTGTCGCCAGATGAAATTGCAATATTGATCTGATGTTCAGATCGAAATTCTTTGCGTCTTTCCTTAAAGGACCTGATTTTATATAAGTTATGATATTTCATCTGAATTTTAGTAAGTTCAGTTAAGAGGAAAATTTAAACTTCCAGCTTCTCTCTATAGTCATATTCATATTATACCTGGATGTTTTATCATCGATGTTTCATAAATTGGGAATGAAAGAGGAACATAAGTATAGCATGGCAAGTGCTTTGGCTTCATTTGTGACAAAATGGAGGGTAACGAGCCAACCCAAATATTTAGGAGCTGTATGTTTGGCATTTTGACCTAAACTGGATCTAAGAATTATTGGCAGTTTTGTAAGATAGAATAAATATGCAATATCCTCCAAGGCATGTTTTAGGAATGTTATCTGGATTAGTGGACAAAAAATGGTAGGAAAGCATACTTTATACCATATAAAATAAACTGTATGAGTTTAATTCCATCACGAGGTTAAAACACATCGTGGCGAGGTTCAATTAAATTTAACTGTATGAGCTATTTTATTCTGTGATGTCTTTATATTCTGTTTTCATATAAATTTAAGTGACGATAAAGTGATATTTTATGGTGTCAAATTTGATTTCGTTGATTTTATCACTTAAACAAGTTACCGGTACTTCTTTTCTTATTTTTCTATTCTAATTTTAATTTTACTATTTAAGTCTTCGGCTATCGAAAAGATGCCATCTTTAATTAGGTAACGTAATAGATAATAAAAGAAGGTCCCACAAAAAACAGAAGTATTTTTAAATTCCGCTAGGGAGAAAAATGGCGCAAAATTACCCCGTTTATCTAATAATATTTTATGCGCCTCATTTTACGTACTCGGATGTAGCATCTTCAGTTTCAGCCTCCGTTGTTGCATCTGCTTCCGTTTCTTCCGTATCTTCCGTAGCCGCATCCGTTTCGTCTCCCCCAATGTCTTCCGACTCGGAATCAATTTCAGTGTCTTCCTCTGATTTCTTACTCGAAGTATCGGTTGTAAGTGTGTCAGACATTTTGAAATCACCGGGAGTGTTTATTTAAAAAAGAGTCCGTGAATACAGTGCAAAATCCGTAAAAGAAGAGAAGGTACGTTTGGCGCATTTCTTGGCCCAAAACAAAGATTCCAATTTGTAACCCTTCAAATGAGATATAAATTATGTTATTTGTAAATATTTCTCATTTTATTGTCTTTGAATCAGAACGTAGGTTGATGGATCGACGATATCAGATATTAATCAAACCATTCATACATTAGAGCATGCCAAAATATGCTAATGTCTGCAAATACAGATATCGATGCCATTTTGCAGATGAAATTTAATTATATTGAATGACCAAGGGGACTGTAAAAAAGGAAGGAAAATTGAAAAGTTAGTGACATACGCAAATATACATTTAAATCGCTTTAGTTACCAAGGAATTTTAAATCTGTACCACAAAGGGCCAAGGCATTATAAAATGTACTTAAAATAACCCGTAGGGTTTTTGGTTTTTCCAAAGAAACAAGCAACTATGCAGGACACATTTCGCTCATTCCTTTCAACAACGCCATATCTCAAAAATAAGGCGAAACGTCGCAACGTCAGTGGCTACGTCAGTTTTCGTCTACTATAGATCCCGCAATTATCGGGTGGCAGAAAACAGAAGCCGTTCCTATGCGTTTGCATGTGTTTTTGGACAATACCTTCATTTTGAGTTAAATAATTTAAAATTTTTAAAAAATTCCTCATATTTGTTGTATGTAACAGGTATTTTAACACTTTTCAATATTGAGAAATATAACGTTTAAGAGAATATAATCATTCTTTCGTTGAGAATGATTATTATTATGTTGAGATATGTATAGATATCAGGATAAGTTACTTCTGGCCAGCGTCTTGTATCGTAAGTCCAGTCTTCCTCTGTCAATAAATACGGGTCACATACTGAATAAACCTTTCCGAGCTGTACCTGAATGTTTAATTTAGGGATATACCTTTGTTTAGATACCGTATCTAAAGACTTTGCGTAATCTGAGAGCATTTTATTCAACAAGCTGTAAGAATGCTCATTGAACGCCATGTTAAATTATGCAATGTTTTGCAACTCCTCGCCAAACAAAAAGTAAAATCTGCAAGAGTTGAGATATGACATGCTGCGAGACACTGCCCGTATTGGCGATTTTTAGTTCTGCCTGTTTTCAGTATACCCTGAAAGAGTAGTATATCCTTGTAAGATCGTCATATCTCACCACTCAATATTTATCCACTAGAGAGCAGAATTAGTATTTATTTTTAATACATTTTATTCTACTTCTAAATTTTAAAATCACGCTCCTGAAAAATCACGTTTTTTGAAGTATGACGTTGTTGAAAGGAGTGAGCGATTTGTCAAGACACAACTCGAATTTTGTTTACTTCTTCAATATGACAGCACGCTGTGGGTAAACCATCATTGCATCCTGTATGGGTACAACACAAAAATATCAATGCCTAACCTAGTCGTGGTGGCATATGTAATGGCCATACCGTGTGGGTAGCTGTATTCAAATAAGTGTTTAAAATTCCTGTCATAAAATTATGGATAATCTTTAATACAGCTACCTTAGAATTAGATGCATTTCGTTTTAGGACCTGTTCACATAAGAGTCCGGTAGCGGAAGCGTAAAAGGAAAGATGACGCTGAGACGGAAATAAACCAATCATAGGCGTTAAAAATTTCGTTGCTGATCGTTTGGAGGTTTGTCATTGGTTAAATATATTTCAATACTTTAACGCTTCAACTAACTGACTCTTATGTGAACAAGCCCTTAGACGTTCGTTTATAAGGTAAGATACATATTTGTAACAAACTATAAGAATAGAGTTAGTTATAGGTGTTTCTTTAATTAATACTAGTTGGTACCCGTGAAAACATAACGGCTAGATAGTAAATAAATGTACTAAAGCACAAACTATACTCAACACATCATTGCCAAATGTTGAAAATCATAATAATGCACAGAAACAAATTAATGTGTTTAAGCTACCTCTTGCTTAGTATCTAAAGATCGATTTAAAAATGTCACTGATCATGCGCAAAAAGCAATTTTTTATTGAAAATTATCGCTAATTAAACAGAACGAAATAAACAATTTCCACAAGGTTTAATTTTATATTTCACAAACATAATTATCATAAAAATGGCAGAGAGAGATCTCGAGAGACTCCTTTGAATAAACGTGTTTATCATTAAAACACATCACTGAGCATGCGCAGAAACAGTGAGTTTCTAAAGCCAGATTTAAACATGCCACTGAGCATGTGTAGAAATAAATTTTTGACTGTAAATTTTATGACAAATTAATAGAAATTGCGATTACAAAAACCAATTTAGCCAAATCTACAGATTACAATATTTCGTTTAAGACCAAAATGAAGTAAATTGATGCAGTAGTTTTCTCTCACGGACTGCCCAAAAATCCGGCTTAGCAACTTAAATATATAGATGATTGGTTTCATTAAGCTTCAATAAACATGTCAGGTATCTTTCCACATTTCATTGCTGCCATCTGTTGGCTAAAATTAAAATGTTTATTTCGTAAAAAAAAAAAAAATGTCAGAAATATCTTCTAAAAACATGTAAAAAGAGATCGGGTATTTTCATGGGTCAATAATTGATTAAAATATTACCACTAAAAGCACTGTTTATTTATTACCATAGTAACTTGGCCCGAAACAGGACGAGAAAAATCAAATTCCCACTTCTTGGCTTACGAATAATAAATATATTGTAAAAGTTAAAATGTTTAATTTAATTTTCTAAGAGCATACTATTTTGATTCGGTATTCAAATCAGCCTAGATTTAATAAAAATAAAATTGTAGTTCTCCTCACTCCCACGTCTTTTAAAATAATTTAATAATAAAATTTTATATTTCATAATAAGATCATTTCTTGAACTTTGTTTTACAAAGTTCAAGAAAACTTTGTTACATATATTTAACTCCTTTAGCTTTAAAGGCAACAGCAATGCATATATAGCAAATATAATAGCTTAACTTTAATACAAACAAATCAATGCAATGTAGGAGCCTTACTCTGACCTTAAAGAAGTCCTAAAAAACAAGATTATTAGATAAATTCTTTTACAAGCTCTCTTGATTTTGACGTCAAAAGTGCAATGACCTAATGCAGGAAATTGATAATTTCTCCATCCTTATCATTTGTTAAATATTTTCTTTAGCTTCCCTTTCTTTTTTTCCCGAAATATTTCTGCGTTGGCGTAGAAATAAAAATCGTCGCTAGTGAAAATGTATGCTGTTAAATGTTGCATATCGTAAAAAAAAAAGTTCCATAACCGTTTCTTTTTTCAAGGATTTGTGTGTGATATTTCCTCCAAAGTATAACGGTTGAGCCGAGAAAATTAATCGGGATAATAAACTCTGACTGCAAGGGGAATTATGATTGCTTATTATTTTTCTCAAAAGGAATTTAGTAGATCACTTTATTTCAAGTCTCACAAAAGAAAAGCATCGGGATTTTTTCCATCCATAACGTGAAGGATAAATTAATAAGCCTCCACGTATTTAAAGAAAATATTAGCTTTAAAACCATGATTCATTTAATTAATATTATAGGGTAAGTCTAGGATAGATGGCCATAGTTTTTAAAGATTGAAATAAAAATTCTTAGTATGCAAACACAAGAAATATTTATGCATAATTAAAATTCTTATACATACACCCATCCTATTTTAGGCAAAAAACAATTAAACATTTAGAACAAAAAGTGGAAAACATAGTTTGGAATTAAAATGGCAGATGACCATCTCTCCTTCAAGCCGAGGACAGATGGCCATCCTATACAAGAAAGAAAAAACGAAGTTAAAATAGCAAAAAACGACACATTTCATATAGTTAATCATGAAAAATATATAGCAATTTGTAAAGATGCAATTAGATCACGGAAAATGAGTGAATAAAATTCGAATAAACAACATTTGAAGTATAATTTCAACCCTTCACTTTTCGTAAAATTTTACCACATTTTTAGCAAAGGTCTCGATAGTTTGTACACCTTTTATGGAACCACTTCAGGCACCTTATACATTTTAACCAGTCATCCTTTTTGGTTATGGTATTGTATTCTTCTCTCTAACCAACACGGAGATCCCCATCAAATTCTATTCCCTCGGAATCTGTAGAATATGATAATTTCAAATATATTCCATCTGTTGACGCCAATGGCTATGTTGGCAATCGCGAAACGCGCTCTTGAAAGAATACAAATATAGGTATCATAGTTTTTATTTCTTATGTTGGCATCGTAAACTAAAAGATATTAGAATTTGTTTGAAATCGCTTGCATCAAAAAGTTTGTTACGCTCGCACATCGTATGGTCGATGTTTCATGTATTGATTTTGTTCATACATTAGTATTGTAGATAATTCGTTTAAGTAAATAAAATTGTTATTAATTCGTGTGTCGTATGGTCGACAATGGTGTTGATATAATTTATTAGTCTACAGTCCATTCAAATAGAACAAATTTGGGACCAGTGCAACGTATGACATTTGGATCATATAGTTGGTCCACGTAGCCGGAGAAAAAATGGCACTCATTGTTCTAAATCGACAAAAATCGACATTGAAGGCTCAGATTACTAAAATAGAGACATACTTAAAAGAAAAGGAGGTAAAAGCCCCATCGGATATTTTAGCTGCTGAGTTAAAAATAAAATTAGAAAATTTATTGAAAAATCAATCAAGTTTGGATTACATTCGAATACAGTTTTTCGAGAAAGTTGATCCCGAAGAAGGTATAATCGGATATTGAAGAAGAATTTTCTATAGGGAAGAGTTCCGTATCCTGTGCCGGGAAATTTGGCGATTTTGTTTTTGGCTATAAATATTTCAATATGGTATATTATCATTCGTTTGTATTACGATGTTTTTATGGTGGTTTCTTATTCGGGTACTTACATATTAACGCCACCGCAGCTACAGAGTTTGTGGAGAGAAGTCATAAGAAATGAGCTCCTGATGTACGGACATTTCTAATAGAATCTGTCGGTAAAATGTTATACTTTTTCGGCATTGGTTATTTGAATTTTACGGCAAAAGTTTCTATATATATGCATTCTTTATGCATGTTTCTCTGTATCTCTCTAACATATATATATATATATATATATATATATATATATATCTATATATATAAAATTTCTATTTATCTATTCTTTCTATTTATCTTATTATTCTATTATCTTTATACATGCGTGAATTATGTGTCTTGGATATGGAGAATAAACCAAACAAGAAGGTAGGTGGACCAGATTGCATTGTGGAAATTGATGAAAGTTTGTTTACTAAACGTAAAAGTAATTGCGGTCGAGTATTACCCGAACAGTGGGTGTTTGGTGGTATATATAGAGAAACAAAAGATTCGTTTGTTGTCACTGTTCCTAATAGAAATGGCTCTACCCTTCTTGATAAAATTATTGAAAACATTGCAGATGGTAGCACAATTTATTCTGACAGTTGGAAATGTTACCAAACAAATAGAATAGAAATATGTGTTTGTTATAAAATTTATTTTGTTTCTATTCGTTTTGTTTTTAAGTCTAAGTGACACCTAAAAGATGGCGTTGCTTAGATAGGTTGCAATAATCTGAGTTTTCCGCCAAACGCGGAAAAATCAGAAATCGTGCCAAATAGCGCCAAGCGGCACAGGATACGGAACTCTTCCCGATATTCAAACGAACGCGTGTTAGTTGATGTATATGTTAAGCAAATACTAGAATTTGATAAAATAACTTATGAATCTTCTAAGGAACTGCGAAGTTTGATAGATATAGTTAACAAAAATTTAAGAGCACTAAATACAATGGGTCTTGAAAGAAATAAATTATCTGATGTTGTGTTATTAAATATAATTTTGGCTAAACTCGATAAAGAATCAAGAAAGCAATACGAGCTAAATATAACTTCCACGGAAGTTCCGAAGTTGGATGATTTAATTGCATTTTTGGAAAAAAGATGCCAAATGTTGGATAATTTATCACGTAGTGTCTCTTCAAAAGTGAAAGTTTTTGATAAATACCAAAAACCGAAATCACTTATGGTGAAATCATACAATAAAGTATGTGCTTGCTGTAAATCTCTTAATCATTACATATTTAAGTGTTCTGCATTTTTAAAATTAAATTCGTTGCAAAGATTTGGCTTTGTAAAAAAACATAATTTGTGTATTAATTGCTTCAGTGCGCAACATAAAGTTGTAAATTGCAATTCGAAGTACGTGTGCAATGTATGCAAAGCTAAGCACAAAACACTTCTTCATAGAGAAAGTGTAGACACCCTGTCGGCGGCGCCAATTGACTCGCCAGTTGAGTCATCAAATTTATTTATCCCAAACGAAAATGAGAAACCACAACATAATTTAGCAGTCGAAGCTAAAGCAGTTTCAAGCTGTTTAATCTCTCAAAGGAAAAATATTCTTCTTCAAACAGCACGGGTTTATGTGAAAAATATGTTAGGGGAATTTATTCCTGCCATTTGCCTTTTGGATAATGGATCAAGTGCTCAATTTTTATCGTATAGATTTTTGCAAAAATTGGGTTTAAGAGCTGAAAGAATATACGCTCACGTATCAACATTAAATAATACATCGGTCACTGTAAATAAAAGTGTAGTTATAGAAGTTGCAAATAAGAACAGGAATTTTTCTGCCAGTATGGAATGTTTAATTGTACCTAATATTGCAGACATTACTACGAATATCCCAATAAACATAAATGACTTGAATTTACCGTCGCATATTGAACTGGCACATGAAGGATTCACAAATCCAGCCAAAATTCACTTGCTTATCGGAACAGAGTATTTTTTTGAAATTTTAAGGTCAGGACAATTTCGTTTACCTTCGCATGGTATTTTATTGCAAGAAACTGTATTCGGTTATGTAGCTAGTGGAACAGTAGTTAGTTCTGTAAACACGCAATTCTGTGGATTATTGAAGCCTTCAGAATATATTGAGGAAAACTTTAAAAAATTTGGGGAACTGGAAGAAGTGAATTCAGTTAGTTCTTTAACACCGGAAGAAATTCAATGTGAAGATCATTTTGTAAAACATTATACTAGAGTATCGGGTAGATTTTGTGTAAAATTACCTTTCAAAGAGTGTACTAAATCTTTGGGATATTCAAAGGATATGGCTATTAAGCGTTTTCTAAGTACAGAAAAACGATTAGAACGCTTGCCCAATTGTAGAACCATGTATAAAGAATTCATGGACGCTTATTTAAAATTAGGTCATATGGAGCTTGTTCCACATTACGAGAGAAATGAAGTGTTGGGTAAAACAAACTACCTTCCGCATCATTTTGTTTTGAAGGATAGTTCGACAACTGCATTGAGGGTAGTGTTTGATGCCTCGGCTAAGACATCAACAGGCATTTCTCAAAATCAAACACTAATGGTAGGCCCAAAGATGCAAGATGATATTTTCGACATAACATCAAGATTTAGATTACATAAATATGTTCTGACAGCTGATATTTCTAAAATGTATAGACAAATTTTAGTTACGAATAATGATTCAGATTTACAAAGAATAGTTTGGCGTAATTCTCCTGAAGAGTCTTTTCAAGAATATAGGCTTAAAACTGTGACATATGGCACAGCCTCAGCTCCATTTCTAGCAGTAAGAACTTTGAGACAACTTGCAGTAGAAGAGAAAGATAATTTTCCTCTTGCTACAGCTGTGACTCTCTCTGATTTCTTCATGGATGACTTAGTCACAGGTAGCAATGATTTAAATAGTGCTAAGGAGTTACAAAACCAGTTGATACAAATGTTACAAGCTGGTGGAATGAAACTTTGTAAATGGTCCTCTAACGAAAGAGAACTGTTAAAATCAGTGCCGTTCGAAGATCAAGAATATCATTTTGATCAATCAAGAGAAACAGTAAAGACACTAGGTCTCATTTGGAATCCAAAAAATGATAAATTTAAATTTTTTGTTTCTCCCTCAATATATTCATCAAAGTCCACTAAGAGATCAATATTATCTCATATTTCTAGATTATTCGACCCTTTAGGACTTTTAGGACCAATTATAGTTTGAGCAAAGATATTTATTCAAAAATTATGGCTTTTAAAGATTGACTGGGACGAGCCACTCTCAGCTAAAGAAGCTCAAGAATGGAAAAATTTTGTAAAAAACCTCCAAGTAGTTGAAAGTATTGATGTCGATCGCTATATTTTGAATGATAGTATTTGTCAGCTAGAAATACACGGATTTTCGGACGCCTCCGAAAAGGCCTATGGAGCGGTAGTTTATGTCAAAGCCACTGGCACATCATCGGAAGTCTCAGTGAAGTTTCTCTGGAGCAAATCAAGAGTCTCGCCTCTGAAGCGTACAACAATTCCAAGACTAGAACTTTATGCAGCAGTATTACTAGTAAAATTAGTGAACCGAGTGCTATCATCGTTAAAAATATCTGTGAATAGCGTTCATTTCTGGACCGATTCGACAATAGTACTTGCGTGGATTCAACACGAACCACATACTTTGAAAACATTTGTAGCGAATCGCGTCGCAGTTATTCAAGAACTGTCTTCGACTCATCAATGGCACCATGTAACTTCAGAAGAAAATCCAGCTGACATAATTTCTAGAGGTGTTGATCCTGAAACTCTTCGAGATAGCAAACTGTGGTGGGATGGTCCCACTTTCCTTTTGAATGACTTTTCGTCGTTAAAGGATAATCCCTGCCCAACAGCTGTGGAGGTTCCAGAATTGCAGAAATTGCCGGTCCCTTCATTGACTTTTGTATTGACTTTAGAAAGTGATTTGTTAAATAGAGTTTTAGACAGATCAAATAGTTTTTCTAAAATTGTATATATTTTTAGTTTTATTTTCAGATTTTTGAAAAATACTAGAAGCAAACCAGAGGACAGGTACAGAGGCCCCCTGTTACCCCAGGAGCAGAAAACAGCGACAGAATTTATCATTCGGCAAATACAGGCAAATGAATTTAAAATGGAGATATCTGCTCTCTTAGCTGGTAAAAGGGTTATAAAAGGGAAGGTAAAATACCTCCAACCCTTTTTAGATTCCAATGGAATTCTAAGAGTTGGAGGACGGTTAGAAAAATCGAATTTAAATTTTAACGCAAAACATCCCATTTTACTTCCTGCGACCCACAAATTTACAAAAATTTTGATGAATTACTACCATAAGAAATATCTGCATGTAGGACCACAGAATTTATTGCATTTAGTACGCCAAGAATACTGGCCATTAAACGGCAGAAGTATCGCTCGACAAATTGTCCACAATTGTGTTACATGTTTTAAACAAAAACCTGTTGCGGAAAGTCAGCTTATGGGCAATCTCCCTCCGGAAAGAATAAACCCGAGTTCCCCCTTTAATGCCACAGGAATAGATTTTTGTGGACCCTTTTATGTAAAGTTTAAAGGACAAAGAAAGGGTGTATACCACAAAGTATACATAGCTATATTTGTCTGCTTTGTGACAAAGGCGGTACATTTAGAGACTGTCACAGATTTAACCTCAGAAGCGCTAATCGCGGCGCTAAAAAGACTTTTCTCTAGACGTGGTAAAAGTTCATCTCTGTTCACGGATAATGCCACCAATTTCGTAGGAGCGCATTTAGAATTAAAACGATTGTACAAACTTGTTAAAAAGCCAGAGGAAAATTTAGCTTGTTATTTAGCCTCAGAAGGCATTGCCTGGAATTTTATTCCTCCCAAAGCCCCGAATTTCGGTGGACTTTGGGAAGCCAGTGTCAAATCATTTAAATACCATCTTAGATGAACTATTGGTGATCGAAAGCTGACCTTGGAAGAATTCCAGACTATTACAATTCAGATCGAAGGCATCTTAAACAGCAGACCGTTAATTCCGATGAGCTCAGATGTGGATAATTTAGATGTTTTAACTCCATCACATTTTTTGATAGGACGTATTTTGAATACAATCCCTGAACCACTAATAGTGAACAAACCAGACAATTTATTAACAAATTGGCAAAAAACCACCAAAATTGTTCAAGCCATATGGAAAAAATGGCAGATTAGTTATTTAAATCATTTACAAAATCGCACCAAATGGCATGTTCAAAGACAAAATTTACAACCTGGTCTAATGGTTTTAGTTAAAGAAGATCACTTGCCACCATGTAAATGGTTGATTGGACGTATTCAAGAAGTGATACCAGGATCCGATAATAGAATTAGAGTAGCTGTGGTGAAAACAAACCACGGTATATATAAACGTAGTATTAGAAAGTTATGTGTATTACCTAATCAAAATATGTAAATTTTTAGTTGGTTTATGTTTTGAATTTATTTAATTTGAATATTCATGTATTATTGATAACATTATTTACATTTTAAGTTATCTGTATTCATTTAGAACTTGTTTAAGCCAAAATATGAGGCAAAATTGTTTTGTAATATATTGTTCATTTATGTATTCAATTGTAATAACTGTATTTTAATGTATTTTGAAATATAATATTTCAACCTGGGGAGAATGTTGACGCCAATGGCTATGTTGGCAATCGCGAAACGCGCTTTTGAAAGAATACAAATATAGGTATCATAGTTTTTATTTCTTATGTTGGCATCGTAAACTAAAAGATATTAGAATTTGTTTGAAATCGCTTGCATCAAAAAGTTTGTTACGCTCGCACATCGTATGGTCGATGTTTCATGTATTGATTTTGTTCATACATTAGTATTGTAGATAATTCGTTTAAGTAAATAAAATTGTTATTAATTCGTGTGTCGTATGGTCGACAATGGTGTTGATATAATTTATTAGTCTACAGTCCATTCAAATAGAACAAATTTGGGACCAGTGCAACGTATGACATTTGGCTCATACACCATCTTCTTCGCTACTGGAAGTGTCGTGTTTTCGTTTCTTTCTCGCGTTTATTTTACCGAAAGCTTCCAACGTTTGTCAATATTTTCTAGTGATGTCAAAATCATAGCTACCTCTTTCGTACGTTTTCTAACTGTTTTTCTCATGGTTACATTAGGAACTGGTGCATATAATATAATTATAAACATAAAAGTTATAAATATTATATTTAGTTAAAATCCTCACTCCGTATATTTTTTAAATATTGATTGAAGGTGGCCATCTATCCTGAAATTGAAGGACAGATGGCCACCCAATTTAAAGCATCACTTCACCATTGTACGTCTTTGTTTTAGTCTTAGAACCAAAGATTGGATTATATACGTGTCTTAAAAGTCCGTAAAGCAAAAAAAAAAATGTAACGTACGTATTGCAAAACATTCAGATACCTAACTAAAGAAAAATATTCAACCACAAAATTAAATAAACATTAAAATGTCCCTTACTTTATATAAAAGTAAAACACTGATGTACCTCGCAATGAAGGAACTCGTTGAACATTTCCCACGAAAAAAGTTTAAACTGAAATTTATGATCCAGTTTTGGAAATATCTAGACTGGCCATCTCTCCTAGAATTACCCTAAATATATATATATATATATATATATATATATATATATATACATATATATGAGGCGGTGAAAGGCAAAGTGGTGTAAGTCAAAGGAGTTTAACTGCAAAAACTACAAAAAATTCCACCATAAATTAAACAAATTATAATTCATAACAATTATTACAATATTGCAAATAATAACTATTTACAATTCCACTATAAATTGAACATGGAGATTACATATTTGCCCCCAAATGAAAAAAGTTGAAAATGTGACTTACACCACTTTGCCTTTCAACGCCTCATTATATATATATATATATATATATATATATATATATATATATATATATATATATATATATATATATATATATATATATATATATATATATATATTGTAGTGAAGAATTCTCTATATTGAAGAGTTCTATATTGGAGAGTTCTGGCCACCATAACCTTTGACGGTGAAACAAGGCCATTGTCTGAAAAGTTCACGTGGAAGTCTCTATCAAAGATGATTTACACGGGAACCTAAAAATTACGCGGATAGTCTGCTATGCCAAGATATTTATGAGGACCACTACGGAGTTGTAGAGACCACCTTAACGGCGGCTGCTTGTGCCCGACTGAACCATAGTCTGCTCCCAGAAGTGCGGATGTTAATCGCTGGTAGACATCTCCTCTAGTCTCTGTAGGCCGGCGAAAATATTCAGGAAAAATAGTGGTTGATTCAGGAACCCAGGTCAGGAACAATCATCAGGCTGAGAGGTACTTAAATGAAACGAGTCCACGAGACTTCTAGTTAAACACAATTTTCTTTATTATAAGAAACGTCTCCTGATTAACGTTTTTACAAGCGCTCGCTAAAAAAGGCATTTCACATAGCTCATCTTGGGTAACATGAAGATATATCTTTACAAGCATAACAAAGAAGCTCGGAATTATTGAGCTTGAGGATGATCAATAGCTTTCGACAAATGCAAAAATAGCGAAGACTCTAATAAAAAACTATAGCATCTCCCGCAGGAAAAGAGCCAAAAGGGCTCATCCTGGGGAGAGCTCAATAAAACAACCAACAGTTTTTAAAAAAATCTCAAGTCTGAATTTTTTCTTTCAAATCTGGACAGAGCAAAAAAAAATAGAGCATAGGTTGCCATAGCGAGAAAAGCGCCAAATAATAATTCTACATTCCACGTGCCCGGCGTACGGAAGCCTACCTCAGCGCGGAGGAAAAATAATAGTAAAAAAACTACGCGAGCGCTTAATGGCCAATAACAAGAACCCGGCCAATCCGAAGCCTCGCCAAGAAGAGAACACCGAGCGCCCCGCCAAAATGGAGGCCTGTGAATGGCTTAGCCCTGATACACGAAATTCGCGCCTCGGCGTGATTGGTCGAACGAGGAGAGAACGGACATCTCTGAAAGTGCCCTCACGCCAAGCTGTCGCCAAATTCACGCGTGTGAAAACTTCCTCTCAGACAAAGGAGTAGCATAGAACACACATATATATTTCTAACTTACAACAGATTTTATGGGGCCAATTTAGTGAGCAAACTTACACGGCGTGCGTGGACAAAAGCTAGTTGGATGTTCACATGACACACCCTGCAATTATCAGCCATAAAAAGTGCATTTTAGTGAAACTTAACAAGGGAATCCTGGGACTAACACCTGGTGAAGCACATTATAGTTGGAGTTTTACGGTTTAAGAGAAATGGGGCAACGGCTAAAATTCTCAAGAACACACACGTCGAGGGAACGGTATAGAAATTACGCTATTTTATTTTAAGGGACAACTATTTAGAATTAGAGATTTTACATTAATTTAACGTGCGTTAAGAGCCCAACCAAATTAATTATTTCTGTAACGAATTCCTCGTTACATATATGGTATACAAGTGGTTATTAAAGTAATGGAAACACCAAGGAATAACATAATTTTTTTATTATTATGGAGTAGGAACGTTTTTGGCATGTAATACTGTCTGAATTCGCTTAGGACCAGATTTGTACAAGACATGAATAGTGGTTAAGGGAATATTATACCACCCGTCATGGAGAAATCGTGAAAGTCAATGTAGGGTTGGTGTTGGTGGATATCGATACTTGTATCTATTCTCTAAAACAATTCACAGTGTTTCGATGATATTGAAGTAGGGAGACTGTTGGGGTTAGGTAACATCTTTGCCTCTGTTTTCATGTTGCCACATGAAAACAGAGTTCCATCTCTGTTTTCATGTTCCTCAAGCCACAATATGACAGAGCTGTATGTATGGACAGGATCTTTATCATCTAGGGAAACAATGTTTGCATAGTAGGATGAACCTGGTTGCCAAAAAGTTCGACATAGTCCTTCACCGTGTATCTCCTTTTCAGGGTTACAATGCGAGTTGCTGAAAACCATGAGATAGCAGCCCAAACCATGTCAGATTCGTCTCCATGATTGATAGTTTGCACGAGACAATCAGGATCATATATTTGGTTGTTTTCCAGTAGTGCGGACGTACTCCTGCGGGTAACAATTGGACCGATGATTATTCTGACCACACGACATCCTTTCACATATCACTTGACCAGGATTTGTGCTCGTGGCACTATTGTGAACGACGCTTTGCATTCACGTGTTACAAGTTGCTCGGGAATTGTTACTCATCCGTAAATATTTTACTTGTGAAGTCTACTCCAACTTATAATGGCTGATACGGGAACCTGTACTTGCAGATCGAGCTCTATGATCAATTTGGTTGCAGTTGTTTTATTTTTACAAGTCAGTCACAATCCGTTTCAACACTCGTCCGTCTCATTCAGCTCTCCCGTTCTTCCACTATTCTGTTTCACAGACGATGTTTATCCGTGCTTTCTGTATGCTTCTGTATGCCATAGCTCTAGAAACACCCAAACCCAGATGGTTTCCACAAGAGATATTCCGATTTGATGTGCTCCAACAATTTGCTCTCTTTGCAAGGTCTGCAAGGTTTAACAACTTACGCGTTATCCCCCCAAAACCACTATGCCCATAGCTTCATTACTGTTACCTGACGGTAGAATAATATATATATATATATATATATATATATATATATATATATATATATATATATATATATATATATATATATACTATATTCTATAGAAAATACCGGGGGGCATACTTGTAGTTTAAGGAATACGAAGAACTTTCCTGAACACCACTAATATTTACAGGTGTTTCCATTATTTTGATAACTACCTGTATTACCACACGTATTACATGAAATACTTAAATAATAAACAGTAGGGAATATATATATATATATATATATTACCTACTGTTTATAATTTAACTATTTCATGTAATACTAAAGTATTTTACTAAATATAGTAACTACAAAGTATAGATATTTTTCATGGCTATTTAAGTATTTTACAAATTTTCCAGATTTCCCCTCTCTGTGTGAGCTTAAATGTAAGTGGTTCTAATGGAATAAGAAAGAGCATGGACTGAGATCGATGCTTTGTAAAATAAATCGGAGTCATTACCGAACAAAAGTTCCACTCTTGTTAAATGTACACATCTCATTTCCTCTCTCTCCTCTAGAATTCTGAAACTATGAATGCTTTAACAGTCTTTCTCATTTACATTGTTCTCCTTAAAGTGTCTCCGTAGAATTTAAAGCAACAAAGACAACAAAGGAAGAAAAGCTTTAGAAATGTGTTAGCGCCGTCTGCGAAGCAATTATGTATTTATGGAGGAGATTTTCGTTAAACTGGCATTCAAACTAATCATCCTCAGAACATAACTAGTTGCATTTATCAACGTAAATTTTAAAACATTTGTGTGGCTAATTCTTAAGAGAATGTGAACTATGATTTATAAAAAGAAATGTTTTCGTTTGCAATAAAGTTTGGTTCTTGCTGTACTTTTTTTAGTTTTAGAAAGCTTTGGACGGTAACAAATTAGACTGAGATGAATTACTAGACCTGTGATGCCAAGAGCACACTCTTAATTTTTGTTTCCCCCTTGGAATTATATTCTATATATTTGTTTTGACATTTTTCTTTCAAAAGTACTTCCTTTTCCTTATCCGTTCTATTCACTAATCACAGAAGTCTACAAGTCTCGTCATGGTTTTAAATTTAAACTACTGAAAGGGTAAGTTTTTTATGCTAGGAAAAAGTTTTTATAGGAAGCCTATCGGTAGCGCTTCGTCTGTCGGTACTGCAGATGCTCGAACCGAATCTCTACAAGCGCCGTTAAATACCTTCGCGTCTCGGCCGGACATGGACCCGTTAAATCCGTATACTGAAAAGTCCTTCTCTGAAGTATAGGGGTGGGGAAGGTGCGATCCTCCAAGATGTCGCCCCTGGGGGTTCTCGGTCAAAATTATGGTGGCACCTAGCCAAGTCGGACTCCAACCCATGTGGTGCTATTATAAACCGGAGCCGCACTACATAGCACGAATCCTATATGGACCTGGTCTGAAACTTCCGTTCAGGGGGCAACAACAACAACAACAACACCAAGTTTTTATAAGTTTTTACTTACCAAGCAACATGAGTACTTAGGAAAGTAGCTAATCCATGTAATAGGTCAAAAGTTCCATCTAGTCTTGAAGGCTATGAAGCTGGAGCTTTTGCTTTATTTCTACTTTGTATCTATCATGCAAGACTGAGTTTGCCCTTTACCAAAACCCTCCATAAATTTTTTTTTCTTGTAGATAAACAGTTCTTATTAATTAATCTATACTTATATATAAAGAGAGAGCGATTTTGTACGTGGAGGGTAATCTTCAGAACCACTGTACCTATTTGAAAAAATCTTTCACTGTTTGAAAGGTACAGTATTCCAGATGGACATAGGCTATATATTATGTATATCTGATCAGTAGAAATAAAGTTAGGGGCTTAATCCTAACAATCTCCATTGTTTCCGCTACTGTCTTCTACCGCTTTTGTTCCGAAGATTTCAGTGATCTTTATCGTGGTGCTATCGCGGTGAGCTTCTGTTCTGACGCTAGCGGTTCGAACCTAGCCGTTTTCCGGCACGCCTTTTTCTTTTAAAAATATTTATTTTAATTATTAACTAACATAAAATTAATTTAAGGTATTATTTAGGTTATTATTAAGGTAAAAAAGATTTACAATTTATTGGCTATCAACTGGAAATTTATTGGTATAATATTTTGTTCAACCCGGACAAAGTCGGCACGGGCCGCTAGTCTTACATAAACAGATCTTGTATATTGACAGATTGATCTTGTAGATAAACAGATCTTGTAGATAAACAGATCTTGTAGATTAACAAAGTCTTATTAATCATGGAAGCACACCAAGTATGACACACATATGTGAGATCTGAGGAGAAAATTCAGGTCCTCGCGAACTCTTTCCATTAATTTCATCTTAAGAAAACTTGGTGAGAAGTTTGCATTACGCTCCCTGTAATATGCGAATATATTCCCTATAATGCGCGTTCCCTATATTATCCTCTATAATATGCGAAGGACAATTGAAATTTCCTAGTCTGTTGGAATGTAGTGAGTAAGTTGTTTCATGTAATACAACCTCTGACAATAAAGTTCGGTGAATAAAGTCAGAACGGCCGATCTGGCAACACTGGACTACTGGCTTTTGAACTACATCCCAAAAGAAGACTTCTTGCAAAGTTTCCAGAACATGTATAGCAGATGTCAGCGGTGCATAGTTATGGGAGGTGACTATTTCGAAGGACAGTAAGGTAACTTTCGTTAATATTTCCTCTACGTTAATGTTCCAGAACTATTCACCGAACTTTATTGTCAGAACTTGTATAATTTCATTTTACCTCTATCTAAAGTGCTGGATAGCGGGCTGGAGCTTTTGCTTTCTTTATAATGCAAGACTGAGCTGGTCCTTTGTCTAATCCCTCCAATTAATCTGTTTTAGTTGTACATCAAGTCCTTGGAAGCACACCAAATAAGGCAAACGCACATGGTACCTGATGAGGAAATTTCTCCTGGTGAACCTTTTCCTCGTTAATTCTTCCAATTAATTACATTTTCTTCATTTCCTTTTAAAAAACCTGGTTGGCAAAATTAGTGTTATGGCTTCTACATAATAAGAAAAGGACAATTTTCTAAAATAAAAGCAAACCTAATGAGTGCAACTATTGCAAAATAATATTTCTTCAATTTGGCTTATAACATTTCGAAATCTCTTCGAATGTTATGATGAAATGTTGTTTTACCTAAGATAATTGCATCTTAAAAGAAATCACAAAAAAAAGATTGAGTTTCAAATGTGGTAACTGAATAAAACTTTGTTATGGATATTCATTATATTCTATATAATTGTTAAAGTGTTGAAAAGTAAGGGAGGTAATCTATATATTTAATACTATATATACGGTAATTTTCAGTAAATTAAATTATTGGGCTTTACTAAGCAATGACACTTAATCTCTACTTTTAAACAAGAATGACTAATACATATGAAAACTGAGTATGTCACTTATATTAAAGTTTCACGACGGGGATACTATATCAGATGTAATTAATAGATGAAATCTCTATGAAATGAAAAAATAGGCCAAAAAGCATACACCTTGTTTCATAGGTTGGTTGTTTAGGGTTTAATGGCGCAAGGTCCAGAAAGGACAAGCTGCGCCAACCTTGTTTCATAGAGAAGATTATTCTAGCAAAAAATGATTTTTTTTAATTTTAAAATCACTTTGAACTACTGGTGAAATATTACCTAGCATTTGTAACCTAATTCTAGTCCCTACACCTAGTACTTGTTAAGTATGTCATACTGACCTAAAAAAATTTTTAACTATGAGCTTTAAGGTATTCGACCACCCTTAAAACGTCGATTTTTATGAAAGTTCGGAATTTTTTTAATTATTTCTTCTTAAAGAATGGAAATTTCTGTTTCTAAATCTGATTTTATTTTTTCTGTATGATCATTAGAAAGGAAATTAGAGTAATTTATAGAAGCACAAAAGTTGTCAATTTCAATACACATGAAAACTCTGTGTTTTCTGAAGAACACGTTTTTCATCAAAAATGTAAACGACTATTGTGATAAGTCAAAATACATATATATATATATATATATATTTGCGGAAAAATGCGAAATTTTGATAATTTTTATGTGAAATTTGCGTACCCCATAGTAATTATGTATAAAAATCTCCGTGAAGTTTCAAGTGTGCTTAGATTCCCCTAACAACCTTTGTACAAAATATATCATACACGTAGGAGAACAAAAAAATTCTCCAAGAGTAGTGACGCCGACCTATGATTGATTTCATTTTATTTGGAACATGTTTGCGACATTCATAAGTAGAGACATAAAGAAGAAATCTGCAGAATTAGCAACTAAATACAATCAATAAAAATAGTTAGCAACTAAATACAATCAATAACCTTGGGAAGTTCAACTGTTTTCATTACCTTAGTTTGTGGTAACGTATACATTAAAATAACGAACTCACCGTTAACGAGATGCTACGAGGTTTCCTACACTAAAAACTATTTGTTAGAACAAAAATTAGACTACATAAATAAATACTCAATGCTAGCAGGCAACGGGGAATTTACCAATCGTATTAATCCCGATAGGTATATTAGGAAGACCCTGCCAGAATTCAGCCACGCAACTGCTTGTACATACGTCGCATTAACCTTTCTGTCTTCACTTTATCACCAGGTTGCTAAGAACGACAGCTAACTTCAAAATGCCTTCGGTAAGCTGGATAATGTCCAACTATTGTACGGAAAAGCGATCTCCACTTCTTCAACTGTTTATCGTTCGCTGCTCACCTTCGTCCGACCTCGCCTCGTGGCGTTTTCCCTCTCACTGTCGCGTGTATACGCTATCCACGGGGATTCCCATCTTGTATAAAGCGCCGATCATTTGCATTCGCTTGTTTCTTCTGTAAGGTATACACAAGATTCGATTCCCAAGAATCGAACTTTTGAGTGAATGAATTAAAGAAGCTGCTTCAGATATGCTAATTTCGGCATACGCGCTTAGTATAAATACCATGCAGCGTCATTAATAAAAAATGTTGTTAAGGTTGAAAAGGTGTTATCCTGCGCTAGTGCTTAGCAGGCCCAAAGTTTACGTGGCAGTACTGCTGGTTTGACTCTCTGCTGGGTTGTGAGTATTGAAAATATATTGTTCTTGAAAGCTTTATTTATATATTCCGTACAAGTAGTACGTATGCTTATTGCTGTAAAAGCCAATTATATATGTGCAACGAATTCAATAAACATTGTTTCATGTATATACTGTGTTTGTATAAAATTCAAATAGAGTGCCACTTCAAATTATATACACCCAAGTCGGGTAGAAGTGAGCTAATTTCTCTATACTTCTTCAAATGGTGATTTATTCAAACCAGAGGGGGGTTAATTTGGATTCAATACCTCACAACCTTCAGTAATTTTTTTCGAGACCAGTCACTAGCATTTGCTGTTACTTTTTTTTTAAACCAAAGTTTTTCTTCTAATCTTGTATTTTAAAACCACACGTTACACAAATACTATTTTTATGAATGCAAAGCTAAGAATTCATATGAAAATGTAGAGCGAATAAAAGTTTGGAAATTCGTAATGAAATCTCTTTCCGGTAATCTTCCATACAAAATGAATACTTGAAAGACTTATGAAATATTACGATTGAGATAAGCATCAGTTTCAATAGAACCAAAAGAGAAATGCACAGTTTAAGTGCCTTTAATGCGTTCCGTGCAATGACCTCATCCTCGAACCACCAAGTTGAAAGGACTGGTGCCAGAAATTTTATGGGCTCTAGATCCTTATCATGGACGAAATTTATTTTAATACGCTGTTATGAATACGTGGTGAAGAATGCGCGAAAATTCTTGTAAAAAAATGTAACGGACTATGCTATAATTATTTTTTATGAGGGGGAATTCAAAATTTTTGGGAAAACTATAATTTAAATATGCTATATTGATGAAACACAATTAGAATTTTTACAATAAATTTTATTGAAAATATTCAAAACTAGTTTTTAATGAAATAAATCAAAAATTTTGCTTTACAGGGATGCAGAAAAATATCTAATATTTACGTGGAGCAAGTATTCTTAATCGCTTTTGGGTACGGGAGAATGGACTCCTACATTTCTGAAGGTCACAGGTAATAGAATGGTGGAGTTACGGTTGTGCAAGAGGTGGCAACATTTGGGGCAGATTTTCTACTTGTCAGTAGACACCATGAGTTGGTCCGGTGAGTATCGCGGTTTCGTTATTGAGGCTTTCTATAAAAGAGAAGATTCTGTAACCGCTACAATTAGGGCATTTATGACGGGCTTCGGACTCTATGCAACTGATGCTGAAACAATCGAATGATGTGTTTCATACGTGAGAACAAGTGGGTGTGCATCACCAAAGAATACAAGTGTTTGTTCTCGGAAACATTAGAACAGCTTAAAAGGAGCAACGAGACCGTAAACCCGCAATTCGTGAGGCAGTTACCGCTGCTCATCAGAAACGGAAATCCCAGAGTAATTAAACACTTTAGACAACGGCTTTGACAGTCAATAGCAAATAACTGATGCCACATTAGTGATGCCATTTCCAAAACCTAGAGAAGAAAATCTAAATCCTAAGCAATTTTCAAAAACATAACGCTTCTGCATAATGTTTCGTTCATTTTTTTATTACCCATTAAAATGAGGAGTCTATTCAACCGCACCCTGTAGATATGGAATTGAACGCAATATACATGTTTTCTACAACTTACAATAATCAAAATATAAGAAATTAAAATTAGGCTTAAAAATAATATAATAAACTATTCACCAATTCAACAGTTTATCCTAAATTTCTGCTAATCATATACCATTCTCAAATGTATAAATAATCCAGACATAAAATAAGTTACCTTTCATATCATAATCCTGCTGCTGTTTCAGCTTACTCTCTGTAATGTCAGAAGAGAATTGTTAGTCTGAAGAAAAATGTTAGTTTCATAATCCATAGTCATAGTTAAATCCACAATAAAAAAATTCATTCCGAAATTCACTTTCAGCTCCGTTCCCACCTGACAGCGATTAGATGTATTATACATTTCAAATTAACTTAACTAAAAAATTAGCCAATGATAAAGGTTAGCATTGGTTACTGCCTTTCTTTCATTAACGACTCTAAATGTTTTAAATATGCTAAACTTCGATAATTATAGGTTCATTAAAACTCATTAGATCTCTAGAATATCTTTGAGTTAAAAAAATGTCAAATGAAATATACCATAAATTTTCTGTATTAGAGTAATAAAAATTATATTAATTCGAATAATCATATATATATATATATATATATATATATATATAGGGTGGGCCAAAAGGTCGTAAAAACTTTAAAAATTCATAAAACAGGAAGAAATCATGATAAAGAAGTGCGGTTTGCAAGAAAGAGCTCACAAGGAAGTCGGATATTTTTAGCAGCCAAAAAAGTTTAAGAAGTTTATAAAAAAAGTCTATAGTTTAATAACTTTAAAAAGTCCCAGGTAGATGGCGCTGAGATGCGAGATATTCAGAAAAATTGTGCAAATCAATCTTGCAATAAAAGACCGTGATACAGGAGGATTTGGAGGATCGGTCATGAAGTGTAAGACCCTCGTAGGCGGAGTTCCGAATTACTGCGGTGGAAACCGTTGTGAATAATATAGTGGTGGAATCGTCCACGGGGAGTAGCAGTGCTCGCATAGCTGGACCAGTGACTCCGCCAGTGACTTTTTTAATTTGTATTTTGTATGTATATATATATATATATATATATATATATATATATATATATATATATATATATATATATATATATATATATATACATATATATATATATATATATATTGTATGTATATATATATATATATATATATATATATATATATGCAGAGAGAGAGAGAACACACAAATTTGAATGTATAAACTCAAATATAACAGATGCTCGGTTTTTAAAATATACACTTAGCAGCTCACACCTCTAAATACACTAATACAGCATTACAATCTTTCATATCAACAAACTTCCACCACTTACTGGTCGTCACAATAAGCATTCTTACAACGTTACTGCACTCGCTCTGCTGTAAGTGATGTTAACGAATTTTCATAGAATTAGTGCAGCGCTAGTCAGGTAAAAGAAAGATATTTAAAAATCACTTTTTGATCACTTCTGCCTCCTTGTGTGTGGGCAAATAAAAGGTGGCAAACGTGTGGCACGCAACGTAACCTTGCACAACATTCTGTAGCGAACTGAGGTTCGTAGTGTCAACCAGAAGATGATTTAAACACACCAGGTATACATCACTCATTACATAAACAAAACAAATGCAATTTATTAATCAAATTGATGATGATGAGATATGTACACTGCACAGATGTAAGATGAACTTCGTAACGTAGGTAATCACACTCGATTTTATCGGCGTGGGGCGGAGTAAGAACACAGAAGTCCGCTAGGCTAGCAGAACTGGCTCTGCTTCAATGATGAAGAAACGGCACTTCTCCTGACGGGAAAGGGCTCCCCAATAATATCAACGGCGGTGATCACTGCACGCACCCGGTAGCGATGAAATTATTAAATTAAGGAGAAAGGACTCCTCACTGGAAAATAAGGTAGCAAAGGCTCCTTCCACGAAGACTGGTCTCCGACAAATTAGTGGAGTATGTTTACTCCTGCAGGAACTAGATCGTCGCTGCAAAACAGTCACAAGGGACTCTGAACCGATAAGGGCGGCAAACCCGGCTGCTCTTAGAACTGGATCCGCTACGTGTCAGGAACTAAAAAGACGCAAGCCTCGACTGAGGGGTCCATTCTCTTTTTATAGAAGACCTCCACCGGATATTGCATCACTCTCCAGAAAGTCGAACGATCTAGAACAAGTGAGCAACGGAAATGGGTTTCCTGGGGCGATAATGAAATATTTTCCCCGGGTCTAAAGCGGCCGCCTTTTTAGTTTGTCCTCCAAGCCACTTCAAAGAGTCTCAAAAGGGCCGCTTCGGTAAAATGCGAAAGGCACGAGTCCTTTTGTTTAGGCACGCGACGCCTCCAGGATGCTGCTTAGCAATTGATAGTTCATGAATGAAAGCACCTGGGGGGTCTCCTGTCATTTATAATAAATACCAGCGGCGTCACCCGGTGGCGATGACTAAATCAAGAAAAATGACCACGTCCCCTAAGGTCCTGTGGAACAAGTCTATCGGATGAACAAAAGGAAAATTGCTGTCAGCATATTGCCACCCAAGCCGTCGGAAATCTTTTGAAGTGTCTCAGGCCGAGATAGAAGAATTTCTTTTGTTAACGGAGAGGTTGAAATGCAATACTCTACATAACCCCCCTGCCGTTAAAGTTTTCAATGTGGTTGCATATTGAAAACCAACGTTTCGTGTGGGTGGTTCCCAATTCTGCTATCTAATGTACCAGTTCCAACAGTTTTTTTTCTACTACACAAAAAAAAAAATACACAATTCTAACAAGTACGTACACATGCACTAACTGGATTACTAAATACAAACACAAATAAATTCATGGTACTAACAATTAATTCTCTAGGTTACTACATTTACAAATCTAGGTAATTCGCGGACGTTTAAGGAATGTATCTGCTTAAAGCGTCAGCGTTTGTATTCTGTCTTCCCGGCTTGTGTTCTACCCGAAAACAAAATTGCTGCAACATAAGTTGCCACCGAAAAAGACGGCCATTTGAACTGGCATTCTTCTTGAGCCATACCAATGGGTTATGGTCGGTCACGATTTTGAATTCGCTTCCGTCCAGATAGTAGTGAAGTTTTTTTAACGCGAATATGATCGCCAAGCACTCTTTCTCTGTGGTGCTGTATTTCCTTTCGGGCTCAGAGAACTTCCTACTCAGGTACAGGATAGGATGTTCCTTATCACCTATTTGTTGGGCCAACACTACCCCGGCTCCCAGATCGGATGCGTCCGTTTGGACAATAAATGGAACAGTAAAATCAGGAGCTCGTAGCACAGGTGTTTTTATAAGAGCGTCTTTCAAAGTGGTGAACGCTGCCTCGCAAGCTTCGTCCCACACAACCGCCGCGCGTTTCTCCCGTCCCTTTAACGCATCGGTTAAGGGGGCCGCTATCATAGAATAATTTGGAATATAGTGCGCGTAATACCCAGTGAGACCCAGAAATGCCCGAATACTCGTCTTTGTCTCTGGCCGGGGAAATTCCCTAATGCATTTTACCTTTAATTCGGCGGGATTTCGATAACCTCCGCCGACCATGTGCCCCAAGTATTTTACATGGTTTTGGGCGAACCGACATTTCGATGATTTGATTGTGAGCTGCGCTTGCGCTACACGACTTAACACGATATCTAAATGCTTCAGATGCTCGTCCCAGGTCTTAGAAAATATCGCGATGTCGTCGATATATGGAACGGCATACTCCTCACACCCATTTAGGACGTCAGCCATGAGCTTACTGAAAAAGAAAGGTGCGTTTTTAAGCCCGAAAGGCATCCGCAAAGGCCTGAATGTCCCGAATGAGGTGACAAAAGCCGCAATGCGTTGGGCCCTTTCTGTCAAGGGGATTTGCCAATACCCCTTTGCAAGATCGAGTATTGTTATGAAATCAGATCCTGCAACTTGTTCAACCCTTTCCTCTATGTTGGGGAGGGGGTAATATTCGGTGCGAATTATTTCGTTCAACCTACGATAATCAATACAGGGTCTCGGTTCACGACCATCGGTTTCTACCAAAATGATAGGCGAGGTATAATCAGACTCACCTACTTGTATCACTCCTAATTTTAACATTTTGTCAATCTCCAACTTCAAGATTTCGTTCTGTCGGTGTGACGTTTTGTATGGTCTAGACCTAACGACCTTATCCGAGATCAGCTCTATGTCATGCGTAACTTTCTCGGTTTTTCCTGGGTTATTAGAAAAAATATTTGCATGGCGACACAATAATTTCTTTAATTCCCTTTTTTGAGTGAGATTTAGACGAGCGTCAAGTTCGCTCTCGCGCACAATCTCCTCGTAATCGAAATCGGTAGCACCGGTTTCAAAAACGTGGATTGCGAAATCATCCTCAGTACCAATTTCGACTTTACCTTCATAAACCCAATTTATAGTTTCGGGACGCCTGATATAGGGCTTCAGCATATTAATATGGTAAATGCTGGATTTCTGTCTAGGCCCGGGAGTTTGCACTCGATAATTCGTCTCGGATATGCGAGCTTCAATTTTCGCTGGGCCTATCCACTTCGGCGCCATTTTGCTAGGTCGAGATAAAGAGAAAATCAGAACTAAATCTCCAACCTCGAAATGCCTTTTAACTGCGCTCTTATCATACGCTTCCTTACGCTTAGATTGTTCTTCACCCATTTTCTGAGCAGCTAATTCTCGCGCTCTTTTTAATCTATTCACTAGGGTAAGGACGTGCTCTGTCACGGGTCTCTCTTCCTCACAACCTCCCATCCAACCTTCGTACAATAAAACTTCGGGTGTTCGTAGGTTTTTTCCATACAACAGTTCGGCCGGTGAGAATCCCGTACTATTATGCGTTATAGTCCGAATCGCGAGGAGCGAGGCTGGTAAATGACGTTCCCAACTCTCCCCGTTTTCCAAACACAGGACCTTTAACAGTCTCTTAAGTGTTCGGTGGAATCTCTCTACAGGGTTGCTTTGTGGATGCCCCACTGAACTATGCGTCACTTTGATGCCGAATTTCTCAAAAAATTCGCACGTTAACTCGCTCGTAAACGACGTGCCATTGTCGCATTGCACCTCTTTCGGGAACCCGGTTCTACTGAATACCTGCAACAAAGCATCCGTGACAGATAATGACCTTAGGTTTTTCACGGGAATTGCTTCCGGGAACTTTGAAGCTAAACATATAGCGGTGATTAGGTACTTATTTCCATTCTCAGATTCGGGCAGAGGTCCGCAAGCGTCGATGTTTATTTTGACAATGGCTCGCTAATTATAGGCGTTAATCGCATGGGGAATCTCTTAGTATCTTGAGCATTTCCTATGCGCTGACATGCGTCGCACGACCTCACGTATTCCTCCATTTCTTGGTAACATCGGGGCCAAAAAAACGATTTGGCTAGCCTCTGTTTCGATTTCGTCGCACCTAAATGAGCGTTTGTTGACTCATGGCATACTGCCAACAGTTTTTCCCTGAATACCTGTGGGACAACTAAAAGACTTCGTGTATCCCCAAAGTGGTCCCTCTGTTGTTTACACAATAACCCGTTTATCACTACATAACCCTTCTCGCCGGTTTGACTTGGACTTTCGACTTTTTTTAACAATGCGGCCAATTCTACACATTCCCGCTGTGCGTCTGCGAATTTCTCTGGGGAAACATTTAATAGACTCAACGCTGGGTCTTCGCGGTCGAGGGGGGGTAAAACTAACAATTTCGCCTGTTCCTCCCTTTCCAGTTGTGTCAAAACGATTGACTCCCCATCTGAGGGACTATTGTCCGAACGCTCTCGAAGAGAATCGTTTGACTGAAGTGTCTGTGTACAGCTCTCTTGACATTTGGAACGCGAGCGCGTTATTGCATTGATTTGCATGCTCTTAGAGTTTTGTTGACCCTGTCTTAGAAGAGCTGCCGTTTGATTTCCCAGTATGTATCTTTGTTGATTTGACCTGTCGCTAATGACACAGGCCTTTGTTGTTATATTTCCATACTGGGAGTTCAGAATTACGCGCGCTAGGGGCACGTTAATGGCACGAGTGTCTAACGGCTGAGTGAGCCAGACTGTTTCGCCGAGGTAGTCGTCGGGCGAAATAAATCTTTTACAAACCAGATCAATCGTACTACCCGTATCTCTAAGTATCTCACATACCTGGCCGTTCACAGTCCCTATACTCACATATGGTTTTAAGGGATCTGTGATTTCCAAATCGGCACCTATGGAGTTAACCTCTTCTTTTTTCGTTAATAACGGACACTGGGGCCTAATATGCCCGACCTCGTGGCAAAAATAGCACTTAATGTCTGTCACACGCCTTTTGTCGAACTCTTTATGGTTCCATTCTTTACGGCGGTTTTCTTTTGGGCGAGGGGAGCTCACCTTATCTAAATTTCGTTCGGGTTCGTGTTGTTCGGGGGGTTTTTCAACTTTCTCTCCCGTTTTTACAGCCCCAAACATTTTCCGTTGGTCGGGCGCGCGTCCCTCGAATTTCTTCGGTTGGTTGGGGGGCTTACCTGTTTTTCTGATAAGCTCAAACTGATCCGCGTCTTTGACCAAGGTTTCAGGGGACGTGTAATTCTCCCAATCCCTTATATTTTGCTCCCGGATTTCACTTCCCATTTTCCGTTTTAATTGGTCGACCAGAAAGAGATCTTTTAACGACTCAAAAGTTGTAACACCGAGACCCTCTATCCAACCTTCGAAATACGTCTTTATTTCGAAAAGATAATCTTTCCATAGGGTTCCTGGCTTACGCTGGTGTCTAACAAACTTCTGACGAAAAGCTTCAGGACTGAGCCTGAATCGCTCGAGAAGCACGCTCTTAACATGGGAATATTTTTGTGTGTCCTCGACTTTTTCCCGTAACACAATGGCCGCTACTGATAATGGTAACAGGCTAATTAAACTGCCTGACCATTCAGCTTCCGGTATTTTTAAATGCTGTGCCTGCCGTTCAAAAAGGCAAAGGTATAGACTTATATCAGTTTCTTCAGGGTCGAATTTTTGCATTATGTGTCTTAATGAGTGTCCCGCAGGTCTCGGAGGACTAACAGACGGGCTTTCTTGGGGGGCTTCCCTACTCAGTCTTAATTTGGCTAGCTCAAACTCTCGCTCTTGTTGAGCTAACCTATCCTCCCGTTCTTGTTGAGCTAATTCATCTTCCCGTTTTTTCCGGGCTCGTTGCTCGTTTTCTATACGGGTCTCCATAATTTCAGCTAACAACCCTTCAGCCAATTTTACATTGTAATCTGCTGAACTTTCAATTTTTTTGATTATCTCAAGCTTCAGCATTCCCAAATCTACCTCACAACTCATTTCTATAGCGAGGTTAACTAAGTCCTCTTTCTTTGCACGAACAAGAGAACCCATGTTTGACAGAATACAAAGCTATTTCAATACTACACAGAATAATACACACTATTATAAACCCTGAGGTAGTAATTACATTAAAACCTGAACACAAAATGCAACTACACAACACAATCAATTAACGTACACATACAATGTATTAACAAAAATGAACTAAATTACTTTTAAAATTCCGCTTGCGATGTTACTATTTTAAGGTTCATAAAAGATAACTCACTTTGCTTTTAACATATCACAACAATACACAATGCAAAATAGTTAAACACAATGTAGTTACACTATTTCTTTTTGAGCACAGTTACATTCCTTAATTTCTGAGAACTAATTTAACACACTACTATTTCAATAACAATTCTACTTTACACAATAACACTAGTTCTTATTTTACCTCAACTTAAAAAAAATTTTAACACCTTTTAAGTTCAGATCCAGCTATTAATTACGGTTCTTAAATTCAACAATTTAATTCTCCTACTTCTGAGAAAACAACCAAAATATTATTTACTAAACTACTGTTGGATACCAGCACAAAAGAGAAACAGAATGGTACTCACAATTTGATGTGAAGACTGGCATCTAGTTGGCACTGCAGCAAGTTTATCAGATGGCACAAGAACGTCAAACGTTCTACTCTAATTCACAGGATACACACACCCGCAATAGCACTTTCACACAGTCTCAGTTCTGAAACACGCGCGAATGTCACTAAGGAAATTAACACTGCAGCAGTTTAGCAGATTTCACAAGAACGTCAGCCGCTCTACACTACTTCACAGGATACACACCAGCAATAGCACTTCCGCACAGTCACAGTTCTGAACACACGCGACTATCACTAAGGAAAACAAAATGTTCTTACTGTCGCTTTTTTTTTCGTCTAAACGCTGCCACCAAAATTATGAATGAATATATACCTTCTGTAGCGAACTGAGGTTCGTAGTGTCAACCAGAAGATGATTTAAACACACCAGGTATACATCACTCATTACATAAACAAAACAAATGCAATTTATTAATCAAATTGATGATGATGAGATATGTACACTGCACAGATGTAAGATGAACTTCGTAACGTAGGTAATCACACTCGATTTTATCGGCGTGGGGCGGAGTAAGAACACAGAAGTCCGCTAGGCTAGCAGAACTGGCTCTGCTTCAATGATGAAGAAACGGCACTTCTCCTGACGGGAAAGGGCTCCCCAATAATATCAACGGCGGTGATCACTGCACGCACCCGGTAGCGATGAAATTATTAAATTAAGGAGAAAGGACTCCTCACTGGAAAATAAGGTAGCAAAGGCTCCTTCCACGAAGACTGGTCTCCGACAAATTAGTGGAGTATGTTTACTCCTGCAGGAACTAGATCGTCGCTGCAAAACAGTCACAAGGGACTCTGAACCGATAAGGGCGGCAAACCCGGCTGCTCTTAGAACTGGATCCGCTACGTGTCAGGAACTAAAAAGACGCAAGCCTCGACTGAGGGGTCCATTCTCTTTTTATAGAAGACCTCCACCGGATATTGCATCACTCTCCAGAAAGTCGAACGATCTAGAACAAGTGAGCAACGGAAATGGGTTTCCTGGGGCGATAATGAAATATTTTCCCCGGGTCTAAAGCGGCCGCCTTTTTAGTTTGTCCTCCAAGCCACTTCAAAGAGTCTCAAAAGGGCCGCTTCGGTAAAATGCGAAAGGCACGAGTCCTTTTGTTTAGGCACGCGACGCCTCCAGGATGCTGCTTAACAATTGATAGTTCATGAATGAAAGCACCTGGGGGGTCTCCTGTCATTTATAATAAATACCAGCGGCGTCACCCGGTGGCGATGACTAAATCAAGAAAAATGACCACGTCCCCTAAGGTCCTGTGGAACAAGTCTATCGGATGAACAAAAGGAAAATTGCTGTCAGCATATTGCCACCCAAGCCGTCGGAAATCTTTTGAAGTGTCTCAGGCCGAGATAGAAGAATTTCTTTTGTTAACGGAGAGGTTGAAATGCAATACTCTACATATACTAAGACCTTCATA
Organism: Dolomedes plantarius; assembly: GCA_907164885.2. Taxonomy (NCBI): domain Eukaryota; kingdom Metazoa; phylum Arthropoda; class Arachnida; order Araneae; family Dolomedidae; genus Dolomedes; species Dolomedes plantarius. Next base: position 43,256,717 of record OU015498.1, read on the forward strand.
TTATACATTCTACTAGAAATATGATCCGAGGTAGAGTATCGGTAGTGCGTTGGATTTTGGTACTGGGGATGCTTGGATCAAATCCCGACAAGTGGCATTAAATACCTTCATGTCTAGGACAGATTTAGGCATTTTAAATCTGTTCACATATTATAATCTGTTCTCAACATTCCTTTTCAATGTGAAAAAAATCGAAAATTTACCGAAATCTACAAGTTTTTAACTGTAGGTTTTATATTGGTGGGTTTTCAAAGTAGTTCTCCAATAAATTGGGACAGACACGCCACCATTTATAAACTGATTGTAAAATAAAACATTTCTAACCCACTTTCAGGCGAAATAAAAATAAATTATTTTAAGACTAGAACCGATAACTACTACATATTTATGTTCATAAAATACGAAATTTGTTTTTAAATATTGGTTTATTGTAAACTTATTAACCATATATTTTGTTTTGAACAATTTTCTGTCATAACATATAATTCTAAAAAATTTTAAATATTTACTTTTGTGCCTCTGAAAATAATAAAAGAACTACTTTTATAATAAACACCAGTTTAAAAAAAGTCGCTGTGTTCTGTTCTTCATAATTATATTACATTGAAGTTATTTTCTACTGTATATTTTCCTTGTGGTACATTGAATTTTCATATCGTTTTCATTTGGCACATACGCTAAAGAGATCGGCTACCACTGGGCAAGATGGATTTACCTAGAAATTCTTCAATTCTCCGCTGTTTTTTATGACTCAATCCGTCTTTATATGAAGGTCTTTGAATAGTGGTCCAACTCTACCTTTTTTTTTTAAATGGAGTTAGCCTCACTTTCATGTTCATACAAGTCATTTCTATCTTATTTTTAAAGTGGTACACCTCCAGCTTATTTCTGCTGCCAAGAGAGAGCATTACAAATCAGATTTCAGCAGTCATTTCTCAGCACTCATCAGACTTTAAGGCTCTATATCTAAAAATGAACAAGAATGGAGTTGGACCAATATTCAAATAAGACCTTCATATTATACATTCTACTAGAAATATGATCCGAGGTAGAGTATCGGTAGTGCGTTGGATTTTGGTACTGGGGGTGCTTGGATCAAATCCCGACAAGTGGCATTAAATACCTTCATGTCTAGGACAGATTTAGGCATTTTAAATCCGTAGAACGGAAAGACGTTCTATGATGTTAGTGAGTGGAGAAGGTATGATCCCCAGATGTCACCAGGTTGGGGGGGGGGGAATCGGTCAAAATGGGGATGGAACCTAGACAATTCTGACTCCAACACTTGTGGTGCTATTATAAAACGGACCCGCCCAGGGGACATTAGGAACAAGAGCAACTAGTAATATTCCTGCTTCATTCTGTAGCAGGAGAGTGTAAGAGTTTAGTGGAGTCACGCGGACAAATTAGCCACATTAATGGGGACCTTACTAAAGACTGATAAGAAATCAGAAAATAGCTATGCAATAAGTTACATGACGTTTCTTAGTTGTTCTTTACATTGACTTGGAGAGAACTAGTTTAATTTGGTAACGTCCTACCCGAACTGGGAATTCGTAACTAATTGGTGTCAAGAAGTGGGATTGAATGGTGAAGACAACATCTATGACTGAAATGGAAATGAAGCAACTCTTGGCGCTCATTCAAGAGATGAAATAAGAAATAAAGGCAGGCCAGAGAGGTCAAGAAGAAAAATTAGAGATGAAGAGAGGCCAATAGGAGAAATTAGACGGTATGATGAGAGCGCAAGATGTAAAATTAGAGGAAATGAAGAGAGGCCAAGAGGAAAAATTGGACGATATGAAGCGAGGGCAAGAAGAGAAATTAGAAGAAATGAAGGCTAATATTGTGAATGTCATCAATACTAAGGTGGGCGTCACTGCGGAGAAAGTATAGAAAAATGAAGAAAGGATTGAAGCAGTTGAAGAAAAATTGGAAGCAATTGGTGGAAAATTTGAAACAAGGGAAGAGGAAATTAAAGAAATTCAAGAAATTGAAAAGAAAGAAATTGAGAAGATAGTAAAAGAAGAACCTACCAACGAATAAGTCTAAAATAAATGATTTTTGCCTGTATTTATATTCTGCTTAATAGACGATGAACTGTTATATTTCGACGCTGATATTATATAATTCAAATGATATTGACTAAAAACTGAAGCCTTAGCTGGTGCTTTGGAGACGTTTTCATATTAACGGTGCTAAACTTTGATTGTAATAACTTCACTGATGTCTTAGTATGAAAAAAAAGTGTCCTCTGAAGTAAACCATAAATTTTCTTCTTGAAAACACTAAAAAGTACTTTGTAATTTTGAATATTTTCAGTCGAAAATCAATAACATTTCCATAACATCAAACGACCTTGACCGAAATTTATCGTTCGAATCATTGGTCAATTTATTACATTTTCATTGATAAAAAAGGAGAAAAAAACATTCTTTAGTGATCCCGTGACATCTCATTCCTACCATGTGACATTCCATGATTTATGAAGAGTGTTCGTTCAGCTAAGGGAATTCTATCTATAAATCTAAAAGTCATTACTTGGAATACGATCTTAGATCTGAAATGTCTTGACATTTATTGCTTAAAAGGGTAACTAGTAACAGTGTTAAGTCATTAATCCTTTTGTTTCCGGTGTATTTTTTTCTTGCTGGAGGGTGATATTACTTACAAACTACTGTCTTTCAATGAGCATTTAATTATAAAATTGAACATAGAAAAATATAAAGAGTGGTTAAAAGTTGGAGTAAATTTATGTACGTAGAAAACATCAGTATTAAGGGGATGGTGAACCTTTCAAAACGATTTTTGAAATTTTTACCACAGAGATATGAAATTTTGCATATATATTCATTAAAGTATAACAATATTAAACACCTTATAAAATTTTATAAATATTTTTTAAAAAATATTTTATAATTAAAAAATTTAAATTAAATTACCCTTCTTTAAAATGCTCCTTGCGACTCAATTTTAAATTTTTCCCCTTAATTTTGCATTTATATTGCTTATAAATACTTTCTGAACAAAGTTATGTATTTTTTTGTACTTTCGTTGAATAGTTAATTTTTAGAAAATATTTTTATGCTTGTACTCTGAATTTTCACGAAATTTTTGTACTTTTCTACACTAAAGTTAAACTTTTATAACCTAAATGACCTCGAATCCTAAAATGGATACATAACTTTATTTTGATGTATTACAGGAATATTTTTTATAAATTTCATAAAATTTCGTCAAAAATTATGACGCGAGGAGCATTTTAAAGACTTGCAAATCTGGAAATTTCTCATTTTGAGAAAAAGTCATTTAAAAGATAATTTTTTATCTACCTTTAATACTTACTACTCTAAAGCCACCGATTTTTCATTTTTCTTTTCACTACACATTTTAAATGCATTTCATTCCAATATTTACATGTTTTTAAAATATTAATACACCCCCGAAAAAAATTCCAATTTTTGCTCGATTTTTAGTAATTTGAAAGTCCACCATCCCCTTAACCTGCAAATCAAATCTTTATGATAAATATGTTCATTTTATCATGAATAAAAAATTAAAGTTGCAACAAAACCGGAATTTTTTTTGTCAATCATTCATAATTCGGGAGTAATCTAAACGGTTTCATTTTTTACATATAAAACAGCCACCAAAAAAATACCCAATATTTTACGCTTCGTATCTAAATCTTTAAATCAGTTTATCCATCCGTCTCTCTCTCTTTACATATATATATATATATATATATATATATATATATATATATATATATATATATATATATATATATATATATATATATATATATATATATATATATATATACACAGAGAGAGAAATAGATTAAAATGGGAAACTTAAGTCTAAATACAAGAATATCTACTTTATAGTAATAAATTTTGATCCAACGATAATTTTTTCCGATTATTTTTTAAACATCATATGTTATACGTTAACTAGCAATAAAGGTGAAATGAAACATAGAATAGATTGAAAAATTCTTAATGCAGTTTTTAAAAATATCTGTTTGAAGAATGAAATCATGCCATTATAAAACAAAATTTTATTCTGCATTTGTTCCTGTTTTGATGTACTAGGTATCAAAATTTTAACAAACCGATAAACCCTTTCTACTTATTTATTTCAACTTCGTTTCAAAATATTTTATACCAATTTTTTAAAGAAACACATAAAGCTTTAAAGTAAAACGTTTAAGTGAAAAAAAAATACTTTTTTATAACTAATGTAAGTTTTTTCTATATAAACTATTCTACTTCTACCATTTGTTTTAATGTTGATTAATTTTAACTAACATTATCCTTCATATTAAGTAATTTGATTATTATATTTGTTACTTTTGATCTTTTATGTAAATTAAATCATTTTACACGTCCACTGTTATTTTGTCACATGCATTTCCTAATATATGTTTTTCCCCCAAAGGTCTTCAAAGTTTAATTTCATTTTTCACCATTTTAACGAAATGGTAAAATACAGTCTTAATGGTGTTGCCACCAAAAGTTGCTCTTTTGTCTTGTTTTTTTCTCATTTTCCGTTATGATTTTATTCATTTTGCAGTTTCCAGGCAATCTGCAGGAACACCCTTTTCAGACACAAGTATTATTTATTCATAATACTAGGAATTTAAGGACCAGATTTTCTCATAAAAATTACATTATTTAAATAGACTCCATTCATTGTAACTGGTACTACTTTTCGTCGATTATTTGAAAGGGGCGATAAATGAACTCCCCTCTCCAAACCTCGAGACGGGTTTCTACGAACTGAATTACCAAGACAAAGCAGTTAAGGCTCCTCATATATGCTTTACTAACCCTATTGGATTCGCTTACCCCAATGTTGACCTATGGAGACATTTTGTCTACTATTTACAGCTACATAAATGCCGATAAACTTATAAAAATGGTATTTTCAGATGGCCTGATCTTTTCTGCACCTTGAAACAAGACTCATTTTATAAATTTCGTCCAACAAATGAATTTATAAGCGTTTAAAACACATTGACTGAAACGAAAGTGTACATACATGGTGAGTAAGGCGTTGATAATTAAAGACAAATTTAGATAAGATTGTTTAATGCGAAGCTACTGCAACTCACATAACAGGGTAAATCTGAACAATCCACAAAACATACAAAACAAAGTCAGTCACGTGATATACGCCTTGGCACGCGATCTCTTGGAGCGAATATCTGTGAGAGCGAATAAACAAATAACCAGATTTTTTTTTCTGATTAGCTTAAATTTTAAAACATTTTTTGTTTTTTTTTAAACGAAAAATGTCCCAAGAGGTAAAATTTCTTACTTTATTGCGGTGTACAATTGAAAAAAATTAAATCGAATTGGGCAATCCTTTGACAAATTTTCTCCATATGTTAACTTTGAGGTGAGTGAATCCAGTAGGGTTAGTACACAGGACGCCTAAGTGTCACGTCTAAAAAATATTAGTCACATATTTCCAGCTTTCCTCTAGAACAGGGATACTTAAACTGCGGCCAACCAAGCTTTTATGTATAGCCTGAGACACTCAAATGGCAGGTGCTTTTGTAAACATAATTTTGGAAACGACTGCATTAAAAATGTAGAAAAATGTACCACCGCCTGCTCCCGTTGTGTCCATCATTGCATCTTTGTGAATCACCCACTTCCAAAATGAAGTATGGTAAGAACGTATATAGAAATCGTCTTACCGACTCTTATCTTGATGACTGATTGAGAATAGCATATAGGAAGTACAAACCTGATTTGTCTAAAATAGTCCAACTTTCTCTCAACATAAAAATAATACATCCCACTCATATTTAAATACACATTTGAATGCATTTTTACATTTTAGTTTTATTTTTGGCATTATTACTTTTTTAAGTATAAATTAAGTATTTAAGTAAGTAATAATTTTAGTAAATTAAGTATTAAGTATTATTACTTTTATAAATATAAATTATTTAAGTAAGTAATAATTTTAATAAATTAAGTATTATTACTTTTATAAGTATAAATTAAGTATTTATTTAGCTTTAGTAAATTAAATATTAAGTATTTTTGATGACGAGTTGAGAGTAGCATGTAGCCAGTATAAACGTGATTTGTCTAAAATGATAAAAAGTTTCAAGATAAAAAAAAAATCACACTCATATTTAAATACACATTTGAATACATTTTTACACTTTAGTTTTAGTTTTCGCATTATTACTTTTTAAAGTATAAATTAAGTATTTAAGTAAGTAATAATTTTAGTAAATTAAGTATTAAGTATTATTACTTTTATAAGTTAAGTATTTAAGTAAGTATTAAGTTTTAGTAAATTAAGTATTAAGTATTTTTGATGACGGATTGAGAGTAGCATGTAGCAAGTAGAAACCTGATTTGTCTAAAATAGTCAAAAGTTTCTCTCAACATAAAAAGAAATCACACTCGTATTTAAATACACATTTGAATACTTTTTTACATTTTAGTTTTATTTTTGGCATTATTGCTTTTTTAAGTACAAATTAAGTATTAAAGTAAGTATTAAGTATTAATTTTAGTAAATTAAGTATTAACTATTATTACTTTTATAAGTATAAATTAAGTATTTAAGTAAGTATTAAGTTTTAGTAAATTAAGTATTAATTATTTTTGATGATGGATTGAGAGTAGCACGCAGCAAATATAAAACTGATTTGTCTAAAATAGTCAATCTTTCTCTCCACATAAAGAAAATCACACTCATTTTTAAATACACGTTTGAATACATTTTTATATTTTAATTTTATTTTTGTCATTATTGCTTTTTTAAGTATAGTGTACTATGTTGCGGACTGCGTAACGTAGCAAACATGCATGTGGCCTGGGAGAAAAATAGGTTGACTATGGCTGCTCTAGAATGTAACGAAGGAAAAGACGGCAAAAAGCGAAAGAAAAGTCTTTTGAAGCAAATGGCGTGGTATGTTTGCCTAGATATTCTTTCCCTTTTCTGTAACGGTGCGTTTTCGTCATAGATTTGACAAAAGTTCCGTAATTTTTCGCTTCAACATTGGGGTGTCAGTGCAAAGATCACCTACTAGGATTAAACTTTAAACTGGCTTCGAAGTCACGAGTCTGTAATCTTACTAAATGACAATGCGAGGAATCATTCGTTCCATGAATTTTCCTAATAGACTAAGACAAATTTGTTTATATCGACATCTAATGTATTCTTACAAATGACCTTGTGAATTGTTTTTAGAAACACTGCTACCTATTGCTACCTAGTCTGATGAAGAACTTTATTAATTAGCTGACTGTCATTCTTATTTTTATACTTTTTTATAAAAAGGTGGGACTTGTTGTTTTACTTTATGAGATAATTAAATTTTTCAATTAAATTTTCTCACTGTTTGCTCAAAAAACGGAGTTCATAAATTAATTTAATGACAAGCAACTGATCTGAGCTTTTAATGTGTATTAACAAGCATCAGCGAGTGCTTTAATAATGTGTCCGGTTGATTTGCCATCATTAAAGAAATTTGAATAGTTTATTTTTTTTTAAGTCAAAAATTGCCCGATAGAGCTCAGAATGTATTTCAGAAAATAAAATGAACGTAAAAAATTCCTTTTTAGGCCGACAGAAACCGTTTATTAAATTTAAAATTAATTCACCTTACGTCTAAACCCTATGATAATTAATATATGAAAAATCATTAAAGACCTGGTGTTGGTTCTTTGATATTTTTTGAAAGCATTTCTTTCTAAATCTCTTACGTTAGACTTTTTTATTTTAATTTTTTATCAACTGGAGATTATTATGGAAAAATCTCATCGGGCTCTTACCAAATATTAAAAATCTAAAAAAACGCTAACTTTTAGCTGAAAATATTTATTTAAGGGTTAGCATTCAGCTACAACTATTGCACCGTTTCTGATACGATTGTAAGGACTACCTAATAATCGGTTAAAAATAATTTATCATTATATTTGCATAAATCAAAAGAAGCCACAAAGTTATGCTAAATTCAGCATAGACGGTTACTATAAATACCGCGTAGCCAGGTTACGCAGTCAGTCTGGATTGTTTGGAGCTGTTTATGCGAGTTTCCGTTGGTGGCTATTAGCTAGATCGATTCAAAACTGACGTGAGCATAAGGAGGCATAAGGAGGTTATTGTGGTCGTAGGAACAGATTTCTGTGCGGCAGCGCTGGTTTGACTTTATTGATATTTGAGTACTTTGAACTTTATTTCCTTGCATAGTGTTTATACATGGTGTACCAGTATTTACGCAAAATATTTTTTGAACCGCAAGTATATGTGACAAGCGAAGAATAAACTTTGTTGTATATCTATTAAGTGTCGTTTCTACTTCATTAGAAGGTAAATTCGATGTACATATATCCCAGTTAGAGTAGAAGTTAGGCATCTCTATACGATGTACAGCACAAAAAGAAACTTACGAGTTTTCGAATCGTATAAATTGATTACCAAAAAAAATCCAATAGTACAATAAATAAAAGAATATAATGAACAAAGATTAAAGAGTAAGAAACTATAAAAACTGCCATCACAAGCTCACGTCAATGGAAATTCCTTTATTCTACATGTAGGTAATTCAAATAAATCGATCTTCGTAGACGGAATCGAGCATGAAAACAGCAGTTGTCCACACACTCTATTAATCAGTATATTAAATTATCAGAGCAGTTGTTCACGGAGAAAGAAGACATAAGGGATTACAGACGCTTCTCAAAATCAGGAGTAAATCAATTTTTACTGGGACTGCATATAAATTTTTCGGTTTAACATCGCAAAGGCTAAATGACTTTGCTGTATACAATTTTAGATGAAATTTATTTTTCAACATATTAATCGAAGTACCTGACGTATAGTGAATATGACATTCTATAAAAATGTATACCTGATATATTTAATAAAAATACACAGCAGAAAACTGCCTAGATTCATAATGAAACACTAGAATATAGAAATTACTTTTTTCAGACGATTTGCCGTCAAATAAAAAAAATTAATTTTTGCTACACTTATTTATTAATCTCCTATGGAGTTAGATTTATAATTTAATGAAACTCCACAGCGTCAGGCAGTGTAATTAATAGAAACTACTTTAGATGCAATTAAAAAGGTTAAAATTTGCTATCTATCTCTTATGAAGTTAGAATTATAATTTAACAAAAATCCATACCATCAGGTAGTATAATTAATAGGAATAACTTTAGATGCAATTAAAAATGTTAAAATTTGCTATCTGTTTCTTATTAAGTTAGATTTATGATTCAACAAAAATCCATACCGTAACATAGTATAATTAATAGGAACTACTTTAGATGCAGTTAAAAAGGTTAAAATTTGCTATCTATCTCTTATGAAGTTAGAATTACAATTTAACAAAAATTCCATACCTTCAGGCAGTATAATTAATAGGAACAACTTTATATGCAATTAAAAAGGTTAAAATTCGCTATCTATCTCTTATGAAGATAGAATTATAATTTAACAAAAATCCATACCGTCAGATAGTATAATTAATAAGAACTACTTTAGATGCAAATAAAAAGGTTACAATTTACTATCTCTCTCTTATGAAGTTAGAATTATAATTTAGCAAAAATCCATACCCTCAGGCAGTATAATTAATAGGACTAACTTTAGATGTAACTTTAGATTTATAACTTAACAAAAATCCATACCGTCAGGCAGTAAAATTAATAGGAACAACTTTAGATGCAATTAAAGATGTTAAAATTTGCTATTTGTCTCTTATGAAGTTAGATTTATACTTTAGTAAAAATCCATACCGTCAGATAGTATAATTAATAGGAAGAACTTTAGAGGCAATTAAAAAGGTTAAAATTTGCTAGCTATTTATTCATTTCATATGAAGTTAAATTTATATTTTAACAAAAATCCATAATATCAGGTAGTATAATTAATAGGAACTTCTTAAGAGGCAATAAAAAATTTAAAATCTGCTATCTGTTTATTTATCTCATATGAAATAAAATAAACAATATACCAAAAATCCATAACGTAAAGTAATATAATTAATAGAAACTACTTTAAATCCACTTGAAAAAAGCCAAATTTTTTATATATTTATTTAGATCATATGAAGTTAGATTTATAATTTAGGAAATATTCATAACGTTAGGTATTATGATTATTCGAAACTACTTTAGATGCAATTAAAAAAGTTACCTAAATAAAATCACATGCCAAAAATATATTTTGAGGATGACGAAATAGTGTGTTATGTTCGAAATATATTAATTTTTCTATTAAAAAAAAGTTTTATAGATATAAATAAATCGGAATTTAATGCATAAGATTAGCATTTATAATAAGAATCTTTATTTCAGTTTATGATCACATAAACTGCAATACTATGAAATACACAATATAATAAAATATACGGCAGATTATGTAATCACAAATAAATGACAGTAGCATGTTAAACAACATAAAAATATTTGCATTGGTATGAATAATTATTATTATAACACCTGTAACAGAGCATATATAATACATACATCTTAAAATAAGTTGCTGTTCATTTAATATGCAATACCAAGGAGTTTGGGACTGCATGGAAATGAGGCAGACGAGTCGATTATCGTGGTAAACACAGAAATTTAAAACTTCAGCAGCGTATGAAATCACAGTGTGCGTATAATACAAGCTGAAATGTGACTCATGGGATACAAAAGGATAATCCTAAACATCGTGAAGTGAGTTCGGTTCGTATCGCTCTGCCAGTAAGGAAACATGCCTCTACTGAGAACGAGACAACGTTATAAACTGTTGATATAGTTTGAGGGAGGAACGACTGTTGTGTTTAGAGCTAGTACTTTATAGTATCGTGATACTGCTGCACGCGTTGAACAAAACGCTTGCCACAATAACTGGTACTTGGACACAATAAGAAGTTTCCACTCATAGTCATGAGGGATATGCACATATTATAAGATAGAAAGGAAAGCCAGAGACTCACTACGTATGAGAGTGACAAATCATACAGGGATACCCACAACGTTAGCACAACATTGGAGGAAGATGGCGCATCAGGCGATGTCTGCCAACACTATTTTACCGCCGATTTCTGAAAGGGTTTGTCAGTGCATCCAAACGCTGAACAATCAATCACACCGCGTAGCAAATTATCACCTCTGGTGTTCACACAGCAACAAGTTTATTACAAGACGATTTTAACACTTGACATTGCTTGATTATACACATACATATATGACACGTAACACCCACCAAAAAAACATATATAACGCCACGAACAAAATTCTATAAAGCCAATTTGAATGGCTACTACTCTTCTTAAACAACTTCCGAGTCAGGCTCCACAAGACCTCCTCGCTTCCCCACTGCCTACGCAGGACTCTCTCTCTCTCTCTCTCTCTCTCTCTACCCTTCTTCTTTGCACTTTGAACTCTGCGCAGGCGCGTCAGCTGATCTGCTACAAAAACGCCTAACGCATTACGAATGGCGTCGCCTGACATCACAGTGTTCACCGCTAGATGTTCGTTACTACGACTTCTTTTAGCCCAATTCCACAATACAATACTAGATATCGGAGGTTTCAATGGGGGCAAAGGTGAAGACACTACAGCGCTGCATGAGAGAGAAGCATGTTTTCTGACGAATCTATATTCAGTCTCGAGAACCATGACGCCCGGATCATCGTTCGGAGATACAGGGTGGAACAACATGTGGATGTACAAAACTTTATCGGTCGTACTCTAAACGTAGTGGTTTGGGGTGTCATATTATTTCCCCGTCGCTCTTGTGTTACAGAAATCGCCCTAAAAACACCCAGGGGAACATCAGAGAGTATTGTGACCATGAGTCATATCCCTCTTACAGAATCCGCCTAGGGCTATATCTCAAAAGGATAATTTTTGTCTCCGTGTCGGCCGAATTGTCCAATGTTTTTTTTCTCACATAAACTTGGATTACTTTCTCCCCGGCATTCTCGGTCGCCAAATCTGTCCACCAGACAACACTTGGGAGATATGGTTGCTCGGAAATTCGCCCTAATGTCATCCCTTGCAGTCACATCTGAAGTATTGTGGATACGTGCTTAATATGCGTTGAAGCAAAAAGGATACCATACTCCAAAAAAAACACAGCCATCATTAATCCTGGTTAATATTTATTCATTATCCTATCGTCCATCGAACGGACGTTCCATACTCGGTGGTTCGAAACGAAGAGAATACTGAACACTGATAGAAATTACACAAGACAAAGCAATATTGAAAATACATCAAAACATGAACAACTAACACCCTCTACTCTTGAAAAACACACCTAATTTTCAGTACATGCGTAGAACGGCATTTCACAGACATCCATTTAAAATCCTTATCTTAATACCACTCCATCTGAAAGAAGTTATAAATGCTATAGGTGGACATACAAAATACTGACTTTATTACGCAAACTTTGATTTATAAATCTGCAGATTCCTTCATAAATTCATTTCACTACATATTATATCTATATATATATATAAATGAATGTTTCTTTGTTCGTATTTTATGCGCTGTCGTACCGTTTATCCGATTGCGATGAAACTTGGTCAACTTATTGCTTGAACTTGCGCGAAGGTTATAGACTATTTTCATCCCGCTACGACGTTCCATTCCCAAATTATGTTAGAAAAAGTTTGCGCGGTATCAACGGATATTAACAACAATGAAACGTTCAAAGCCATTGTAACATTTCATTGTTGCCAATTAAATTATAACATTTATATAAAAATAAATAGACATGAATTAAAAACATGATTTATTTATATATTGGCGCATGCAAGAATTAATTTGATATATTATTTTCATATACGTGGCAACGCCTGAATATTTCTTTTTAAAAATGAAAATATAAGGAGGGAAAGTTATTCATTTTCAATGAATGTGTTATCTATCCATTTCATGAATCAAAACTATCTCAAACTACCTGTTCAAACTAAAATATACTGCAGGACACGTTGACATAGCTAGAAACACGTGCGTTTAGCCTTGACGCGATGATTTATATAACTGAAGTGACATTGAAACGTAGCAGACGATTTAGTTTTGAGAAAGAATTCCGAGCATGAAATATTTGTATATACTTTTTCTATAATTATTATCAGATTTGCTGTGTTTTAAAATTGAATGTGATCTAAATCCATTCAAACATTATTGATTCTTTTTCTATAATAATAAATCCATTCAAACGTTATTGACTAGCTGTAAATTAATGCTTTAAAATGCCCAAAATAGGAGAGCAACTTTTAATCCTGCAGAAGTAAGGGCAAAATGTCAAAGATTGTTGCGAAATGAGCAATGTGATGTAAAAAACAGAAGAGCGCGAAGCCAACAGAGTTCGAAATGCAGTTAGACGAACACAAGAATCTGAAGAAAAAACATTCCCAAGACCTCGAAGGCAACAGAATTCGAATTGTAGTGATCCGAAGCAGTGAAACTGATGAAGAAACTTTTAACGTGACAAACATACGATCGTCTTCGAACTTCAACATCCAAAGGAGAGGAAAGCAATGAACAACGACAGCACAGACAAAAAGCTAATGCTATTTGCTACCGCAAAAGAATTTTAGCGAAAACTTTAGAACATCATAACATGAGGATAATCATTGAAAAAAAATAATAACAGAAACTGAATCCCGAGCGAAGCCGGGTAATACATCTAGTCTGATGTAAATTCTTTGTTGTTATGTGATGCCATATTAATGAATCGTATCAGCATATTTTGTAGCATTTGTAATCATACATACAAATGTAGAGGAAAGATAATAAAAAAACAATAAATGAAACATGCACGAATACAGTTTGACAAGATAATCCTCAAGTTTTTATACTGGGAATATTGTGATAAAGTACGATCTGATATTTTTTCAATTTCCTTTACTTTGACAGATAAAGGTTGAAATTAATGAAACTAGGGATAAATTTCTGGAATTTTTTTCATTGTGTCATTTCTTAGGGAATAACGAGAAATATTATTTTTCGAAGGAGTTAATTGATAAGTTAGAAATAGTCTATAAAAATCCTAGTTTAAAAATTAAACACTATCGAAATGTCGCTGCAAAACTGCGAGAATTTAGTAACGAATTCCCACGCAATTCAAGGTTCATGGATAATTCCTCTGATAAAATATTTCTGTTAAATCGAATGATTTCCCTGAATTTCAATACTCGTTTCCTTCTCCTAGATTCTTTTCACTTTCTAGTATTTTCTAGAAACCCCGATGCAAATACAGATATTTATTGGGCGGGGGAGGAATTCCTGAAATTGGTGTCTTATCCTCTTTAGAGTATTTATTAACACCTCCAGGAACTACTAACGAGGATGAAATCGAGTCCCATGACTAGCTTCTTAAAACACAACATATCTTTTGTTACCTGTTAAATAATCATTTAAACAAATTAAAAATGTTTAAGCCAAATATTAAGATAGGTGTCCCAAATATCGCCTTCTCTAACTTTTTTTCGACATTTCATCCACTTTTTAGTTTCTGATTAGGCTGTAAACTCAAAGAACATCCCTAAGAACTATTTCCTTTGGTATCACGAGATCAACCAGCTCCAAAACCTGCGCCAGTTTAAGTTATGTAGCTAAATTGGAAAAATTGAAATTTCCAGTGAACTTCAGAGCGGCTCCTAATATCGACTACCTCTGTTCCTCTTACCGCCTATCAGGCGAAATTAGGAGCACCTGTTAAAAGTCGTTGCTAATGCACTTTCAAATGGTATAAGCAAAATTAGAATTTGGATGCACCTACCTGGTCATTCACTGGATTCTGATTCTTTGGAGCCAAAGTTTACGAAGACAACAGCCAAAACAACTTCAGATGCCATATAGTTTCTGCTGTCATTGATAAGAGCGTTGTCGCTATCATGGCTGTTAGTCCAAACCCAGAACTAAATGAAGTCACTGCATTTTCTCATACTTAGCGCGAGTCATACTTTAGAAGCACGAGTAGGCGATATTAGGCACAGGGGCGATATTTGAGACACTCCCCCTATAAAGATATATTATACGAGTAAGTATCTCTTAAAATTAAAAAATTCCAGTTAAAGATCAGGAATTTTAAGAAAATATATGTTCCTTTTATATTATTGTTTCTCAGTTTACTTATATGTCATCAGATTTTTGGTACCCTGATAATGCTATTAACTTGGCGGAAATTTCATTTCTTTTCTCTCAGAAGTTTTGAATGAAATATACACGCTAAAAAGAAAATAACTTTTGTTGTTTTTTAATTGAACGGAACCTGTTTAACATCTTAAGTATTTAAGTGTCATATGGTAAAAATAATGAATCTCAATTTCTCGTGGTTTTCATTTATCTAAGTTATAAAACTGTTGCATAACTCCCAATCCCATGTTAATATGATTTCTTTGTGCATCTATCTTGCGCATCTATCTTTGTGCATCTATCTTTGCGTAATAATGCTACTTGTTCAAATAAGTGTGACTGTATATTTTTCCCGCTTGAATTAACCCAGTGTATCACCAGCCCTTCTTTTTAAATATTCTCAAAGGGTTATAACATAACTGTGCCAACTATATCGTAACACTTGACTGCTCATTATTCAACACTGCTCCCGATAATGATTTGCTTATAAGTTCACTGAAACTTTCACTTTTTTTGATATCGGAAGTGTTTTTAATACCATTTCGAATGGATAGCTTGTTTCATAATATGATGGAATATATTAGTGCAATATATTTCATATAATTTTAGTGCAACGCATACATTATATGCGTTGCACTAACTTAATTGAAAACATAACAAACTAAACATGTCATTTGTAAATACAGTTGTTAATTCTAATATATGATACAATAAAATAAAAAGGAAAGAATTAAAAGTAAAGTGTGTAAATTGCACCTAAAATAAATATGTAATTTTGCTGTTTTCGTAATTTTAAAGATTTTGATTTTGCATTTTTTTATTTCGGTATTAAAAAATACATCAATAATAACGTATTTAGAAAACTATTGTTGTACTCTACAAGGTTTATATTCCAGTGAACTTTATAAGAAAGTATTCAATTTGAAGATATATCCCTATGTAAACCAATCTTTTTAGGGGATCTTTCTTATTTGCTTTTTCAAGTAAAACGAAAAAACTTTTCATCGTTGATTAAATAGGTAAAACTTTTCTCTACTTTATATAGCTGAACATTTCTATTCTAAGAAGCAAATCTTCTGTGACTTGATTGCTTGTTATTTCAAGCGAGAAACATAGAATGAAGACAGAGCTTGCAGATATCTGTTTGAAAAATTGTAACGGAGTTATGTTTTTATGACGTATAGAGAAATGATTTTAGGTAAATTATAAATTGTGTCCTTACTTCAAACGCAATAATACATGCCAGTACTCATTTTTCCTTTTCAAATACGAACGTCTAAATATTAAACGCATAAAAGCACTTAACATCTTTTTATTATCTGGTTATTTTATGATTTATTAAAGTGATAAAATCGCAAGACAAAATTAAAAAGAAAAACACTTAAAAAGTTTCCTACAACCACTTGATATTTAAGATAAAGTTTAAAGAATTTCAAATTCGCCGCAATATTCACAACTTTCGTACTTAAACACAACGACCCCCTGATATAGTAATAAAAAAAATCTTGAATTCGGGCCAATTCACATAAAGTTATGATCGATGGTACTGCTTCGCATAAAATGTTATTCTAAACAGTATTTCTAAGGGACATAAAAATGTCTTACATTAAGTGCCTTCATGAGTAAAAAAAACAATAAACTGTCGAGCATAAAACAAATCTTTATCTAGCTATTTCCTATCGGTCCCCAAGGCAACAAAATATCTTTCTTTCCTAGCAGAAGTGACAGGGACATAAGTAAAAAATGACTATCTCTGTTTGAATACTAGATGGCATTTTTTATTTAAGTTGTTTAGATTTATAATAAGGACAGTTTTGCATTGAGAGAAGTTAACACGCAGAGATATAATGTTTGTAAAGTTTTTTTTCTTTCCAGCGATTGTCACGTATGTGAAAAGTTTCGTTAATGGTTACAGTTTTCAATTTTTACTATGTAGGGTTTTAGAGTGTTATTTACCATAAGATAAAACGGGAACTTTTGAATTCAGTTTTCTTATCTTCTTCTAACTTTTAATGGCATCAGTTCTTAAATAAACCTTACACTACACTCTCGTATCTCGACCAGGTAACAAGGTAAAGGTTAAGTTCCTAAAACACGAGCTGATGTATCAGGAATTTTACTGTTCTCGTCATGTTAATGCTTATGGTGGCAAATGCAATTGTTAATTAATCGAAAAAAAACCTTTGAGATATTTAGCAGCCAGCTGTTCCAGTCATACAAGAAGGAGATTTCGAATGTTTAGATTTTCAAGTGATAAAGAAAGACGCATGAAATTGGCTATAAATTACAAAGGATTTGTTATGCTTACCCGTAAATTTACGACAAAGGAGCCAATAGTTCAATATTATTTGTATTCTGTGAATACATATAAGCATCTTATCCTTAAACATTTAATATTATGATGTACACTATCTTATTCCATACTGTTAAATGTTCTAGGGTTGATCATAAATTTATGCATATTACAGATTCTCTTCACCGCATGTTTTCCATATCCGTTTTTTATAAAATCGAATTTTTTGTTAAAATTACTGTTTTTTTTTTGTATTTTAATTTGAAGGAACAACAAAGTTGCTTGAATATCGATCATTAATTTGTTTATCTATGAATAAGATTATCCCCGCCAAAAGTTAACTACATATTTTACAGTTATTGTATATTTCTTAATAAAATGGTTTGTTATAGACTTCTTTAAACTAAGAATTGTATCTCGAAAAGTACACTTGTGTAGGAAGTTATTTTGTATAATTTACAGCGTCTAAATTTGAAAAAAAAATGTATTTTTTACAAGTATATTACCTTTTTTTACTTACGTCAACGCACTAACTTCCACACTTTAGACCTTGTACATTTTTTCATACTTAATTTTTATTAGATCACAACGGAACAATTCCATTTTAACTAATAACTCTTTTAACCTTTAGCTTACTGGGCCCTTTTTTCGGGGATATATATATATATATATATATATATATATATATATATATATATATATATATATATAAATATATATATTCTTGGTCCCGTATTCTTGGGATACATGCTATCCCACCCCGTAAGGAAAAAGTTAACACAAAAAAAATTTGACAGATGTCAGTATTCACTAGCCCAATTAATTTTCACTAAATGCTGTTAATCGTGTGTAGCTCTTAAACATGCTATTTTAGTTCGAATAAAGTTATGAGGTGGGCAGAAACACGATGAAATATTACACCTTCGCTTAATATTCATTTTTACGTCTCTGGTGTTCATTCCACATCATAAATTCCTTCGTTCTCCAATCGATATTTGAGGTTCTAATGTACTTTATATTTAATCACACTAAGATTAATCTATTCCTATCTGAAACTTATTTTCGTGAAAGCTTCCAGGCGTAACCATGGAAACAATACAAGTTTAGCTATAAAAGATTGAGCTCTGTGACCAAAAAGTTCTGCATTTATAAGGTAGTGCCTTAATTTTAGACTGTTATTTGCTTTTTAAGTTTATATTAACCATATTTTGATTACTGATTTCCCGTGTAATATACTATTTTTTAACTTTTTTGCTAATAACACGTATTTTAGGTTTTAGGTATTAATCAGTGCCTCCCAATTAATTTTTAGTACCTTAAATTAAATTACATTAATGATAGTTACAAGCATTTAATTCCCCAAAGTTTATTTGATGGTGACTGTTTTGCGAACACTTTTTAGTTGTTTTGCGAACAATATTTAGAGCTTATTGCTAAGTCTACTATATTTTGTTTTGCATAGGTACTTCAAGTTTACTTTTAATATGAATAGCTAAATATTAAATATAGATACATGAGTTAAATTTTCCTTTCAATACATTCTACTCTTTCAATACATTCTATTCAAATTTGATTTTTGTTAATACTTTTTCAAACATGTTATTAATTGAAGGCCTTATTTGAATAGTGGGCCAACTCCACTATTTTTTTAAAATGGAGTTAGCCTGACTTTCATGATCATACAAGTCATTTCCCTCTTATTTTTAAACTGGTACACCTCCAGCTTATTTCTGCTGCCAACAGAGGGCATTACAAATCAGACTTCAGCAGTCATTTCTCAGACCACATTATACTTTAAGGATGCTTTGTACTAACCCCATTGAATTGAATTCGCTCACTTCCATGTTAACCTATGGAGAAAATTTGTCCACGGATTGCCGATTTGGATTCAAAGATTTTTTTTTAAATGGTACTCCGTGAAAGAGAAAAAAAAATTACATTTCTGTACATTTTTCGTTTTTTTAAAAAAATGCAATTAATATTTTAAATTTAAATTATTCGGGGAAAAATCTGGTATAGTGCGTTTTAAACGCTCATAAATTCCTTCGGTGGACGAAATTTATAAAATGAATCATGTAGCGCTTTGCAGAAAAATTCAGGCTATCTGACAATACCAATTTTATTTGATTATCAACATTTATGTACCTGTAAATAGTTGAAAAAAATATATTTTAAATAAAAAATTTGGGGGCAGTGCTTAACCCCCCCCTATAGAGAGAGAGCCATTACAATCCCCCAAAATGTCAATCCTAAGGGGGGTGGAATTCTCGAACTGTCAACAGGACTCCTCCCACTACAAGAGTCTGCAAGAAGAGGAAAAGGGGAATACGATGTTTTTTCTTAGTACATAACAGCCTTAAGGCTCTGTATCTCAAAATAAACAAAACTGGAGTTGGCCTACTATTCAAATAAGGCCTTCATCTAGATCCTATTGCTAAGTATTCAAGCTTTTAAACGAATATCTAATATTTACTAAACATGAATACCTAAACACTAAACATGACTAACTACATTTAATTATTTCATTCATAAAATTTCGTTGTCTTTAGGTAAAAGTAGATTTTTTTAGCTACCTCTTTCATATGCATTAAGGCTACTGTGTACTCACCCTATTGAAATCGCTAACCTCACTGTTAACCCATGGAGAAAATGTGTCCAAGGATTGCTGACTTGGATTGAAAGATTTTTTTTTTTAAATTTGTTCTCCGTAACAAAGAAAGAAATTTTACAACTTGAGGCATTTTTCATTTTAAAAAAATGTAAGTAATATTTTAAAATTTAAATTTTTCTAGGAAAAAAATCTTTTACATTGGCTCATAAATTCCTTTGGAGGACGAAATCCATAAAATGAATCCTGTATCAAGGGGCTGAAAATTTTAGACCATCTGAAAATGTCATTTTTATTGGATTAACAGCATTTATGTAGCTGTAAATAGTAGACACGTTTTATCCATAGGTTAACACTGACGTGAGCAAATCCAGCAGGGTTAATACACAGCAGCCTTAATATTTTGAACATACCGTTGCTTTAACTCGATTTTGCTCTACATTTGATTATTTCGGTTTCTAATGTGGCGTCCAGATGATTTGTCACCGTACAAGCAGCGCACATCCAAAATAGACTTGGCAGCTTCTTCAGTGCGAGTTTATCATAACTCACGCAAATGAAGATTACGGCCACGGCTATTTTGCTTGTCCGCTGCTTGTACGGTGATGTTTCATCTGGACACCATACTAACTTAACAGCAATCTGCACACGATTGGGGTTACATCGTTCGTACGTTTTCTGTATTTTGTATATGTAAGCGAAGTTAACAATTAAATCATAAAGTGTTATTGAAAAGATGCTATGGAAAAAACTTGCTTAGAAAAATAATTTTTTCTCGTCACTTTGTAAATATCTTCTGCATAGGTGAATTGAGTATGCAAAATTAATCACATCTCACGTTTAACTTCTCTCAGACGTAAAAAGTGGGCCATGTGTTCTGATCTTGTCTTGCGCTATGTAGTAAACAAGCAGAACACTTCGTTACAGATGCTATTTTGTATATCGAATGCCTTACGCCTGTTAGCATAAAATGTATATTACTCTTACCATGTTATATATATATATATATATATATATATATATATATATATATATATATATCTTGCAGGATTCGCCAATCCTATTAACATCTGCCAAACGACTGTCTGTTTTCCTCTAACAGCTGTATATAAGATACTATACAGCATTATTGATTTGACTCCCTCGGATCACTATTTGATTGTAGAATACTAAGCTATTCTGACGATCAGAAAATGAAATATTAAGCTAATATCATAACAGCTGTGGGTCAGTTTGAACATATGGATAGGGACAAAAATATTTTTAAGTAGAAATCATATTATTCTAAAAAGAATGTTAGAAGTATATTGTGGACAACGAAGATGGGACTTCTGTTTGAAAGGTTTATAAAACTGCTTAAATTACAAATTCTAATCGCTGAATTTTCCCTTTATTTGTTTAGCAAATTAATGCATAGATTTTAATATATATATATATATATATATATATATATATATATATATATATAACAGTTCCGTTAATGACTGACTCACTGACTGACATACAACGCACAGACCAAACCGCTGGACCTAAAGGGCTGAAATTTTGCATGAGAATTCTTCTTATGGTGTAGGGGTGCACTAAGAAAGATTTTTGAAAAGTTCTTTTTAGATTTTTTAAAAATTAAATTTTTAAGCTGTTTTAGTAACTTTTTTTAAGTTTGCATTTAAAATAATAATTTGCGGATTATAAAATTTATATAACGAGAAAGGTAATAAAAAATCCTTTAAAATGAGATCTTTTTTAAATCTTTACCTCCATGTTCTGATTTTTGGTGAATTTTTAAATATTAATTTTAGAATTTAATTTATTAAATGCTGATCCCGTGATTTCTTTTTCTGGTACTTTAAATATATTTATCGTCACGTGCATAACAACTAAATAGACAAAAAAAAAATTCTTGCTAATGTGGCAGACGATTGAACATTATCCAAAAAAATATTATAATACACTAAAAAATATTATGTTCCTCAAACTGTACTATATTAACTGTACTATATTCTTTAGTATGTCCTATTACATTTAATTTGAATATTTTCTTCTACATTATTTTGTCTATAAAAATAGCCCTTAAGATTTTTTATAAATATATTTTTTTACATCAATTGTATAGATTCATTGTCGTATTTATTATATATATATGTATTCTTTTGGCATTAATTGCATACATTGACCGTCGTATTTAATTTCAATATACTCCGTAGCGAAGTGCGGGTTTTCAGCTAGTATATATATAAAACTGTGCTTACAATAAATAAATTGGCCCTGAGAAATGACAAGCAAATCATCTGGAACGAGACAGTTAAAATATATGTCGGTAGTTGAAATTCCACGTTTTGTCTTCCGCTATCAAGTTTTATCACGACATGTATTCCGTAGAACTCTCTGCTAATATTTTCGGACACGCGACGTTAAAATATATATGTGGTGGACTAATTCCAGACACAGAGCACTGCAAAATATGCAAAGCACATGCGAGTCTCATTTGAGAGACGAGTGCACACGAAGTTAAGTTGAACCTCGGCGATATGCATAAAGATATCTATAATGATATCAAAAACGCAATTTAGAAATCACAAAAAAATATCTCATATCTTTAATGTCCCATAGAAAATAATGTCTGATATTTATAATATGTGTTAAGTTTCATTATATATATATATATATATATATATATATATATATATATATATATATATGTGTGTGTGTGTGTGTGTGTATATATATATATATATATATATATATATATATACAGAGGTTCCCAAATGTGTTCGTACACTTACGATTTTCAGTGAAATAGGGGTCTATCCATTAATTAAAATGAATATTTCAGAATGGGTATTTAATAATAAGATCTATAATCTATTCTTAACAAAACTACATGAAATATTTTGAAAACATAGTAAAACTTTATTCTTAAAAAAACAGTAATAAAAAAGTAACAAAAACTTTATCTTACAAAAGTCAACGTACACTGAAATATTTTCGGATAAATTCATAATTAAAATGATCGTCTGGCGCTTTATTTTTTTTTTAATTGTGGTGGCATTTAAAATATCGTTTTGCTTTAACTTTTGCTTGCCTACTCCGTAATATTCTATTTCTTATTTAAAAATGGCTCGTAGTCGTAAAGAAACAACAAACAGCATTCGAACATTAATTATTTTTCATCATAGTAGTGGTGAATCAGTTCGGAATATTGCTAAATTGCTTAATTTATCCCATTATACTGTGCTGTATGTGATAAAACGCTTTAAAGAATATAATCGGATCGAAAAAGAGGTAAGAAAAGTTCGTCCGGCAAAGTTAACAAAACGTAATCAGAGATTTATAATTAAAAAATTGGTGAAATAACAACGTTTGAGTGCTGTAAAAGTATTTGCAGAATTTAGTGAAACATTATCTACTTCAATTTCATCTGAAAATTTTCGACGAGTTCTCAAAGCAGCTGAATTGCATGGGTGTTCTTCCCGTAGAAAATTTTTTGTAACTGAGATAAACAGAAAGCTCAGACTTTCCTTCGCACTATCAATGATAAATAAGCCCCAAGCGTATTGGAATAACGTCTTATTTGCCTATGAAAGCAAGTTTAACATTTTTGGTTCCGATGGGAAAATGATGAAAAAAATGAGGAACATAATCCCAAGAACTTAGTAGGAACAGTTAAGCATGGAGGTGGAGGAGTGTGGGGTTTAATGTCAGCATCAGGATTGGGTAATTAGGTATTTATTGATAGCATAATGAATCATTCTGTTTATATAAATATTTTAAGAGACAATTTAAAATTATCAGCCCAAAATTTGGGTATTCGAAACAACTTTGTTTTTGATCAATATAACGATCCTAAGCACACGGCTATCAACGTTCGCCTCTGGTGTCTCTGTAAATGTCCACAAGTTTTAAAAACACCACCTCAATCACCAGATCGAAACCATATTTAGAGAGAACTGGAGGTTCGAGTACGAAAACACGACATTGACACGAAAAGCGAACTAAAAACAATTATGATGGAAGAATGGATGCAGAAATTTCAAACGAACTAGTGCAATCTATTCCCAGACGTTTAAAAGCTGTTGTGGAGGCTAAAGGATATCCTACTAAATATTAGTTTAACGAAAAAAAAAAGAATATTTACTAATATGTAGAGATTTTTTACAGGTGTGCGATGACTTTTATGAGATAAAGTTTTTGTTACTTTTTGATTATTGGTTTCTTAAAAATAAAGTGTTGCTATGTTTTAAAAATATTTCATGCAGTTTTGTTAAGAATAGATTATAGATCTTATTATTAAATACCCATTCTGAAATATTCATTTTAACTAATGGATAGACTCCTATTTCATTGAAAATCTTAAGTGTACGAACACTTTTGGGAGCCACTGTATATATATATATATATATATATATATATATGTGTGTGTATGCAGGGTGTGTGCAGGGTGGTCATAAAAAACTTTGGCGATATATGGATCTCTAGCGGCTGTTCCTTTCAACCGATCGAGATGAGATTTCAGATATAGTTATTCAGAGGTATGAGCTCGGAATTCTGTGAATGGCAACCAAGTGGCGCTCACGGTTACGGTTATAGATACAGAAACTCGAAAATTTCGAATGGAAACGTATCTTTTTTCCCATCGCAAAATGTTCAGCGCATGCGAAAACTCTAAAAAGCGTTGGAACGGTATGTGTATCACAAAAACGGACGCGTTATGCACGCACAAAAAACAGCTCTTCCCGAGCTCATACCTCTGAATAACTATATCTGAAATCTCAACTTGATCGGTTGAACGGTAAAGCCGCTAGAGATCCATATATCGGCAAAGGTTTTTTAGGACCACCCTGTATATATATAATTTAAAAGAAAGTATCACAGAAGCTGTTTGGTCTATCATGCTGGATATTCTCTGCTGTGTATGGAAAGAGACTGAATATCCTTTTGACGTCTGTAGGGCAACTAAGGGAGCATACATCGAAGTCTGCTGAACAGATAAGAACTTGGAGATTTTCTCTTCAATTTGACGTATATTTTATCTATCTACAATGCTTTGTTCCAAATCGACAACCAATTTAAATCCTACCATTATTTTGGAAACACGTTTTTTAGGTATACATAAGATGCGATTCACAAGAATCGAACTTTTGAGTGAATAAATTAAAGAAGCTGCTTGAGATATGCTCATTTCGGCATGTGCGCTTGGTATAAATACCATGCAGCTTGATTAAAAAATAGGATGTTAAAGTTGATAGATAAGCGAGAGGGAGCTACGAGGTAAGCAGCTCCAGGTGTTACCGGCGCTTGTGCTTAGGGGGTCCAAAGTTTACGTGGCAGAACTGCTGGTTTGACTCTCTGCTGGTTTGTGAGTATTGTAAAGTGTATTTTTATTGAATGCTGATATATATTCCGTACAAGTAGTACGTATGCTTATTGCTGTAAAAGCAAATTCTATATGTGCAACGAATTAAATAAACATTGTTTCATGTATAAACTGTGTTTGTATCAAATTCATTTAGAGTGTCAATTCAAATTATATACACCCAAGTGCCGGTAGAAGTGAGCTATTCTCTATACGTTGTATATAATCAAGTGGTATAACATGTTTTCGAAATCTGTTTGGTAGCTTGTAAAAACTTTTTCACTAAGAAAGTTAATATTATCCAAAGAAGCTTTTTTCAAATTGTGATAAGGGAATAATTAAACTAAATCTCTTTAGTAAAACGTGTTTTATGAATTATTTTAAAAAGATAAAGCCAGATTTGAAATCGTCCTCTTCAAATAGTTCATACCGTCTAGCAGAATACGAGTATCTACCTGATTTTGATAAAGGTACTGAAAGAAAAAATAAATATTACGTTAGAAAAATAAGTTGCAAAAGGGAATTTGTAACTTTTTTAACTTTATCAGCTGGAAAAAAAAATTCAAGTCAATAAGTTAGCATTAGGAGTTATGAGAAAATCGGGATTATTTCTTGTAAAGCAAATATTTTATATGTCCTTTCATTTCAACAAAAACCTCTTTGAAAATAGAGTTTCCCCAGTGTTTAAAAACGGGATGAAATTTCTTTCTCTTTGCTAATAAGTTCGCGTTTTTCTTTCCTTGCAAATAAAAAGAATTACTTTAGAAACAAAATACAAAAAGAGCTTTATGTAGTTTTAAAGTATTTAAAGGCAAATTTTCTGCTAACTTTTTACGTAACCGACTCTAAAAGGTAGCAACATAGAACTGACGAATTTGTTTTTATGTTCAAGCGTTTTAAAATGAATAAATGTATATATTTTAAACACAGCTTCTAAGCAGGCTTTTCATTTCTTTTACAGTATCTGCAAGTAAATTTTCTACTTTACGAGATAAGCTGTTTACAACCAAAGTTATGCAACACATTAGAAAATACTGGCAGTGGAAAAAAAATCAACAAGATTGAAATTTTTTTACCGTTTGGAGAATTTTAATGTGATTTTTCAAATGATGAATATGCCTTATTGATATGTGCGGTCTAGAAACAGAGTGTGGAACCAGTTTAAAGTTTTCGCTAACAGATATATAAAATTCTTGATATGAAATTTTTAGAAGGCTTTTCTTCTCTTTTTAAAGAATTTAAAGTTAAAACTTCCTTCTCAAGTGCTTATAAGAAATTTAAAAATGGGGCTAAAACTTAGTAAAGAGTGATAAAAATATACCGCTATAATATAAAAGTACACAGGTAATATCTTTGAAATGAAATAAATAATTCGATAAACGGTGTGCCACATAAAACTAATGCATGCCTTACGTACATGGTCCTTAAAAAATAAACCATTTCGTGAATGATTAGAAACCAATTCCTTCAATTTACTAGTACAGTACGTCTAATGATAGGGTAATTTTACAAGAAACATTCCCCTTTTATACGCAAAATGTAGCATGGGGATGAAATCTTTTGAAATTATAAATATATGTGTGTGTGTGTGTGTGTGTGTGTGTGTGTGTGTGTGTAAGTAAGTAATAATTCTGGTTTTAGTAACAAAGGAATTGTCGCACGTATGCGATCAGTGTGCACTTTCAGTGTGTCCTTGATTATTGTAATCTGATTCGTTCTTGATATGGAATGAGTTAGTTACTACTTGAATAAAAGTAGTTATCTCCCGGATGTAGAACGACTAGGACCTATTTTTTCCTTGCTAAGGGACTGTACATTTGTATATAGATCATGTGACTTTAATCACATAATCGTTGAAAAAAATTTCTAATTCATAACAAGTATTCTCCTCATTGAGTGAACTCTCTACATTATATATAATATATTTATTTATTTATCTGTGTGTGTAGATAATGTGTCAATAAGCAACTTGAAAATGTGATTTTTCTGAAGATGGAAGTGTTTACATGTCAATGTCTTAGAGTCATTCTTGTAGTTTCCTTGATGTTTTTATAAGTTTCTATTGGAACAAAAGTCAAACGTAGTTATGCATTTTTTCAAACATTACTAATGTGGTAATAATACTTTTTGAAAAGGATTTATCAAATATTAATAAAGTGGCAACCTCATAATAAATAAAAGGAGAGAATATTTCAATGAACTAACTGTTTAAGACATAAGATCGTTTTGAAAAATTTTTTAATATAAAGAAAACAAGAACTTGGAATTTCATCAGCATTGCTTTGAATCACATTATTCATCGATGAATACTTATGTAATATGCAGGACTTCTAAATTATTCTGTATTAATTTAAAAATGATTTAACCAAGAAATCCTTCAAATCTCTGAAATGACTACAAAAAAAAATAATTTTTTAAGTCTCATGAAAAGTTTGATCAAAATGTAAGTAACTTTACTCTTAGGATCTTTGAAGTATTTTCTGTTATAAGAGAATGGGGCCAAATTGCTGGACATTAGTTTCAAATTACACGTTAGCTGATGATTTTAACTTAATCGAAAATAGTCTTCTCCCCCATACAGTCTTGTTATTCAAACTACGACTTCCAATAGTGAGCAGAATGTAGATGTTTTTAGTTAGGTGATACGCAGCATAAATGATCTTCCCCCCACCGTTGCCAAAACAGCTCACGCAAGGTATTTTGGAAAGTTATCAAATTTTTGTTTGCACGCGATGGTAAAATATGATGCAGCGTGATTACATGATGAAGGTCATCTCCAAAAAAACCGCCGATTCATCATTAATAGCAGCGGAACATAGTATTTCGTTCTAATTTTAGCTCATTAAATTGAAAAGATTCTTTAATATTCAGTTTAATATCCTTTATACAAGCCGCTCTCGGGGACTTAAGCCGCTTCGTTTCAGGTTGCGTTCTATTTTACGTAAACCATGTTACTTTTAGAGGGCGTGATCACATGTTAAAAAATAATTTAGCGTGTTATGCATAAATTGCAATCATGTTATAGGGCTCATAACTTATTGGGGCTCATAATCTCAATAGATGCGATCTGAAAGAAATATGCGTGATTTATATTAGGTGAAAGCGTGTTTACAATTCAGGTACTTTAAATTAAAGGGACTTTTTTTTTTCAAAATATAAATTTCTTAACTGAAAGGGTTGATATAAACCTTTTCCGTTTACCCATATCTATCTATCTATCTATCTATATATATATATATATATATATATATATCAGTATCTTATTATCATAATTCTAAATTTTAATTTTATTAGGGTCGTATACTCATTACAATGATTTATTTTTTTTCATCAAATGTAATTAAATATCACTTGTATCATTGTCCCTTTAATGTTGCGTGCCTGTTGTAATTAATATATATTTAAATAGACTAATTTCTCAAATTTTTATGCAGGTTTCATTGCAAAAAGTTCGTATAATTCTCGACTTGAAAAGTAATGTTATGTACACTACTTTGTGTTGCACAACAGAGTCCTAGAAGCTGTTTTCATATTCGACACAAATCCTTCCGGAGCAAGTCTAAATTTCATGAGCTGCCTGCATTTCCGTTCAAACTTAGAACAAACCACGCCATGTAAAACATATGTTAATTATTGTAAGATAATTTTCAAATTCCGTGCAGCTAATAGAGCCCACAATATCCATACAACTAATTTACCACTTCAGTAGCTTTCATGAATTTATGTAATCCTTCGAAGTCAGATTAAAACTGTACACTCAAATTTATTCAGATTGCGTATCGCAAAAGTTGACCTCAGAGCAAAATTAAAACCAACTCACAAACCAATCATTTACCAGAATAAAAAAGAAAAATTTTATTCATTTATGTTTTAAATCAATCCATTGTAGACAAGGGGATAATTTATGATTTTATTTTTATTGTCTGAAAAATGAACTCTTTGTATCCTTGAAATGCTGTACTTAAATTTTAAAAGTACATTAATGAGCATTGAAACTGTAGTATTTGTTCTCTCTTCGTCGGAAAACGTGACATTTAAAAACGTGTCATGAACGGATGGTTTAAAAAAAAAATAATAATATGCAGATTTTTCAACTTTGAAGGCAGGACTCGAATTACGAAGCTCTCGCGTCACAGCCAATGGGGTTTGTACAAGTAAATACAACAAGTATTTAAGATGTACGTATTTTTTCAGCGAGTTGGGGTTTTAAGCAGTAACTATTCTGCGAGTGAGTTGGGACTTTCAGCCATAGTGTTAGTAGCTGTTTTCGCAGCAAGTTTGATATTTAGATGTGTTTGCGACGAATTGTCGAGCCATTAAACTTGTATCCCTTCTTTCTTCCTATAACTATCCCAAGCTTTACCATTCAGTTTAAGTAGTTTTTTCAAAATTTAAGTAGGTTATTTTTTGCCCGTTCATGACACGCTTATCAGTATTCTTTTTTGTTTAATGGTTAAGTTTTTGTAAATATTTTTCTTCCAAGCTATTGGATCAAATCGATCCCCTTTTTTACTATGTTTTAATGTAAAATAAGAAAAATAAAGGCATTTTAGTTAGCCTCATCAAGTCTACTTTCTTGTGAAAGGTTTTTTATTTCAGAAAATTAGGTATGGGGCAAATTATGCGGTTTAATCCACCCAACAGAAACGTATCACAAAATACCATATTCTATAAGAGAGTTACGTTGCCAGGAGTTATAATATTTTAAAAACTAAAATGAATAAACGTTAAATTATTTACACTTTGAACTCGATAAATACATTTTCTATTATTCGGATTGCAATTCAAAAGCATTTCAACAAGTACGTAAAAACAATCCATAAATAGTCCTTAAAGTTTTGAAAAAACTCTATCTAAGAAGAAAATTAGAACTCATTGACTTCCATAACTATATTTTTCACCTATTTTTATTTTGCTTTTACTTATACTAACTACTGAACATAAGATTGCTTAATTCACTAAAAAAAACAGATAAAACAACATTTTTCCTTTATGTAAATGTTATAGATCTAAAGATATGAAAGTGTATCATTGAACTTACTACAATATTCTGATTTTACCTAACCAACCAAATTTTTTTTTTATATTTCAGTTTCATATAACCTAATGAAAAGAGTGGTTAGAGATACTATACACTCAAAAAATCGTTTCTATGGTATATTTGAATAATGAATATTTCATAGAGTATGTAAAATATCTCATAATTTGAGAGCAATAGGTTGTGTCAAATAAAATTAACGTTTCACGTGGAAAAGTGCTTAATAACTTAAAAGATATATTCATTGAGGGTGTTGCAGAGTTGCAAAGAATCAAAAATGAATATTAATCGAGCGGAACACTTTCGTTTAAGCAGAAATATTTCTCATCTGCCTACACGTTTAATTAACGCTGAATATTTAAAGCCTCGATTAAATTAATTTGCCGATTCGTAGTATTTATGATATTTTGCTGGTGAATAATCCATTAATTAATTCTTGACTCTGAAGTAGACCATAATATTATGTTTCTGGCTGGATTTAATCTACATTGTTTAGCATATAAATATAGCATATATAATATGTTCTTAATTTATTTTATTTAGATAGTATCTCCTCAAGAACCTGAAATATTTTAAATGACACTTCAAAATGGCTTTCAAGGATACATAAATTGAAATTATAAAATCAGTTCAAATGTTTAAAACTTTCTAAAGCATTGTGAAGCACGTATAGCCAATTAAAAAACAGATATATTTAATAGACACAGATATTATAGAAAATTATCATTCAATTAAATTATTAAATAACTTTTAGAACAGTTTTACATAACTGTCCATATGTATGAAACAGAATGTGAATTTCATCAAAACATTGTAAATGCAAATTAATGTAAAACATTCTGATTCTCATAATCCCCAAGGGCAATAAATAATTATACCATGACGGCTTTGTAAAGCGTTGTGGAAAATTTTCGCTACTTTGTTTCATAATTGAATTTTAAAATTACAATAACGTTACGATGTTTATACTAGAGTAACATATATTTAAATTATTTTTAGACATAGCTGGATAATTTCACATTATCATTTTAAGCACTGTTTATTGAATGTATCCACTTTCACTCCCCATTTTACCATGTTTTTATTAACTCGCTTTCTTGTTTGTTTGTGTGTTTGTGTGTGTGTTTGTCCAGTCCAAATCTTGCAATCGATTTTTAACTAACTTCCCGACTAGCTAGACATTTGAAACTTTTAGAATAGCTCATACCACGATGACAATGCATTATTTTAATACTTTCAGCCATCTTTAAGCAGAATTAAATTAATTTTCAATTATTTTCAATGAATTTTGTTTTGAAGACTGGTGCAGCCATCGATCGACCGGAACGGGAACAAAAAGTTAAACGCAAGTTAACTTCCAATTAACTTCATTTTCTTCAAGTTGATGGGATAATTCATCTAAAAAAATTTTAAAAAAAATATTTATTAATACATAGAATTGTCGAGTTTATATGATTCAACAGAAAATTTTAAAAGCATGTTATATAAAAAGTTCTTTTTTTCTTGTAATTATTTAACTCTTGACCTGTATCATATAATATTCCTTTTCAAAATTTAAACATGTTTTAGCAGAGTAGTGGAAGAGAAAATAGCCCTTTAAAATAATTATAACATTCAGCTTTTACTTAAAACAAATGTTTATTAAAAATCCTTCAAGAAACTTAAAACATAAAAGCATACTACAAAAGAAACATCAAGTACGCGAGAGCCGTCAACTTACGGCCAAACCGACTTTATATATACTACAAACAGATTTGCATGAAACTGCTCAGTAACTGCAGCTCAGTTTACCTCACGATTAATTGCTGAAAATTATACTGCCGTCTGGCGGGAAAAAAGCTGAGCGGTCAGGCGAGAGAATAACCAAGGAGGAAATACGCATTTCCCTAGTAATTTTGTTGCGTAGTCTTAAGTTACAATAACTATATCTTTAATACTTTACAACTTTGCCTTTAATATCAAAGGCTTTTATAAGACGTTTAAACACCAGTGTCAGTAAAACGTCCAAACCTTTTTTATTTTCATCTGCATGCTTCAAGCCGCTTTAAACTTTAAAGCTTTTAAACAATTTCAGCTATTGTCACAGAAAAAAGTTTCTTATAAAAATTTCTTGGTGAGCTATGTTGACATACTTTGACAGAATTAAAAAAATTTGTTACCCTGTTTTCTTTTGTGATTTCCGGATAATCTGCGAAATGGATTATCTGCTGTTGCGTCACCCGCTGTGTAGACCATAGGTGCGTAAAACTTTTTAGACCGCAACCCACTTTCTTAAAATAAAATAAAAAATCACTTTCCCCCCCCCCCCCAATGATAAATTTTGGTAGAAACAAAATTTAAGAAATCGGGAAAATGTTAACAAGAAAGAAAATTGTCTAAGCAAATTTTGACAAACTGTTTTAAACATTCAGATTTAAAAACCCAATCTCACACAGATTGGTAGAAGCTAAGGGAAACCATGTAAAATATAGTCTTTTGCTAAAGGAATTTCTATTGTGAGAGTGTTTGACACTTTATTTAACAAAATCACAACGCATTTTATTTAACATGTATAAAATTATAATTAAAAATATGAAAAATTTGTGATTATAGAAATTGTTTTTTTATTTATTTTTTTACCAATGTGGAGGCACTCGTCGTGGAGACATTCGCCTATACTACACCGCAGTTTTACTGGCCATTTTATTATCGGTGTACCATATAGGCGGATCAGCATTACCCCCTATGAAAGACGACACAAACAGAGGTATTTAGTGGCGCTACGCCGGAATTCGATCCCAGCACCCACAGCAGCGAAAGCCAGCGCGCTGCACCCGAAGGCCGCCACAGGCCTCGGTTATAGAAAATTTAAAGCATATTTTTAACTATATAATTCAATGACATAAATTTTCTCCATGATTTCTCCATTAAAAAAAAATACGATATGACTATTCATCTCGATACACAATTCGCACCACTGTTGTAGACCACTAGAGAAATTTGCTTAGAAATACATTTATTTGTCAGTGATACCTACGTTACAACTGCAGAGTATCGTCAGACTACATGAAGGATATAAATGATTGAATGAGGTTTCCTCGAAACGCCAGAATTATCTAGTGGTCGTAAAGTTAGCGTTCGAACAGAGTTCGAACCACACTCTTGGCCGTCGGTCCTTACAGTGGCGCTGCACCCTCAAAAAGCATACAGGAGGACGGTTAAGAAGCATAGATTAAATATTTCTGGAACAGAAATTAACAGAATAGCCGGAAAAAAGCGTTATGAAATTCAATGTGTGACAGAAAGAAAGCATAGGAAAAAAAAAACATGGAGGAGAAAGTAACAGAATATTCGGCAAGAAAATGTAATAAAATCTGAAGTGTGACAGGTATAAGCACTGGAAAGATATTCATGAAGGAAAAATATAAGAATGATGGTAGAAAAGTGCAAAAAAATTTTAATTATGATGGGGAGGAAGCATGGCAGAAAGTATTACTAGAAGAGAAAATAAAAAAAAACTTTTTATAAAAAAAAAAAACTTTTTTAAAAAAAGGTGTGGAAAAATCTTTGGTGTGGGAGGTAAGATGTATAGAAGAGATTTTGATGGTGCAGAAAACAATAGAATAGCCGTAAAAACAGTGCTATAAAATCTAAAGGATGACACATAGAAAGAAAAGCAAAAAGTATACTTAATACTAGAAGAGAAAGGAGCGAAGCAGTTGAAAAAAAGGTGTTATAAAAACTTTGGCACC
Source organism: Dolomedes plantarius (assembly GCA_907164885.2). NCBI lineage: Eukaryota > Metazoa > Arthropoda > Arachnida > Araneae > Dolomedidae > Dolomedes > Dolomedes plantarius. The sequence goes on from OU015498.1 coordinate 43,290,880, forward strand.
ACAGGTAAAAAGCATAGAAAAAATATTAATGGAGGAAAAAACAGCAGAATAGTCGAAAAAAGATTGTAATAAAATTTTTAGTGTTATAAGCAGAAAGCAAAGTAAAAATGATTACTGGGGGAGAAAATAACAAAACAATTGGAAAATTGATGTTATAAAATCATTGGTGTGACAGGTAAGAAGCACATAAAATATATTGATGGAGGAGAAAACATCAGAGCAGCCGTAAAAATGTGTAATAAAATCTAAAGAGTGATAGGCAGAAAGCAAATCAAAAAGTATTACTACAGGAGAAAATAACAAAACTGTTGGAAAATAGGTGTTATAAAATCATTGTGACAGGTAAGAAGCACATAAATATATATTGATGGAGAAGAAAAACAACAGAGCAGCCATAAAAAAGGGGTGTAATAAAGCCTAAAGTATGACAGGCAAAAAGCAAAGCAAAAAGGATTACTGGAAAAGAAAATAACAAAACAGTTGGAAAATTGGTGTTATAAAATCATTGGTGTAACAGGTAAGAAGCACATAAAATATATTGATGGAGGAGAAAACAACAGAACAGCCGTTAAAAAAAGTGTAATAAAATCTAAAGCGTGACAGGAAGAAAGCAAAAAAAAGTATTACAAAAGAAATAACGAAAAGATTTAGAATATATTTGTTATAAAATCATTGGTATGATAGGCAGAAAGCAAAGCAAAAGAGGATTACTGGAAGATAAATTAATAAAACAGTTGGAAACTAGGTGTTATAAAATCATTGGTATGACAGGCAGAAAGCAAAGCAAAAGAGGATTACTGGAGAAAAAAATAATAAAACAGTTGGAAACTAGGTGTTATAAAATCATTGGTGTGACAGGTAAGAAGCACATAAAATGTATTGATGGAGTACAAAACAACAGAGCATCGGCAAAAAAAGTATATTAAAATCTAAAATGTGATAGGCAGAAAGCAAAGCGAAAAAGGATTACTGGTAGAAAAAATATTGAAACAGTTGGAAAAAAAAGTGTTATAAAATCTTTGATGTGACAGGTAAGAAGCATAGAAAAATAATAATGGAGAAGAAAACAACAGAATAGACGCAAAAATGTGTAATAAAATGTAATGTTCTACAGGTACTAAGCATAGAAAAAATGTTCCTGGTCAAGGAATAAGAAAACAGAACAGTCGAGAAAAGTAATGTAATATTAATCTAAAGTGTGAGGTGTAAAAAAATTTAGGACGGGTTTCATGACGAAGCATAAATGTAATAAATGGAATAAAATTTTCTACATGCAATATTTTGCATTGAAGTATTGTAAAGCAATCTCGTGAGTGTCTGCTAGAGGTGTGAAATAACAAGACTAGAATTCGTAGTATGAAATTTTTTCATCTCGCTGGTATAATCTGGGTTTTCATCACGTAAATGTTATGGCTCAGGTTCCGAGGTTGGACTCCCCCACCCTGTGGTTAAATTGGATTATTTAGCTTTTTATTAAACCAAAAATGATCTAAACAATAATCATTAATAATGAGTTTCTGACAGAAATTTTCATTGGAGCAAACTTTCCAGCATTTTCCCTTTATAATACAAAACACAGTTTAACAATTACACTTTTTTTCCAATTACCAATAATGAGGTTTCTTTATTACTGCTGTATTTATTTAAAACTTGTGTACAGAGAATAAAGAAACAGGTGACTAAAATGTTAAATGAAATTAAAATCTTTAGAAAAGGACATAAAAAGTCAAACTACGCTCAGTGTGTCTCGATTTCCCGTGCGAAGCGAAGAAAGAAATTAGAAAACACGCAAGCTTAAGAAAAACTTTCACGTGGACGAGAATAAAAAAATTAGATTTCCATGAGCTGAATAAAATTTCTATCGTTCGTGGTTTTTCAACAGCATAAATTTAAAATTCATTTCCGTCTGGTAATAGTAAGAAAACCCTAAATACGCCCCAAGTACGTCTTACGAAATTTAATTTTCGGGAACTTGATATCCGTGTCCTTTTTTTACATGAACAGCATACATAAGATTAACGCGGGTTTTATTTGCATGATGAGAGGTATTTTGACTATTTTATTACTATTATTCGCTGCAGATGACCTAAATAGTCTTCCTGTAACCATTTTAGAGTAATCATAATAGGTATGATTAGTATTTATATATTTATTAGTATTTCTTAAGTTTCTGTTTACGTTATAATATCAATCTCTATATAACTGCTTCATTATACTACCGATTTAACAGGGCACATGACCTTGAATCTCGTCCAAATGACTATAAATGTGGTCTAATTCTAACCACAAGGACTCAAATAATATTACAAACAGAAATTTTCTTTCTTTATACATATAAAGTACATATCTTTATATATATATCATATGTAAAAATGGAAAATATAAGTGTATAAATAATTTTCAAATTAGCAGTTCAGAATTTTATATGATTAACTATTGATTAAAAATCATAAAGTGCTGCGCGCATCATAAAATTGAGATAGAGGCTTACAGAAAATAATTAATGATCAGAATACACTTGTAATATATATATACCTGTAATGTAAAACTAAATAAATTGTTATAAATATTATTTAAATTAAAAATTGAGCTTAAAATTCGAAAGCTTCAAAAATTATCACAATTATTTGCATATATTTCCCACATTAAAAAAAAATATATTCCAAAATTGCACACTTTTCTGGCTTTAAAATTTAGAGTACCATGAATATACATATGAGCATAGTTTCATCAGTTTCACATTGATAGTTTAAAAGTAATGCTGCACACAAACTCAAAATTATCAGTTAATCAAATACAATTCTAAACTGCTAATTTTACAACTATATATAGATTTATAATTTCCATTTTTATATATGACATATTTAAAGATATGTATTTTATATGTATAAAGAAAGAAAATTTATTTTTCTAATATTATTTGAACTTTTATAGTTAGAATCAGACCATATTTATAGTCATTTCGTCGAGTTTCAAGGTCCTGTGCCCCCTTAAAAAATAATTCATCGAATACAGTTTCAAAATAGTATTTCTAAATATCCGGATTTTCTGTAAACTCGGTTATCAGATAGTAATTTTAAAATTATCCAGCGAATACCGGAAAACCGGATAAAAATAAGTATTACTGGACATTATAATATTACTTCTATTGCTTGTAAATTTTAGAGTACAACATTTTATTTATTTTTGTAGTTTAATAATAACTAGTTGGAACCCATCAAAAAATGACGGCTAGATAGTAAATATATGTACTAATACACAAATTATACTCAACACATCATGTCCAAATGTAGAAAATCATAAAAATGTGCAGAAAAAAATTAGTATGTTTAAGCAACCTCGTGCTTAGTATGTAAACCCAGATTTAAAAATTGTCACTGAGCATGCGCAGAAAGAAATTATTTTAAAATTGTTAATTTCGCTAATAAAACAATTTCCATGAGGTTTAATCTTATATTTCACAAACGTAATTATCATAAAAATGGCAGAGAGAGATCTAGAGACTCCTCGAAATAAACGTGTTTATCATTAAAACGTGTCACTGAGCATGCGCTGAAATCAATTTTTAATTGTAAATTATCGCTCATTAATAGAAATTGCTGTTACAAAAACGAAATTTGACAAATCTACAGATTACAATCTTTCGTTTAAGACCAAAATGAAGTAAATTGATGAAGTTTTCTCTCACGGACTGCCCAAAAAGTCGGCTTAGCAACTTAAATATATAGATATTTTAAAAATACTAATGCATTTGGCAATGCATGAGAATGCCTAGATCTAAATATCATATAGAAATTTTATACAGAAGTGTAAAAGACTCTCTCCGAATTTGTTGAAGTGTGTTTCGCTGTTTTCAGTGCCTTATACAGCAATTCAAGATTTTGTGTTCTCTTAGAAGTTCGCCTAAAGATGTTAAATTCCTGATTTAAAGTTCCGCTCTTATTTGATATTCCCACATGTTTAACGTTAAACTCGTTTTAAACGTATGAATTCAGTTCTTTATGTAATTCCTTTTCTGGTTCACCATGGGATGCGAATTCTTCATACAAAATGTCGTTTTCATCCTCAGAATGTTGTAAAATCTCATCATGGAAAAGTCACTTCATAAAAGCTGTAGCAAAACTTATTTACTAACTGACTAATTTATTAACGCCTATTTTATATGGAAAATTTTAAATATGTAAGTTGCGGATATCCAGAAAACAATCGATGGATCTCGGATACCGTTAAGTATTCAAAATCCGCGTATAACGTATACGGATATATCCTTTTTGGAAACCCTAATTCAAAACTAAATTCAAAATAGTCTTTCTATAACATTAATTTACAGTAGAATTGCGTTTATCCAGACTAACTGGGACCATAGACAATCCGGATAATCGAAAATCCGGATAATCTGGGTTATAAGCAAAACAAAATCCTTAGCTAAGCAGACTTACCGTTTATTACGATAAAAAACTATGTTTTGTAACTTACATACTATAGTTTACAAGACATTAAAAAAATAAAAATAAAAATAAGTCACACCATTTCTTAACAAATAATTGGTCCGTCTTCTGTTTCACACACATGTGGAATTTAAATGAAGCACGGTCACACAAACGCTTTATCATTAATAGTTCCGCTGGAGTGATGTCGGGCTGATGCTCCAAGTAGGCCATGATGTTTGTCAACTGGTGAGCAGCATCTGCATGTGTCGTCCGCTGTTGCAGTGTGATCGCTTCTTCCTCGTCCACGTCAACTTCTTCCTCAATATCTGCAGTAGATGTGCATGCCGCTGCAATTACAATTTCTTCTTCCGTCATAGTGCCGTAACCACCGTCATTATTGTCCTTCAGCCACCCAAGGAAGCCCTTCCATATCAACATCTGAGCACCCACTTATTGTTCCTAACATTTGCAGAAGGCCGCCTGCAGCCACTTGCTCCAAATCATCGCTTGCCATTTCGTTTGCAGCACAAATAGCTGATGATTCAATCCACGTCAACGCCCTGTGACACACCAGTAAAGCTTTCTGAAACTCAACAAAAGCAGTTTACTACCATAATTTATTGTACAGTCTATGCAGGAACTGTACATTGAATCAAACTAAAAAGCATATATTTGGCGTACTTATAGTTACGTTCTTGCTATCATACTTGTAAATTATTATCTAATGTGAAAATTAAATTAAAAAAATGTCTTCAAATCTGATCCGGATAAACGAGGTTTTACAGTACTTTGCACGTGCTGAAAATTTCTAGTAACTGTCTAAAGTAGAATTGTAGTAACGAATATTGTAAGACGACAAGAGCAATTAGCAGTCTCACGTGTTAACTTGTGGGAAAGGACATTTGTAATAATTACAAGATAAAAAGAACTTTTATATACCATGTTTTTAAATTTTATGTTAAATCATATAAACTTCACAATTCTATGTATTAATAAATATTTAAAAAAAAATTTTTTATGGATTATATCATCAACTTGAAAGAAAATTAAGTTAATTGAAAGTTAACTTTCGTTTAACTTTTCGTTCCAGACTCGGCCGATAGATGGCTACAACAGTCTACAAAACTAAATTAACTGAAAATGTATTCCATTCTGATTAAAGATGGCTAAAAGTATTAAAATATTGCATTGTCATCGTGTTCTGAGCTATTCTAAAAGTTTCAAATGTCTAACTAGTCGGGAAGATAGTTAAAAATCGATTGCAAGATTTGTACTGGACAAACCCACACAAATAAGAAAGCGAGTTAATAAAAAACATGGTAAAAATGGTTTGATATAGGCTAGATATCAAGAAAATTTTTTTTTAAGCAGTGGGAATCCTAATTGAAAGAACAACCTCTGACCTTAGTAGACTTGGATTAAATCCCTTCCCTCGCATTCATTATTTACAAGCTAATCTGATTGCTGTATTTCATAGAAAATAAACTGACGCAACATAGAAATCAATTGATATTTGCATATAATGTTTGAGATTTCTTAGAGAAACGACCGTATGAATAAATAGATCTATCACATTGATAAAAAAAAATTCATTTCAACAGCAGAGAGTCCAATTAAATATTCTACAGAGGCTGTTCACACATTTTTTAGACGATGTATATTGTATTCACAAAACTAAATTACATAAAATTCTTGTGTTTTAAATGTTCTATTTGACATCCCTTATTCTGAACTATATTTCGACACTGCAATTTCCAGGATAATAATGCCTTTTGAAGTGTCAGAAGAGGTATTCTATCCCATTCCTCCTGAACAGCTTTCCAGAGTCCTGTAAGGGTTTTGGGACGACGTTTGGATAAAGCAGATTTTAAAAGTCCGAAAGCACAAAAATCCATAGGCGATACATCGGGAGATTTAGTAGGGATATCAGTGAAGGGTATGGCTTTGATGCCAGTTTTTTGTTCCATTTCTTTTAGGAAATTTACAGCGGATTTTGATGTGTGACTGCTAGCATTGTCCTGATGGAGTCTCACAGATTGATGGCACTGTGGGTAAAGCGATGGTATTTCATTCAGAAAAATTGGCGATAAAATATGTTCCTGATAGTATTTGGAGTTAATATTGACTTTTTTTCCACTCTCTTTATTTTTAACTTGCCATTATAAGAAAAACCAGCAACAATCATTAATCCCTTAGAAAAACTTTCTTTCGATTCTTTGAACCATGTACTGAAATTTTTTTTTCTTCTTTTATGATAATAAATGGCTCTTTTTTGTTGCAGTCATTTAAATACACCCATGATTCATCTATTGTGACAATTGTTTTCCATTTTTCTTTGGATAAGTGTTTCTCATTCTGCAGCGTGTCCTGCGTTCAGCGATATGATTTGGAAGAAGACGATGCACATTGCGTTTTTTTCGCTTTCTTAAGATTTAAATCAACGTTTATCATTTTGTTTACAGTGGACACCGAGCATTTTAATGATTTTGCAACTGTCCTTTGACTAGGGTGATTTTCTTTTAACATTAAACAACGTACCTTTGCAATAGTCGAAGATGTCCGTTTTTTCCTTGGATACTTGTTTGGAATTTTTGTCCCACTTGAGGCTCCAATTTGACGTTATTTTCCTTTCTTGTTGACGATATTACCTATTGACGCTTTAGATATCACAAAACCATGACTCTCACATCGTTTTTGGATAACGGAGTATGCATATTTCTCTTCGGAAAGAGCATAAATGTAGACTTCGAACCACTGCTTTGTTTAAAACGCCATTTCGAATAAAAACAAAACTTTCAAGCCGCAGACGATAATTTTGACTTCTAAAACATAATACAATAGCAATTATTTCTTTTGCAGCAAACGATTTTTTTATTACCGCTTACCAAATCGTCTAAAAAATGTGCGAACAGCCTCTGTACAATTGCATTTTTTTAATTCAAGCACACAACTCAAAATAATATTTCTTGAGATTTAACATTATTTGCTTTCAACGAAAATGCTGTATGTTGGTACAAAAAGCAAGTAGCAGAAAAAGACGTACACAGATTGTAGCAAAGATATCACAAACAATAAGCAGTTTGAGCATTTATCTAGAGGGAAAAGATATTGAAAAAAGAAATGTCTTATCGACCTGACAGCTTAGTTGAGATCGTAGCATTCCTCCTAACCCCCAACGACAGGATTTCTGGGATAAATCATTCTTGTCGAGACAGCGTTACAAGCTAGTATGCTGCCCGTTTCTGAGTCAGAAGTATATGACGTTAATATTTTCGGTTGTTTATAAAGATCCACAAAGTATTATAATATCCAATCATTTCGGTCCTTTTAAAGCACGTATGTGCCTCAGAACAAATGACAAAAATATTTTGCGACCCCTTTTGAATTTATTTTGTTATTAACGATGACAATGGTAATTAACATATTATATCTGAATAATATTTATGTCTCTAATACAATTACTGGAATTTTACTAAGATTAAAAATAGGATTCCTGAAAAACAAAAGCAATCCAATTTGCTTTAGCAAATGTATGTACAGATGTGCTCAGATATGTCTACAGATGCATATAAACATATATTTGGTTAGCAGTGCAATGCACTTTGGACATTAAATCTTTTTCTATAACATTATATATATATATATATATATATATATATATATGTGTGTGTGTGTGTTTGTGTGATGACCCGAATGGTCATCTCTTGAAGAAACACAATCGAGGCCGAAATTCAATGCAATTCCAAATCATAAGAACAATTGAAGTTTATTCCATGAAAACAGCAACATGTTGGTCGCATCGAAGCCAACCCGCGTCTATCGTAAAAGCGCCAGAAATACAATTAGCTCAGAGGAGTGCCAGAATTGGCGGAGGAAGTTAGTGAGTGGAAATGCGAGGGGCGTTTTCACCAAAGACTAGAAAGAGGGATTACCAGAGGAGAGATAAAGTTAAGAAAGGGAGATTATAGGTTGTTAGTAATGTTATCATATAAATAAATAAATAAATATATATATATATATATATATATATATATATATATATATATATATAACGTTAATGGTCAGGGCAGTGTTTCATAAAAGTTTTATTTTCTTTTACGATATTATATTTATTGAATTTCCCATGATTTTCTGAAAACAGATTTTGAAATAGTTATAATTTGTTGAGCAGTAAGAAAGTTTGGTTTTGCAATCACAGCAGCAAAAAACCACCGGAAAACTCATTTTTCTTGAATAGAGTCCTAATCTGGAACGCCATTAAAGTATCTTTTCAGTATTGATGTTTGGCAACGGTTTGTGGCTCTTAACAAAAAAGATAGAAATAAAAAAGTAAAATGAGAGGGACGAGATTAATTGTAGAAAAGATCGTAACAAATGAGTTTCTGATGACAGACTTCCTTTTAATAATACTTCCTTCCTGCGAAATGTTTTTTTAAATAAATAAAAACATATCATTTTGATGAAAGATATATTAATCCTTTTCTTTTTAATTATTTTCGAAGACCAGTAAAAGAATATCTGATTGATATCGGTATAGCACTGATAAAATGGTAATTAAAAATCCTGTTTGAAAAATGTGATTAACGTTGTTCTTCAGTTTTTAATACCCTTAAATATGAACGAGACTTTTTAAATATAGAGTGATACAAAGCAGAAAACCACCAGTTCCGGTAGATTTTTACTCGATATTTAATATTTATTTCTGTGGTTTTTTAAGTAAGTTTATTCATACCACAAGATCAGTATTTAAGTTGATATTGTTCCGTTTACCTGGGTTCATTAGGATTGAAAAAAATATTTTCAGAAACTGGACACACAAAAAATTATTATTATGTAAATTATTCAGGCGCATGCAGAAATTCAAACAGAAAACACGCAACAACTGTGTTCTATACAGCAGAAAACTCTAAAAACATAAGTCAGGATACGAGAGTCTTCAATACAATACACGCCTAACGCACTTTCAACACATTCAATTCTCAGTAGAAATTGAACTGAGTTCCAATGCCAATGTTATGTATATTTATAGAGTTCCAAAGCGCCCCCTATCAGCCAGCCAGCTAGATATCTCTAGAAGCTTGTAGAAAGATCTAGTCGGCAAGTTGGCGACCATTTGGCACTATATTGCCAAATTTGGCGTCCAAAATAAGTCACCTAATCCTCGCCAAGTTGGCGATAACACTCATATTTGGCTAGATTACCACAGACTCGAAAAATTCGTAACATTGCTTCCTCCTCAAGGACTGCACGTCCCGGACAGTGCAGCTCTTGGCCAGGAAGCCTTACTTACAATACATAATAGAAAACTAAACTATAAAATCAAAACTAAAATTAATATAAATTCGTAACAATATTGATTGTCTTCAATGGTAAATAATGTACATTATTTTGGTCATATGCTATCTGATCTAATTTCTCTTCAAATCAGCCTGAATTCTTTCAGTGGTTTCATTCACAATGTACAATTAAAATCTAAAAATAATTAAAACCTGAAAACACTAATGAGTAAAATTTTAAAAGTATGGCTTATACCGGGTGGCCATAATTAAACTGACAGTGCTCACAGTATTCTGTAGTGCGATCTATTTGCGAGAATGACGCCACATTTTGTAGGAAGATTAAACAAGACGGGGGATGAAGAATTCCGCGAAAAAATAAATTAGTTCCAAAAGTCACCGCTAGGGGAATATTTGGAGCTGTGTAATAGAAAATAGAGTGTTAACAAATGCAAATCAATACGGAAATTACCTTTTATTACCCAACTGCTTCGATTGTATCCTGTGGTACAGGTTTTCGTCCTCTGCCTGACTGAACCTTCAGAGAACCTGTTTTCTCAAACGTCGCAACCATTGCTTTTAGCAAATTAACTGACACAGGACCGGTTACCTTTACGCATTTTTTTGTGCGTTCTAAAAGCGCTGGTTGAGGTAAAAGAATTTGACCAGTAACGCACGCTCGACTAAAGAAGGAGACATTGCACATAAACTTTCAATCCGATTGATTCGAAACGTAACACATTGCCTTTAAAACCCAAGCAGCTGGCACTGTGCCAATGCATGTAACGTGAAATTTGAATATAGAACTTCTTCTTCTACTCAGCGTACGTGATATTGCAGATCACGAGACTTTATCGGTGTTTATGTAGATTTTACGCTTTTTTAAAAGTGTTGCCATATGCACTTGAACTAAATAAAAGGTAATTTTATTCCATATTAATTTGCATTTGTTAACACTCTATTTCTATTACACAGCGCCAAATATTCCCCTATCGGTGACTTTTGGAACTAATTTATTTTTTCGCGGAATCCTTCGTCCCCCCGTCTTGTTTAATCTTCCTACAAAATGTGGCGTCATTCTCGCAAATAGATCGCGCTACAGAACACTGTGAGCACTGTCAGTTTAATTATGGCCACCCGGTATCTAAAATTAATCACTGGCGTTTCAGTGACGCATGACAGTACTAAATTGGACGGCATAAAAACAACTTGAATATATACTAAAATAGGTTCATAGCTTTTAAAATTATTACAGTTTATTTATTATCACATTTAATTGGCGATTTTTTTTCTGAATGTGCATAGTACATCTGACGTACCGAGAAATATTTTTAAAAATACTAAATTTCATTCCCTAATTATGCTTCAAAACTAAGCAATTCTTCCCGATAATTAAAAGTTTAAGTCATTATTAAGTGGCAATTAAAAGTAATTAAGGATACGCCGAAATGGAGGAAGTGGTCGGTAAAGTTACACTTACAGGGGTGATGACGATATCAACGACGAAATTGATTAGCCAAGAGAAAAATCATTTTATTTGAAAGTCTATATTTAGTGAGTGGAAGTAACTTATATTTTTAACCACCTTTATTCTAAAACTTTAAGCTGCTGAATACAGAACGTTCGAATAGAGAAAACGATTCTTAACAAGCGGCTAAAGAGGTGCATATTCTTATTTTTAACACATAAAAATGCTACAAAGATTAAGATATGGGCGACTTCATTTAATCTATTTCCCCCCCGGCTTGTTTCTTAATAGAAGGAATAAATTACTTGTAAGTGATTCTCAAGAGCTTCTGCTTTTCTACAAGAAGAATTGCACATGGACTTCCTGTTAGGAGTGCTGTGTACTAACCCTATCGCTGACCCTCAATGTTACCCTAGGAGAAATTTGTCTACTATTTACAGCTGCATAAATGCTGATAATTTCGTCTCCTCAAAGGAATTGATGGACGTTTAAAACACACTGTACCAGATTTTCCCCGAATAATTTAATTTAAAAAATATTATTTGCATTTTTTTAACGAAAAATGCCAAAGGGTGTATAATTTATTCCTGTATTACGGAGTGCAATTAAAAAAATTAAATCCTTCTGGCAATCCTTGGACAAATTTTCTTCATGGGTTAACACTGAGGTGAACGAATTCAATAGGGTTAGTGCACAACAGACTTACTAAATGTAATGTGGGATACTGTGGGTTTTAAATTTAAAAATGAATATTATAACGTTTAAACAACAGTCAGTGCTGACATTGAACTTGTAACCAATATTTGGTTTCTCTCGCAAATGAAAATAACTGTATATAATTATAAAATAAACTTATCTGTCTTTAGCTGCACCTTGTTACCGTATAAATGTATTTAGTATTCATAGTTATCAGAAATTCATTGCCAAGTTACTTAATTATGCTAAAACTGGCCACAATATGGCAGTAATGTCAATCGAGTCTCATGGGAATTTTTATTTTCACGAAATGTTATTTTAGCATCATTCACTCTTTTGAATGTTACTCATAAGTAAATGTATGCCAAGCTAGATTCATGAGAGTCATTATTTTTATGTAGCGTCATTTTAAAGTCATTTACTCTTCTGCGTTTTACTCATATGTAACATACATGTCAAGCCAAACTCAGAAGATTTATTATTTTAACATGACGTCATTTTAGCATCATTTACTCTTTTACATGTTACTCATATTTAAAATACATGTAATTCTAGACTCATAAGAATTATTAATTTTATGTAGCGTCATTTTAGCGGCGTTTACTGATCAGCGTGTTACTCGTATGTAACATACATGTCAAACCAGACTCATAAGATTTATTATTTTAACGTAACGTCAATTTAGCATCATTTACTCTTTTGCATATTATTACTCATATCTAAAATACATGTAATGCTAGACTCATAAGAATTATGAATTTTATGTCGCGTCATTTTAGTGGCCGTTACTCTTCAGCGTGTTATTCGTATGTAACATACATGTCACACCAGACTCATAAGATTTAGTATTTTAATGTAACGTCAATTTAGCATCATTTACTATTTTGCATGTTATTCATATCTAAAATACATGTAATGGTAAACTAATAAGAATTATTAATTGTATGTAACGTCATTTTAGCGGCCTTTACTCATCAGCTTGTTACTCGTATGTAACATACATGTCAAACCGGACGCATGAGATTTATTATTTTAACGTAACGTAAATGTAGCATCATTTACTCTTTTGCATGTTCCTCATATCTAAAATGCATGTAATGCTAGACTAGACTCATAAGAATTATTAATTTTATGTAGCGTCATTTTAGCTGCCTTTACACATCTGCGCGTTACTCATATGCAACTTACATGTCAAACAAGACTCATAAGATTTATTATTTTAACGCAACGTTATTTTAGCATTATTTACTGTTTTGTATGTTACACATATATCAAAAGTACATGTAATGCTAGACTCGTATAAATTATTAATTTTATATAGCGTCATTTTAAAGGCCTTTACTTATCTGCGTGTTACTCATAGATAACATACATGCCGAACAAAACTCATAAGACATGTTATTTTAACGTAACGTCATTTTAACGTCATTTACTATTGTTCATGTTCCTTATATGTAAAAAAATACTTGCCAAATCAGACAGTATAAGTTATTATTTTTACATTACATCATGTTAGCGTCTTTTACTCTTATGCACGTTACTTACATGTAAATATATGCTAGTTAAGACTCAGAATTTCAAGTTTTATCCATTATAGGATTTAATATAGAGATAATCAGTTTTTTTCATCAAATACATATATTAACTCTAGCCTTTAGTAATTTTTTTTTCTGTACAACATTCAAACAAATATAGTATTTTTCTTACTTACATGCAAACCCACATATGTTTATAATTCATAATTTCATATCTATGCCAAATGCAGTGCAATAGATATGTACGCTGATATATCATGTGCTACTGCGTTGTATAATTCTTAAACAATAATTTAATTGCCCAAAAATAATGAATATCTGATTTCGTTAAAAAACGGTATATCAAGGTCTTTATATTATTGGTTTTATCATTAGGAGCCGCATTTATAAATTCTCCGAAATTAAAAGACAGAAAAAGAGATAATAAATACCCACTTTGCACTTTCATTGGAAATTTTATTTATTCTCGTAATACATCTTTATTCAAAATCTATATTAAAATTCTTATTGAACACTTTTCTATCTAAGGGACTTATTGAGAAGCAGCAAATAGAATGCATGTAATTAAAAGTTTAAAAATATTAGGAATCTAGCTGAATTAAAAAATTAATTTATTCACACTGGATCGGTTTAATTAAACTTTTTTACCCAGTGTTTTTGATTTTACTAAAATTAATTTCGCGTTTCAGGAAAAGGTATATTTATTAAAACTTAAATGATAAATTAATTCGTGCAAAAGTTTCATTAAATATCTCAGTTTTATATTGCTTTTAAAAAGCCATATTCATAGCTTTAATGAAATTTAAATTAATATTCTTCATTAGCTATTGCATGAACAACAAACATGATTTCAACTATTTTTTCTGGGGAGGTTCTTTGGAAAAAAAATTTATTTTGAATTTCTCATATACAACAATGAAGGACAAGTGTTCAGAAAAATTTTCATTCTACAATTTAACAGAATAATCTATAATCATTGTTATCAAGTAATCACATTACCTCGTTTAATATTTAAGTTCGTATAAAAACTTTAAAGTTTAATTAATCTTATATGTCTTAATGAAACAAATAGTTCCTGATATATTTTATTTTAAATAATTTTATAATCAGGCTAGGTTGTTGATTCCCCTATAATGAAGTATATATTTTACAACATTTCCTTATAACTTCATGATGGCATTTTTTCTAATTATATATATATATATATATATATTATATATATACGTATATGTATATCTATCTATCTATCTATCTATCTATATATATATATATATATATATATATATATATATATAGAGAGAGAGAGAGAGAGAGAGATACAGATACAAGACAGATAGCGCCATAGCGCCTTAGGTTTCAAAACGCGATGATTCGGTATCAGAAACTGTTCAAAAAATGAGAGTGGACGAGAAAAGGACATTATAAACGTGACACAGAAATTTATGACATCCATCTGAGCTATTTTTGAAAGTGTCAGTAGTTCATTTATCATACATATCGCCATTCTTTGTCTTTCAGGAGATACCAATAATCATAGCCTATTTTTAGACCCAATCATAGCTCACATCTCTCAACTTTCTGTATCGTTCAGGAGATAATCATGATCATAAAATATTTAGATCGGTCAAAGATCATGCGTGTGGACATTCCACGGCCTTCCCGTGAAAACCGTAATTTACTTAGGTCCCTAATCACTCGTATCGGTACTTACAGATTAAAACTGAACTTGGCAGCTTTTTCTGCTTATAGCAGTATCAAACTCGCCAAAAAATAATTTTACTGGGGCGACCTATTTTTAACCAACCATTACAAAACACAGCATTTTGAGCTTGTAAAAAAACTCCATATATGCAAAATCTCCTATATAAGATATGCATGCATATTCTCGCTGTTCCGCCATACACTCTGAACGCCTAAATTAAAGCTCAAAACGCTACGTATAACAAAAAGTACTGACAGCGACAAAAAATACCAATAACTAAATGCAAGAATAATTGGAGGGATCGGTACAGGTGAGCATATTTGATGCTTTACTGACTTTTCCTTGCAGGGCGACCAATTTTCAGTCATAATGACGTACGCCATTAATTACATAACATGTCTAGGCCAGATATGGGCACCTTAACCCTTTGAGGGGCGCCGTTTGCTCAGTGCAAACGCCTAAATGTTGTCTTTTTATCACTTTCATTCAATGTATTCCAGTTAAATGAGCAGAAAAATTATTAGTGCTGCCATCTGTTATCAGTTTAAAGAAGTAAAACATTTTGCAACCTTTAATTAAAAAAAAATTCAAGATTCTTTAGGTAAAAAAATCGGGAAAAAAACTGCACCAGGCAAACGGGGTAGGTGTTGCTCCTGAAATGGTTAAGGGAACAAACGACTCTTAAATACTCGAATTCAGTCACATTTCTCACTGTCTTCGATCCATTATAACTTTTTACTGTTTCCCTCAAATAGTTTACATTTTATACGTAATATGAGTATTTTTTACTTAAGTAATCTAATTTCAAAATATTCAAAATAATAATAAAGGATTTCAAAATTATACGTTTAATTATACTCCTTTTTCTCCCTATCTAATAGTGTATTGGCTTTCGACCGCAATTTTAAAAATAATTAATGCGTCTAAATCTCTGAATTTTCTTTTGCAATTAAAAAACAGTCTGGAAATATAATTTAAATTAAAATATTTGTCATATAATGTATTTTAAATTTTTTGGAAGCAATTTAAATTTCATGTGAAATTTTTGGGGATTTTAGTATATACTTACCCCTAATAAGACATGAATGTATGGAACAAATATAATTCTTTTAGTTCAAAATATGTAAATTAGTTTGATGAAGTGCTGATAAAAATTTGGTGAAGGTGCCATGAATACAATTTAAGATATTCTGGGCGAAAAGTTGAAAATTCACGTTTTGAGATTAACGACTTAGAGATAATCTTACTAAAAACATGTGATCATTAAATATTTAGATGAAAAAATTAGTAAGAAGAAGAAGTATAATCTTTTTTAATACTTTTTAATTGATAAGAACACAATTTTTACCACAATTTTACATATTTATTGGTAAAACAACTGTTTATACTAATTAAACTAAAAGTTCATGCATAAGATATTTGACACAACATTTTACTTTTATCAAAGTATTTTTTTTCTTTTAAAATAATATCTAATATTAGGTATATGACAATTGACAGATAAACTAGAACCCTCTAGATTCCTTCCAGTGTCCTTCTATGAGGTCAGGACGGGAGGGAAAATCCAAGATGTCACGTCTGGGGATACTCTGTCACAATTGGGGTGACCCCTGGCCAAGTCGGACTCCGATCCTGTAGTGTCATTGTAAATCGGAGCTCCATTCTTCCGCCTGCTACTTGCTAGAGACCTGTTTCCAGCCAGGAACGAGTCTATATACGAGTTGTTCCAGCCAGGGAAAAGAATAATGAAACTAAATCAGTCAAAGTCCGCCGGTAAAAGTTGTTTAGTAATCTTGTCCTCTCTCGGATCGGAAAGCGAGAAATTAGCATGATTAGTATTCTTTACGCTATGTTCGTAAATAACATTTGCCCGGTTCTGTCTTTTTATACCATATCAAGAAGAAAATGCTATGGATTTTTCCCCATGCAGCGCATAATGCAGCCGCTATTAAGACTTCTACCAAATCAATTTGACAATCCCCGGGAACCTTTTATGCCTCAATCTAGGAAGGTTCTATTATCAGTGAGTAGGAATGTTTAAAGGGAAAGTGTTCGGAATTATTCAGTAGAAGTTAGAAAGGGGAGGATGGAGACACTTCCACACTTCCTTTAAGCTCCTTCGTAAGGCTTCGTTAGAATTCTTTTGTAAGGCAGGTACATTACTTACCCTTTTTTTGCATGTTGACTATAATCCCAGGGGAGCCTAGTCTTTGTGTCAGAATTCGGCACTGGAGGTGCTCGGTTCGAATGCCGACAAGCGCCACTGGATACCTACTAGTGTGTATCGAGTATGGGCGCTTTAAATACGTAGGCCAGAAAGTACCTCCATGTGGCATGTGCATGAAAAGACGTTATAAGCCTTTGATGTCTCCGTTAGAAGGGTCAAAATTGTGATCAGTCGAAATTGAGCTGGTTTCAGGGTGGTAGTGTTGCTTCACTACACAGTGCCCCCCATTAAATGCAATCAACAAAGCTCATGGTAGCATTGGATGAAAGTCATAAAGACAATGTGCTTGCGGGTTTGAATAAAAAAAAAGTTATAAACTCCTGTTTGTCATCTTTTTTTACTACTGGACTTGGATTACCATTGAATTTTTTTTAAAAATTGATAATTATGACAAATTACTTAGTGTGGAAAACAATTTGTAACTTATTGTTTCTCTGAACATGCGAAAGTTTAAAGCAAGTAAATCAACACCGGTTTCGTCTCCCCAGAATTGCATTCTCATTAGTACCTTTGCTAATTTATTAAAATCAATAAATCAAATTGTTTAAAACAGGAATGATCAACAATGATATTTTATTCTATAATTCCGTATTTTTCCTCACAGGGTATCTTTTTCTTTCCTTTTTTCACAAATTACCTGCCTGTTTTCTTAAAAGTTTAAAGTTTGTATTATGGTAGGGAGAAATTACTGAAGTAAAGCACTGTTAATTTTAATCGCGGAAGCATCATGTTCTGAAAGACAAAATTTGTTACTCTTTTCTGTTTCCTGTTTATGAGCAGGATTATTTCAAAGAAGAAGAAGCATCTGTTCCCACAAAATTGTCTAACTAACTGAGAATTATTTATTTTAATATCTTATTAACGACAGCTCATATTCCTCTATTCAGCCTAAAAAATGTTTATACGAAAAGTGGTGTTTTCATTTGTTCCATGTAGTGGTAAATAAATTATGCAAGGAACAAAATATTTAGTGCCTTTTAGAGTAATGCAAGAGTAGAAATTTGTTTAAAACGTGACACAACGCTGTTAACTGATGTCCTTCAGACATGACTAGCGGCTTTTACAGAGAAAACTAATGACAATCTTTAATCAAACTAAAGTTTTCTGTTAAGATATTTGACAAGCCATCGTTATAGATAAATCTAAATTAAATTGTCTTTTGGTTGTAAACACAAGTTCGTGGGAAAACTTTCACTAATTAATCAATGTCTCTGGGTAATATTTTACAACACTGCTGTCATGTATATCAGTTTTGTGTTTAGCGTCTATTAAACCAGAGATAAATGGGCACTTTTTCAGGGAAGTTCTATCACATAAAATAAAATATTTCTGGGTGTTGCTCTAGATTTGTGATTGTATAAAGAATGAATAACTGCATAGATAACATCTTACTCAAAATCTTTAAAAGAGGGAATGTTACTCTGAAACTATCATTAAACGGATTTGAAGAGCTATTAAACTTTCATTTTCCTCAAAGTTTTCAGCCCATACATCGATTGTGAAGGTTGTATTGTCGTGAATATTTACTCTGTTGTTTCCTAGCGTAAAAACTAAATAGGTTTGTAATAGATTAAATCTGTACTTCATTCTATATTATATTTTAAACTTCTTTATGTGCTCTAAAATTAGAAACATATAACATAAATGAGTGAATGAATTAAATGTAAAACTTCGATGTATGATGAACGAAAATGATTAGTAAACAATATTAACACTCGATTACTAACCTTGTATCCATGATATACACGGTAACTATTTTTGCTGACTGCAAGTCCATCCGTAGATAGGGAGGATGGTTCCCCCGCCTCAAAGCAGGAGGGATACTAGCAGGAGGGATACTAGATGTCAGTTCAGTTTTCGTTCTTATAAAGTAAAGGTTATTAACATCAGAAGCCTTTTATGTCTCAGATATGCCAACAGCAGATTCGTAAGTATTTTTGAATCAATCTGATTTTTGTTTTGTGGCTGTATTTTTGTAGATGTTGTTGATTCCAAATTGTTTATTCAACCAATTTGGAAATTTATGCTGAAAGCAAACGGACGGGCCATACCAATTGAGCAACAAGAGCATGGACATAGTAGAAAGATTGATTACCCTCATCACTAACACCGGACGAAATATCACTGCTGATAATTGGTTCAGTGATGTCTCTCTTTTCCAAACCTTATCAGAAAATTTTTTCCGTAAATAAACGGCAAAACAATGCATACCTCTAGTTATTTACATCCCTTTTCCTTGAAATAATAGTGTAAAAATTGATATATCGTGTTTTTTATGTCATGCATCTAACAGATACGACTACAGCAATGACGTAAGTTTTTTTAGGATAGTAATGGCGTGTTAAGGGAAATGCTTACATTGCGATATCACCCTATCAGCTGAAGTGACAGAAAGTACTGCTAAAATTACTTTGATGATCTATCTTTACAGGGTATACCACCTGTCGATTAAGGATACTGCATACTAACCTTATCGGATTCTCTCACTTCAATGTTAATCTATAGAGAAAATGTGTGCGAGGATTGCCGACTTAGATTTAAAGATTTAAAAATATTGTACTCCTGTAATAGAGAAAAGAAATTTGACACCCTTGGGCTAATTTTCGCTTTTCTTAATGCATATATAATTTTTAAAATTTAAAATTCGGGGAAAATATCTGGTACAGTGTGTTTTAAACTCTCATAAATTCCTTTTGTGGACGAAATTTATAAATTAGTCTTTTTGCAAGGTGTAAAAAAGCTCAGGCTATTTGAAATACTACTTTTTTTTATTATCAGCATTTACGTAGCTCTAAATAGAAGACAAATTTTCTCCGTGGGTCAACATTGAGGTGAGGGAATCGAATAGGGTTAGAACACAGCAGCCTTTATGTGTGATTTCACTATTTATGATTACCATAATGAATATTTAGATTCGTTGTAAATTAATTATTTTTAGGGGTTAGGGCAGTGTATATATAATATATATAATATATATATATATATATATATATATATACATATACATAATATATATATATATATATATGTATATAATTTCTTAAACTCACGACGCAACAGTCCGATGTGGACCAGGGCCGGCGGTACCCATCTCCGCTTTCGTAACCGTGGGCTTGGGGTACCATACAGCATATGTCTCAGTCAGGTGGTCAACTTGACGTGGGACCCCCAGAGTTTAGTTCCCAAGCATGCTTGGTCCTCTTTTTATCGACCCACTGAAGGGATGAAAGGCTGAGTTGACCTTGCCCAGTCACAAGGTTGAACCCTGGACCTGTAGGATGGCAGCTTGAAGCGTTTAACCACTACGCCACCGGGCTTCATATATATATATAATATATATATTATAATATATATTATATATATATATATATATATATATAGATTATCTTATATTATATATATATATCTATATATATATATATATATATATATATATATTATATTATATATATATATATATATATAGATACTGAATATGATAATAATGCAGTTAAGGATAAAGAAACTCCTTCGTGAATAAATGAGCTGAACAATAATAACAAAGGCATATTTTATTGTCTTAATACTGGAGATTATTTTAATGCTTATATCTCGTCTAGATAAACATATGAGAGCGTCTATGTGTACAGAAATATATTTGATGTTTTTAATTCAGATTTGCAACGAAAAATGCTGTTTAGAAATTCTATCATTGATGAATAATACGACATTGATGAATAATTTTAATGAAAATCTAAACGGTAAGATTTTTGGGCCCAATATCCCCCGCAGCGCTAAAAAAAATGCCATACGTCTTGCCATGACAGTAGCTTATTGAAAAGATAACGTCAAGGACACATTTTAAAATTATTCCCTCTCATATTTCGTTAAAATGTATGATTATTGTTAAAATGTTAGTTCTGTATCTTGTCTTTAAAAAAATTTGCTGAATATTTCCGGAATTAGCAAAAAAAAGGAAACTTGTCTTAACAAACTGGCGGATATTTTGATAGTGCCTGAATAAACTTTGTTTTTAAAGTACATGGACTTATTTTATTATTAATTCCTGAAAAATTAAGTCTTTCAAAGCCTGTACTATATTTATTATTTCATTGTAATACACATAACTTTTTGAAAGGATTCACTTTACTGAAAAATGTCTTAATATATTTTTCATATTATCTGCTTTATAAATTAGGTTTGTAAGCGTATAAAGAGGAGAAATAACGTGAAAATGAAAAACTAATTTTTTATTGATTAGGTTTCCTCTAGAGACATATTACATATTCTATATATTACATATCTGTGCATTTAAATGTAAGTAATTTGCATCAAAAACATCAGTGTTTCAAAGACTATTTTTCTCTAGCCTATGTTGCAAACTTTTTATACCATATAATTATTTATTTAACCCTAGAAAGACGACTGCCGTCATTTTTGACGGTTTCGGGACATACTATTGAGTGCTATGTCTGTATTTATGTCCTCAAGCTTCTTAATTTTATGACTTTTTTTTCTAATTTTACACGAAATATGCACACACATTTACAAAATTATATCCGATAGTAAAGATGGGGAGGAAAATGTGTTGAATACCTACTAAGAGTGTTGTTTACCTACTAAGCGTCCATTTGACGGTTAATATAAAACAGGCAGAAATCTTTAAATTAATACTGGAAACAAATGGAGTACATTCGTCTCTTCTCCCTTTGCAAATAACAGAAATATTGGCTCTTCGGAAATATTGGTGTTTGAAAAATAAGGACTGTACAAACCATGCATATATTTTTACGGATAAACCATACCAGGTGTCAGCTCGACATAACTGCATAAAAAAATCTAAATATATACTATTTTATTATATATTGGTAGAATAGTTCAATATTTAAAGTATTTAACCATTTAAAAAATATTAAATGTTTTAAATTCTTGATTTTACTTTTAACCGTCAAACATGACGGCGTTCAGTCTTTTTAGAAAGAAAAAAATTCCAGTCTTTCTAGTGTTAAAAGAAAATAGAAAAAAATTGCCATGTTTAAAATGTTTTGCCTTTGTGTTAAAATAATTACAAGATAAAAAGAACTTTTTATATACCATGTTTTTAAAATTTCAGTTGAATCATATAATATTGACAGTTCTATGTATTAATAAATACTTTAAAAAAATTTTTTTGATGAATTATCCCATCTACTTGAAAGAAATGAAGTTAATTGGAAGTTAAACGTTGCGTTTAACTTTTCGTTCCCGTCCCGGTCGATAGATGGCTGCACCAGTCTACAAAACAAAATTAACTGGAAATAGATTCAAATCCACTTAAAGATGGCTAAAAGTATGAAAAGAATGCATTGTCATCGTGTTCTGAGATATTCTAAAAGTTTGAAATGTCTAGCTAAGTCGGGATGTTAGTTAAAAATCGATGCAAGATTTATAAGGACAAACACACACACAAACAAACAAGAAAGCAAATTAATAAAAAATGGTAAAAAATAGCTTACTTGTTTGTAGATACAAAAGTTTATAGTTGTGTAATTTAATAATGAATTCGTTAATGTGTAATTTTCTATCCCTGACGGTGTATGAACGGTATAGATTGCACCTTCTATTTCAAAACAGGTCTTCCTACCCTCCAGAGGAAACACCAACGTTGAGCCTAATTTACATCCATATATTATGCAGAATTCGAAACCCACGCCTCCGGCAATGCCGCCTGATTCCGCCTTATTCACTTTGCCAATGGGTGGTTAAACAATTACAAAATTTCGTGCATAAGGCTGCTGTGTACTAACCCTATTGGTACGCTCACCTTCTTGTTAACTATTGGAGAAAATTGTCCAAGGATTACCGACTTGGATTTAAAGATTTTTTTTTAAAAATGTATTCTGTAATGGAGAATAAAATTTTTCACCTTGGGGCATTTTTCGTTTATAAAAATGCAAATAATATTTTAA
The DNA here is from genome assembly GCA_907164885.2 of Dolomedes plantarius. Taxonomy (NCBI): domain Eukaryota; kingdom Metazoa; phylum Arthropoda; class Arachnida; order Araneae; family Dolomedidae; genus Dolomedes; species Dolomedes plantarius. Next base: position 43,314,141 of record OU015498.1, read on the forward strand.
ATTTAAAATATTCGGGGAATAATCTGGTATAGTGTGTTTTAAACGCTCCCTAAATTCCTTTGGTGGACAAAAATTTATAAAAGTACCCTATTGTATAAGGTGCAGAAAAGTTCAGGATATCCGAAAAATACCATTTTATTTGATTATCTGTATTTATGTAGCTGTAAATAGCAGACAAAATTTCTCCATAGGCTGACATTGAGGTGAGCTATTCCAATAGGGTAATACACAGGAGCCTTAAGCAAAATTACAACCCATCGCTGAATTTTTGTGCCATTAAAATTTACACATTGTTATCGATCATCATAAGTACACTAACAACCTTATATATGAGGCTGGTGAAAGGCAAAGTGGTGTAAGTCAGTAAGTCCTGTGGTGTAAGTCCAAAGCGTTTTACTGGAAAAACTACAAAAATTACACTATAAATTGAACAAATTATATTTCATAATAACTATTATAATATTACAAATAATAATTATTTGCAATTCCACTATAAATTGAACATGGATATTACATTTTTGCTCTCGAATAAAAAAAAGTTGAAAATGGGACTTACACCACTTTGCCTTTCACCGCCTCAATTAAGGTGGCCCAAATGAAAGTGAGACTCTATAAGGGTTTATTGGTTGGACGGTCTGAACATAAGGGAAGTAACCGTGATATAGGAGCTACATAAATGTTAAACAGTCCCATCGCTTCTAGATTGTTGATACCCTCAACGATGATCGTTCTGGTTGTATGCGGAGCCAGTCTTGAATAGCATTCGGAACCTCGAACATAGTTATACAATCGGCGGCCATAGATAACCTTTTTACAGTGGGCCGAAGATATAGTAGTCGCAGGGTAGTAGGTCGGGACTATGGAAGGGGGGATGGGATGTTCGAGGACCTCCCACCGAAAGCGCTGTAGAAATGAAAGCCTTATTCGAATAGTGGTCCAACCCATTCTTGTTCATTTTTAGATACAGGATTGAGTGCTGAGAAATGACTGCTGAAGTCTTATTTGTAATGCCCTCTGTTGGCAGCAGAAATAAGCTGGAGGTTGTACCAGTTTGAAAATAAGATAGAAATGGACTTTTATGAACGTGAAAGTGAGGTAACTCCATTTTTTTTTAAAGTGGAGTTGGACCACTATTCAAACAAGGCCTCCAAATATTGTCCATGGCAGCAATCGATTCTATGACAATGACCAAATGTGAATTGACCTCTTGACAGGTTTCGTGCTCACACGTCCTTTACGAAATTCCCTAAACCATCTGAACAATGTACACTGAGACAGACACTCATGCCTATACACGTCCTTCACGCGAGGATAAATTCCACTAACACTTTTGTCGTAAAAGTTGAATAACGGTTCCCTGGTCCTGTTTGGACGTATTCGAGTCACGACCGTGTAGTCACCTTCGTTAAACAGGTCTCAAACATCACCGACACTTTCGATGTGTTCAATTTTGCTTCGTAACATACAGCGTCATCTACTGGCTCAAACACAAAGATCTAAGTATTTATCCATTGCCGCTAATACAAAAGTCTCAATTTCATATGGCCCACACTTACACATATTAATGTAGGGACATCTATACTTCTTTAACTCTTTTAAGGGGGTCCAGGACACAAAATTGTTATTCGAAAAAATTTATTGCATTAAAAATTTATGTTCTTTTATGCTTAAAATGACGTTTAAATCAATTTCTATCTTAATTAGAACAAACGAAATTATTATTATTTTTTTTGCAACATTCTAATAGTAGCCAATCGTTCTTTAAACCTGCAAGTGCGTTTTTCTACATAATGGGTTTTTTCCCCATTTCTCGTCTTTAAATTGTTATAAGTCAAGAACCCTTAAGATAAATGGTTTTGAAACTTGGAGCATGTCTATTTCAACTATTTTGATTTAATTTTGATTCAGAAAATTTGAAAAAAATATTTACTTTTGAAAATATGATTTTTAAAAATAAGTTACATCATTTTTTTCTAATTTTTAATCTAAACATTTTCATTTTTTTTTAAATTAATATTTTTAAAATGCTGAATTAAAACTAAAACTTATATATTTCTGTTTAATTAAATGAAAAAATTTGAAATTCGACAAATAATATTCGAGTTATAACGATTATTTTAAAAAAAAATTAATTTTTTAAAATTTTTAAAACTTTTTAAAAAGGTTTATGAGTGATTTTGTTTACAAATTATATGGAAAACAATCATAAACAAATTCAAAATTTTAACTCCATAAATAATTTTTTTTAAATGTGTCCCGGACCCCTTTAAACCGTTTGAACACATAAAGTTCTATTAAAAGCACAAATCCAATAACTGTTTAGAAAGGCTCTCTGATGGCTTCTTTCATAATTTTTCGAAGCTAAAGCTAGGATTAAGTACTATAGATAAATACATATTTTAAAAGTAGAAGGTGCAATGAAGACCTAAAGCTATCAAACACAATTTAACTCAGATCTTCTAGACACAAATACTATGATTTCTGTATTTATATTTTAATTTGCGACAGAAACTTTGTTACGAAGTAAAAGAATCGTTATCTATTTTGTTTCAAATTTACCCGGTTTTACCGACTCCCGGAGCACTGTTTAGTATTTCAATCATTAAATGTTCCGAATGAAGCTAAATGCAAGAAATATTCTCGCCTCAAAATAATTTTTTAAATTTATTTGTCTCTATTCTATTGAAAACCTCTGCTTTATAAACTATAATGAAATTTATGACTACGTGAAAGTGTGCTCGGACAACCACGATGGATGTTTCTGAATGATACAAAGGTGTTGTTAATAACGGGTCAGACATATTTGCTGTTAATGAGGTTACTACCTTTGTGGAGGCTTTCGACTGTACGTAATATACCGTTAGATTAATATATTTACATACACAGGAAACGTAACACACAGCTGGCAAATGGTTGTTAGTCAATGACCATTAGACTGGCGGTCGTCAACGCAACAGCTCCAGCCCCTAAAGATGTTCAGTTAGATAAATTTTGGTGCATTATACCATATTGTTACGAATTTTACGATGTGTGAGGTAATCTAGCCAAATATGAGATTTATCGCCAAACAGGCAATGGATTTTGTGACTACTTTGGTCGCAAAATTTGTCGATATTTCCCCACATTTGCGATATGGTGCCAAAAGGTCACCAACTTGTCGTCTGTACCTTTCTAGAAACTTATAGAGAAGCTAGCAGACTGACCGATAGGGGACGCTTTGGAAGTCTATAATATACCTGATATTGGCATTGGAAACTCCAGTCGTTTCTACTGAGAATAAATATGTGTAAAGTGCGTTAGGCATGTATGTATTGAAGACTGTTGTATCCTGACTTGTGTTTTTAGGGTTTTCTGACTGTTATAGAAGAGATGAGTAACTGTTTTCTGTTTTAAATTTGTGTATGCGCTTCAGATTTTACAGAACAATAAATATATTTTTGTGCTCAGTTTCAGAAGAGATTTTATTCAATCCTAACGAACCCAGGAAAAACAGTATAATATTTACTTCTTTACGCCTTTATGACTTAATACATTTATGTTTTCAAACAATGTATCTAGGAAAATTATCTAATAGATGATCTCCCATTAAGAAACATTAAATAAACGTTGTCAAAATTTGTCGGGGTTTGTTGTTCATAAATTTATACATTGACGTTGGTGTATAAAGGGCCGTGGCGGCCTTGTGGTACAGCGCGGTGGTTTTCGGTCCTGAGGGTGCTCGGATCGAATCCTGGCGAAACTCCACTAAAATGCCTCCGTTTGTGTCTTCCCTTCATAGGTGGCAATGCTGGTCTGCCTATAATGGCGCCCCCCACAATAAAATGGCCAGCAAAAACTGCGGTGAATTTTAAGCGATGTCTTCGACAAGTGCCTCCGCATTGAAAAAAAACGTTGGGTATAAAATATAAAAAACTTTGATAAAGTGGACGAGAGCGAACTCTGAAAATTGGTCAGATTTTGTTAAATTTTGCAGATTTCCCGGAAATTGAAAAGAATAGATTCGTAACATCTCTTCTCCAGACATATACTAAGTGGTGATAAGGTTTGCTAACTGCGCATACCGTGGACTCATCTATACATATAAAACAGTTCCGTGACGACTGACTGACTGACAGATAAAGCCAGACCCAAACCGCTGGACCTACAGGGCTGAAATTTTACATGGCGATTCTTCTTCTAGTGTAAGGGTTTACAAAGAAAGAATTTTGAAAAATTCTTCTTAGATTTTTTAAAATTAATTTTTAAGTTGTTTTTGGTAACTTTTTAAAATTTTGAATTTAAAATAATAATCTGAGGGTCATATAATTTCACAAGAAAGATGATAAATTTCTTTTAAAATGAAATCTTTTTTGAATCTTTACCTCAATTTTTGATATTTGGTGAATTTTTAAAGATTAATTTTCAGAATTTAATTTATTAAATGTTGATCACGAGATTTCTTTTTTCTTTTTGAGATACTTAAATTAATTTTGCGTCACGTGCTAACAACGAAATAAATTGACAAAATTATTGAAATGTGGTAAAAGATAAATTTAACCACTAGATTAATTGAGATGGAAGTTTTTTAAGAACTTAATTCAAAATAGTATGTTTATGGATATTAAACATAAAAATTAATTGCATACTTTGTTCCGTTGTATTTAATTTGAATATTTTTCTTTACATTATTTTGTCTATAAAAATATCCGTTACGATTTTTTTTATAACTATATATATTTTGGCTTTAACTGCATACATTGGCCGTTCAATTTAATTTGAATGTAATCCGCAGCGAAAGCACGGGTATTCAGCTAATCGCCTTCATAAGACCTTCCTCTGGAGGGGAATAGTTTCAGCAGTAGATGATAATCCACAGTCAAAGTATTTGTACATCATTTACATAACGCCCGTATATTTGAAAGTGCAGTCATTCGCTTCGGAACAATATCTCGATGTTATGATTTCTTACTAATCTGCGCTCTCAGTTAAAGAACTTCTGATTGCTCAACATCCCAATTCATCTATTTAAACTAAATTGGAATATGGTGAGTATATCAAAGACAGATGATGCTTCAGAGTCTCGAGAACAGTGTTAAATATAAAATGGTTACTGAGTTTTCCCACTGTTATTTACCTAGTAGAAATAATTTAGCTAGTATTAAAGAGTTTGAGATCAAAAGACTTCTATATATATATTGTTAGAGAAGCGTCAATGCTGAAATTTCGTTCTGTAAATATAACAAGCATTATCCTCATGAAAAATTTATAATTAATTTCAAAACAATCAAATTCTGTTAATTTTAAATTGTCCACAACCGATGAAAGCAGGAGGGCATATAAAAAAAGGAGGAGGGCTTGTATATAAAAATATCCTAAAAATAAATTGGAATAAAGGAGCTATGAAGGAAAATTCCGCTTAATATATTTAAGCATATATCATCAGTACATACATAAAGAGAAATCAAGGATTGAACTTATATTTAATAGTCTTAGAAATCATTTTCTACAAGAATATAAACTAATATAACTACTATGTATTTTGTTAACATATGAAAAATGTTTTAACCCTCCTTCCGGAATATAATTTAAAATAAAAGTAACCGACGTTATCATGACACAACATATGATAAAGAAAATAACAGTGATTCATTTCTGACCATTTCGAAACTTAGTACTTCTCTTTTATCTTGAGTCATACATGGAGAAATCAAGGATCATGAGGGAATTCGGTCTCATACATCTCTGTTTTGAGGTAGTTTTAAAAAAAAAAAAATTGAGATTTAATGTACCCTAGGAAAAATTCAGCAACATTTTTTTTTCTTTTTGCAACATTGTAAAAGAAAGGTTAAACGTCAGAAAAGTTTGTCACTTCCGGAAATGTACCCGTCACCCTAATGTCTAATATATTTCCGAAAGTTTTTCTAAACTTCACTGAAGTATTTTAAAATTTTTAATATCATGTCTAAGATATTTTATAAAACTAAATGTAAAACTCAAATTTTTTTAAATATATGTATATATATATATATATAGATAGATAGATAGATAGATAGATAGATACTGAATATGATAAATAATGCAGTTAAGGATAAAAGAAAATCATTCGTGAATTAATGAGCTGAACATTAATAACAAAGGCATATTTTATTGTCTTATACTGGAGATGATTTTAATGCTTTAAATCTCGTCTAGATAAACATATGAGAGCGGTCTATTGTGTATTAGCGGCTACAGAAAATATTATTTGATGTTTTTTAATCAGATTTTGCAAAGAAAATGCTGTTTAGAAATTTCTCATTGAATCGCATAAGGTAAGGAGAAAACATCAGCCATATTTCTAAGATGGAGGCGAAACACATATGAACTTCAAGCTGTATTTGTTACATTCTTTAAAGTTTGCATTTTAAAAGAATAATTTGAGGGTTATAAACTTTAAATCACGAGGAACGATCATACAAATTCCTTTTAAAATGAAATCTTTTTCGAATCTAACCTTCATTTCTGATTTTTGGTGAATTTTTTTAAAGATTATACTTTAGAATTTAATTATTAAATGCTGATTACGTGGTTTCTTTTCTTTTTTGTGATACTTTAAATTAATTTTGCGCCACGTGCATAACAATAAAATAAACTGACAAAAAAAGAATTAAAATACGGTAAAGGAAAAAATTAACCTCTAGACTTATTGAGATGGACCTTTTTTTAAGAATTTAATTCAAATTAGCATGTTTTATGGATATTAAACATACAAATTAATTGCATGCATTGACCTTTGTATTTAATTTGAATATTTTCTTCTACATTCCTTTGTCTATAAAAATATCCGTTACGATTATTTATATATATATATATATATATATATATATATTTTTTTTTCATAATTGCATGCATTGACCGTTATATTTAATTTAATGTACTCCGTAGATAATCACGGGTATTCAGCTAGTGTATACGTATACGATTAAATATATATCTATATATATATATATATATATATATATATACAGGGCTATATTTTGAGGCGGAACGGCGTTACGGTACCTCTCTTTATGAATAATCTGGAATACTCCCCACACACCCCGGAAGGTTACCGTTCCGGCACCTCTATTTCTAGAAATCTAGCTACTGTATATATATATATATATATATATATATATCTTATAATATATATAAACATTCCCAATATACTTTTTATGAATATATTACAAGTTGTTCTACCGTAAGACTATCCTAATCAGAATTATATTGTTAAGGATTATTTCACAATGATTCTATTACTGTATGATACTTATTAATAATGAACATCATAGCACACAACACATTCTCCCATGAAGCACAATGTTGTGATGCCCTGTCTAGACATTTGTATTTTAAGTGCAGGTAATATGGTCAATAAAGAAAAGTTGCTGCAGAGTGAACGTCATAACTCATTGTGATCGAAATATCGATTGCTGACGCGACTGGAGGATTTCCCTATCGAATCGTGTTCTATATAAGGACTTAGAGCTACCGTTATTGCTGTTTATGCAAAATGGTTGGATATAAATGCATATAGTGAAAACAATTTTTTTATGTAATATCGCGAGATTTCATCAATGTTCTTGAGTTCTCGTATAGTTAGAATAAAATTCAAAGAAAGCATAAAGTAAAACTGGAAATATTTTTGAATAGGCTAATAAAAGTCTACCTCAATTTCTGATATGAAAATCTATTGTTGTTGTTGCTTTTGCCACCTGGACGAAATGTAGACTAGGTCCATATAGGCTTGTTAGCTCGGTTCCTCTTTATAATTGCACCACAAGGTTCAGAGTCCGACTTAGTTAGGTGACGCCACAGTTTTGACCGACCAACCCAGGGGAGCGTACCTTCCCCACCAACTGACCACAAGAAGGACTTTCCGCGTCCTACAGATTTTACCTGCCCATATCCGGCTTAGACACGGAGGTATTTAATGACGCTTGTCGGGATTTCATTCCAGCCACCCTTTATACCGAAGCCAACATTCCAGCACTGGGCTAACTCCGGCCCGACATCGTTACGCTGAAACTAGTCTGACGCTAGAGAACAGCGGGTTATGATGTGAAAGTCACTGGTTCGATGCTCGTAGCTGACAAATCCACTTCCGTTGTACACTAATGACGGCCGATGCACGCAACTCCGTCGTGGCTGCAATGCTTCTCAATGTTTTCAAAATTACCTCTGGAGGTACGAGGGTTAAGTATTCTGGTCTCGTCACTTGACACGGTTCAAAATACGGGACTGGTCCTTTGGCCAAGTCGAACTCCGACCCTTGTGGTGCCAGTGAAAATAGGAGCAGGTAATATCATCGCCCATAGCCTTCGGGTCTTGATTTGGTGTTGAGGTCGGTCAAGTGGCATAAGCAAAACAACAACAAAAACACTCTGACGCTTGTCAAGCTATGTTACGATGATAGGCAGTCCACTACGTTTATGGTACTTTTGATGACTTTGACAAATATTAAATTTCAGAGGTCAACAGAAATTAGGGTATGTCGAAATGTCTAAACAGCGAAATGTGTCGTCTATATACTTTCCACGGCTTGCTTTTTGAAGCTTTCAATGGTAATGTAGTACTTTCCAGTAACATGATGTCCAGTTAGACTTTTCAAATAGAACTGGGTACAGGAGAGTCATCACCTTTGCACAAGTTGAAAAGACAGAAATTTTGCTGTTTGTTCGAACTTTTATAATTTTTTTGTTATTGAGCATTATATATAAAATTTTCAGTATGAGTTCTCTAAACTTTTAGATATGTTCCCTGAATAAATTTTATTACAAGTAAATAAGAATTTGTTTATGGAGTACGAAGCGAATGTATTTTCTGAAAAATTCAATTTATACTGATACACTGAGTGCAGACTTACAACAACACTCTTTAAGTTTCAATAATATTTTTTGTATTTTTGTGATGTTAAAAGCTTAGGAATATTTCTACACCTATTTCAAATTTAAAACACCCAAAAATATTTACTCCAGGACATTCAGATTTTAAAAAACTTTAAAAAAGCCCATTAAAATTACATGTCAAATGCTATAAATCATAGTAAATTGTTTTTTTTAAAGAAAAAATTAGGTGCATATTTGGTAGCATCATTATAAATCTTTCCTGAACATATGAAAGCGATATCTGCAGTAGTTTCCTCTATACGGTGCGCGCAAGCATGAAATGATAATTTCGAGGAAAAGGCCTTCGAAAGTTCCCACACTGGTAATGTTTTCATTGGAACTGCTTCTTTCATCTCATACTTTTTAATGTTCTATTTGGAATATTTTAACGCGGTTTGTTTTAATTGATTCAGAAATGTTCAATATTCTAAAATGTTAAAAAAGGTGAAAATTCGATTTTTTTGAAGGTTCAAAGGTGATGACTTCCCCTAATGTAATGCAACATCTAATGTATCCTATCTATTACATGTAAAGTAATCCTCACGTATACATGTGTGCGGCTGTGGAATTGGAACATTAGTTGAGAGAGATTGAAATCTATTTGAAATAAGAGAGCAAATGATCCGGAGATAATTTTTGGACCATTGAAAAGCAGATATAGAGAATAATAAAAACACAGGAATAATGGAATGCGTGTTGAAGTTGGTATAATTCCAAAACCTCTGACAAATTAGCAAAATGTATATTGCCTAAGTCCCTCAAACTTCTGGCAATACCACGAATTTATCTGGACATTTAAAGGCAAAACATGGCGATATTTACAACGAGAATTTTGAGTCATCAATGTAGCCCCAAGGCAAAAGCAACCAAGTTTTTGTCATTTGTGTCAGCCAATCCGAGAGTAAAATTAAATCCCCCCCCACACACCACGACTAACCGAAGAGTAACATTAATGTTAGAGGTTACTAAACCAGTTTTTAAAAATGGATGTTCTAAAACATCGATGTTTAAAACCATCGATGGTTTTTGGGCGATGTTTTATTAGCATCGAGTTTTAATATGGAATATCGATGTTTCAAACATCGATGTTTTGTTGTCGATGTCGCATCGCTACCGGGACGACATCTGGGAGGATCGTACCCTTCCCCACCCACGGACTTCATATGAGAGACATTCCTGTCTACGGATTTAACGTATCCATATGATGCACTAGACACAACTGGTATTTATCGGCGCTTGTTGGGATGCCATTCGAGTACGCTCGGTACTGAAATCGAAGCGCTACCGATATGCCACCCTGGGTCCATATTTATTGTTTTAGTAACTAATAAAAAGAAAGCATGAAATCTTCTAAAATTGTTGAAACATATTCCTGAATGTTGCGATTGTACCGTGGAATCTCGATAATTCAGACATGATTGGGACCCAGACCCCTTTTCGGGTTTAAGCGAAAGCATTCTTAAAATAAACTTAAATGCATAGTAAGCGTGATTACATAAATATTACATATTACGTGTGATTACACAGTTTATTTTATAAGGTCTGTCTAAAACATAACAAAATCTCGGGACGAAATGGGGAGATAAGAGAGCGGAACGTGCCAATACAGTGTAAGTTGTTCTAACAATATGTCATAGGGCTCGATTAATTGGAGAGGTGTGGCAGGATGGAGGAGGGGATTTAGTTGAAACGCCCCTTTCTCACAGAGTTTGGTTTGGATTGGAGCGCTACGGTCAACTTTTGCTACACGACGGCTAATTAGAGCGGCGCCTACTGCTTAAAGCGATTACAAACGGCTACAAATGTCCAGACCAGAGTGGGATTCGAACCCACAGACTCCGGTACCGAATGCCAGCGCCCTAGCCATTTGGCCATCAATCTTTTTCACAGAGAGCCACAGCGTCATTACTGTTAGCGTCAGTTTGCATTATCATAAACACGTGTTGTTTATCGTACGATGTCCTTACTTTACTATATGTTATATACTTTAAATTTTCTTGTAATTTTTTAGAAATATACAGGGTGTACATAATTAAACTTCTTCCTTACTTTAAAGTTGTCTACAGTCGAAAATATTGTTCAGAAAGTTATGAAATTTTGTGTAGGACATATGAAGGGATGGAAATTCGTTTGAGCGAATAAAAAAAATAGTTTCAAAATTTCTCCACCAGAGGACGTTTTTTGACGAATTGCACATTTAGTCAAACATTTACTATAGTTAAAAAATTTATTACAACAAGACATGTTCAACATGACGTGCCATCATTTTCAGCTACCCAATCGAAATTGTAAGATAGCATGTTCTACAGTTGACCGCAGAGTGTCCGGGGAAATGCTAAGAACATGTCGTGAAATGCTGTCTTTCAGATCGGGTATAGTTCTTGGTTTATCAAGACTGACTAGATGTTCCACATGCCCCCGAAGCCAAAAGTCACATGGATTATCATTTTGGGAAACAATTTTACTAACAAAGCTCGATCTGGTAATCGTAACGATGACATTCTGATTGGCACTAGCAAGCCCGCTGAAAACAAATCTCCATGAACAGTTTATAGGTTTTATAGTAGCTTCTGCTCTACGTCGACAAAAATAAATTGCATATTTGTTTCTTCTTCGTTCCTTCAAATCTTTATCCGAAAATTAGTTATCGAACAAGGTTTACGATCGGACTTTGCAATCACTTTAAGATTGTAATTTTAATGAGTATGAGTTATTGTGTTAGGGTGACCTATGGAAAAAAAGTTAGTGAAATCTTAAGTAAGAACCAGTCGTAAATGTCTAATTCATCAAAAACGCCCTCTGGTGGTGAAATTTTGAACTATTTTTTTTTTAATTCGCTCAAACAAATTCCCATCCCTCCAATATGTCCTACACAAAATTTCATAACTTTCTGAACAACAGTTTTCGACTATAGACAACTTTAAAGTAGGAAGTTTAATTATGACACCCTGTACTTTATATTACTTAGTATCACTTTAGATTTATTGTCCTTAGTTCTTTTTGGCTTTTGATTTCGGATTAAGCGGACTTTCGGATTACCAAAGTTCAGATTATTGGTGACTCAACTGTATTAGCATGCCATTGTTTTTTATATGTTTTCAACCGTTCGTCATTTTTACAAATCGCAAAATATGGTCTTCTGAAAGAGACTACAAGCATCTTGGCTGAACCAACTTGAGAAAAAACATCGTCTTCCGTAATAAACTATCAAGATTTAAAACCTTCGACGTGCTATGAGAAACTACAAAAGCAATACTCCCGGTCCCTTCAAGCAAAAATTTATGTAATAATTCAAACTTCTTGAAATCAAATAACTAGATAGAAAAAAAGAAACATCGAATTTCTGAACGCTACGCTATCTCGGAGGACTTGAGATTTTAAACCCAAAACACTCTAAAACTAAAAGAACGTTCGTATTTCTGCTGATAAAGGAGCTTAAGACGCTTAGTTGCCGAAAAGTGGTTTAAATTATGATAAAGTGCTTTCGTAATAGCAAGAAGCCACTTTCTTTTTTTATATTTTAGGTAATTTTTTACGTCTTTGTTACACGATGGTGTAGAAGGCTTAAGCTGTCAAAACAAATTTTTTTGGGGTGAACTAGCCATTGAAATTCTGTTTGGTTTATATTCTAAGCTGAAGTAATAAATTCTGAGGGCCTCCATAATAGAATGCATGATGGAGGTATGCTGTTTGTATGCATTTTTAAAAGATATATCTCTCCACTCGAGAACATGCTTTTTTCTGAATATTTGTCAAACTAAATTTTTAAATCGCATGGTGAAAAGAAAACTTTTTCATTGAAATTCTGGTAAATGAATTTGATTCGATAAAACCTTATTTGAATGGGAAACTATTTATGCCCCACATAAGTAATCTTTTTCAACGAGTATAAAATTAAAAATTCAAGAACAGGATATTTCGATATGTTTTTTCCCCAAAATATTGTGTAGAGTTCATTAGCTGGTATAAAAGAACTTTAAATACGTGCGCATGAATATCGGATGACAATTCAGTACAATTAACTTTAGACCATCATTGAGTGCTTTAAACTTTTAGACCAAATGAAGCTACAGTTTTTTCCCATACTTTTCATTACTACTTTTATTTCCATCCCTAACTTTAACCATCAAATAGTGTAAAAGTTAATAGAAGAATTTCAGTTTTAAAAGCTGAAATTTAATGGTCACCGATTGGTAAAATATTTGAAAGTATACCAGCACTTCTGGCTCTAGGTAAAAATGGCTTTTTTAAAATTCCTAATTGAGTGTATTTAAAAGGGAATCTTCTTTACGATGGCATTTGTGGTCTGTTTGCCAATACAACATTTTCACTATCCATGATAACAATTCTAAAGGTTCCGCTGACCACAGCGATAAGCTTATACGGCATATTTAAAGTCGCTTGTGAACATATACAATCGCAATTTCAGTTTACATTATATACATAAAATTTTACATTCACGGGCTCTTTCTATTACTCTTACTGTTACTATTACATTCACCATTGCATTAATAACATATTACGATTTACAATTTCAATTTACAATATATACTAACAATTTTACATTTTTTGATGCAATTTCTATTGCCATTTCAATTACAATTACATTTACCACTACATTACGGATACATTGCAATTTTAAATTACGATTTACATTGTATACTCACAAATTACATTCAAGGTAAAATTTGAATACAATTGCCTTACTCTCACAATTTTACATTTAAGATTCAATTCAAACATAATTACACGTACTATTACATTAAACAATTACGTACATACATAATACAATTCTATTACAAACGATTAACAAACAGGTTTACTGGTAAACCAATTTATAATAATTATTCTTCTAAAGTAATTAAATCATTCTTTTTTTTTGATTAATTTCAAACATTATTTTGCTCATATGCCTCCAATGCACTTACTATTGCATTTTAACAATTACACTACACACATATTACAATTTACAATTTCATTTTATATTATATACTAACAATTTTACATTTTAACAATTTTCCATTTTAATCATCCATGATAACAAATATGACTTTACTGTTTTAAATTTCTTTGTTGTTGTTGTTGTTGTTGAACATCCCCAAAGAGTAGCAGGGCTATATCAGGTCCATGGCATTGTACACCCTAGAAAGTTTCAGGTCCATCACTGGATTGGCAGCTAGATCCCGCATGGAGAACCCCAGGCAAGCAAGAATATGTTCAGGGAAGCCCGCTCAGTAGTAACACTTGGAGCAGACTTCAAAACACTTAGAACCCTCTGAATGCCAAAGATCTAACATGCCCGCTGAAAAAGCGATTAAGAATTGTTTGATCTTGCCTGTTACAACTAAGTGCCAGAGAGCCATCCGGCCGATTACTCTGATACCAGTGATTACTCTGTTACCAGTGATGACGAGCCAAGTGGTTTTATTTTTGCGTTTATTCTGGAAAAAATCTCCATATATGTGAAAGGCGCAGAAGTCACCGAAGCTTCACAAGCGCCCGCTTTCTCCAGGGAGTCTGAGATCCCATTGCCCTCGATTCCAAAGGGAGAAGGAACCCACTGAACATGAATCCGATTATACAAGGATAGGACGTTTCAGCTTTTTAATAATAGTCACTCCTATAGTATCCCTTACTCTATGCCAACTGCCCAAGTGTTGAGTATGGTTTCTGCTATCCGACAGGATACAGATATCATACTTTGAGTGAGTGACGTAATGAAATCAAGGCCTTCGTTTATGGCCATTAGTTGACTACGGAAAACAGAGTAGAAGTTCGGGATTCCTCTTCTGAATCTTTACCTCTTGATTTTGTGTTTGATGCACTAAATTCCACAGCCAGTAGAATCTTTATCATTTCCGACTACCGTCCGTATACACCCGAACAGCGTCCTCTGAAATACTATTACTTCTTTCGAGAGCCAGTTGCCTCATATATATAGGAAGAACTTTTTGCTGTTCACATGAACAGGAAGGTCAGTATGGAAAAAAACACCAGTCCCTCCGAAGGATCGATACACAGAGTCAAGTTATGCCTTTCCAATTATAAGCGATTAGGACTGCTTAAATTTCTTTAACAAGCCTCAATGAGGAAACACTGCAATTCACGTTTGAATGCTGCAAGAGGAAAATGAAGATGAAGCAGATGCCTTTATTTAGTGACCTTACCAATAACTTTAAAATAATTTAAACAAACATTTTCTCATAAGGGATGTTTTTTAACTGCAAACCCTGTGCTTTAGCCATCAATGATGAATCTAACTTTACCCCTCATTGAAGGCTTCGCTGAATGTCATATCTACGAGGGCCCCTGGAATCGGATCATTTACAAAACTGTCTAACCTGCAGAGCTTCGTACTATCTAATAATTTCAATATTATACCGGGAATCATTTAAATACTCACAAACATTAGGTTCTTGTCTTAAATCACTAGAAATTGTCAGTCACACATAAAAAATTGCCTATCGCCCTATGGACGCTCCACGATAACACTATAGTGATGAACCATTAATATGTATATAACGTTAGGACCAAGGTGCTTGGTTCATGGAAGATGCCTATTTTTGTAATTCACCAATCCGTAACATTCCTACCTGGGTTGGAGGATAGATATGACATCTAGGTAGTATAACTGAAAAACAGAAAACTATTCCCAAACGCAGATAACTGTACACAATTTTGTAACAGCACAAACATGCAAAGCAGAGAATTGAATGCACTGAACAAAGGGTGTCAGGGAAGGAAAACGTCACTTCGAAGATAATAAGACGTAATATAAGGAGATAAAAGGAGACTGATATATGTAATATATAGGACATACATGGGGCGAGACATATGTCGAAGGAGAATTGACAAATCCGGCTTATTGCCAAGAGAACCATCATTTTGCAATGGGACAGACTTATTTTAAAATTATTGACAACTTTCTAATGAATTATATTTTTTTAGGCTTAATGTTGTGATCCCGTGCACCTCTAGGCTAGTTAGAAATTCTCAATTGTTGCTCAAACAGCCTAGTTTTGTCCAGGCTTATTTCAATAAGTCCTAAGTAGTAAAGACTTATTAAAAATACACAGACATATATATAGATTGTTCCTTAAGTACTACCTCTAGTGAACATAATAAATGGTTAATAGTTACTTAGGTTAAAAAGATGTCACTTAAAAACTGCACAACAATCATCATTCTTGAAAAATTTTGCTGATTTTTCCAATTAGCCTGGTGGATTGTACAATGACGGTGTTCTTTGCAATACGCTAGATTTGTCACTTCACCTAAGACATATATACGGTCTGTATGGAATACAAATATTCCATACATATAGGACATTTGTATGAATACTGACCGCAAAGAGTCAGCGCATGCAGTATTTGAATCTATCAGTAACATATCAGCTAAGTTGAGTGTGAAAAATATTAGAACTATATACCTTTTTCAAACTGAAATTGCATAGACCCTTTATACCTTTTTCAAAAGAAAAAACATATTGATACGGAAATTATAAACAATTTTTTCAGGAGAAATATAGGATTTATGCCGAGTGTTAAGACGCTTATGCGGATTATATTTCATGTAATTTTCTAGCTGTCATTTCTTGACACATTTTTCCAGAGAAGATCTTTGCAGAATCTTTGAGTAAGAGAAATTGAAAAATGCAAACGAGACAATGTATGACTCATATGAAAAATACATACCGTAAAATCTCGACTATAATTCGCACCCGAGTATAATACGCATGTTTGATTTTGAGCGAAAGTTTTGGGAAAAAAATAAAATTCGACTATAATACGCACCCATAACTTTTCAATATTTCATTTAAAAATTGCACAAATATTTATTAACATAAATAAAATTTGTAATAAAATAAACGAAACGTCCAAATTCGGTCGAAAAAAACTTAAATTGTTAATTCAAAATAAACAATACTGTCAAATTAACAGTCTTAATCACTTTCACTAGAATACAGCTCATCTATTGTTGTAGCTTCCATGTCATAATTATTGTTGCCGTCGTAATATATATCCACCATCATCATTCTCACTTGACGATAGGAGCTGTGAGTTCCATTTCCTTAAATGGAATGAATACCTACTTAGTAACGGGTGCATGAATCACGGAGTGCAGATACTCAAGCACCCGTGTTGCGACAATGTCTTACAGTTTCTGTACGTTCGTTTATCCAATGTTTAAAACTACGATTTTTTTGTACTAGAGTATAATACGCACTCTCATTTTTGTGGACTAAAATGTGAAAAAAAAGTGCGTATTATACTCAAGATTTTACGGTAAATCGAAAATATCATTTAATGAATCTAAATTATATTCAAGTCTAAAAATATTCAAATAGCTGTTTAAACTGAAGTTTGAAAATTGTACTAGATCGGTAATTCTAGTGAAAACAAAATGGTGCATACGAAGTTATATCATTTACATAAACTGTCCTCAGACTTATTGTAGTTTCTCGAGAAATTTAAATATATATGACGATGAATACCAGACAATCTGATTAGTATATACCTATTTCAGATAACAGAAGAGTAAAATTTCGATTAAGTATGTCAAAGGAACGTCCAGCAATTTAACCTTATCAGTGCTTTGCAATTTATGCATAATCTTCGACCTTCTAATTAGGTTTTACAGGATGTTACGAAAGTTGATAACATAAAACTTACTTACGTAGTAAAGTTTATCAATATGTACTACGAAATATTGCGAATATTTTCGTTATCATAGAATAAAGGTCATGTTCCTTGGTAATGTCTAAATTTGCATTTGGTGCATGGATAACAGAGAGATGGGGTCACTCAGAGTTAGTGAGTTATCAAAGAGAATTTTTAAAAAATACAAACTCCTTAATATTCAAATAGTTATCTTAGCATCTATGACATTAATTAATAATTTTACCTTAACTATACATTCCTCATCTATATATATAAAACAGTTCCGTAACTGACTGACTGACTGACTGACAACGCACAGACCAAACCGCTGGATCTAAATGTTTGAAATTTTGCATGGCGATTCTTCTTTTAGTGTAGGGGTGAACTAAGAAAGATTTTTGAAAAATTCTTCTTAGATTTTTTTTAAATTAAAAAATTTTTAAGCTGTTTTTGTAACATTCTCTAAAGTTTGCATTTAAAATAATAATTTGAGGGTTATAAAATTTATATCATAGGAGAGATCATAAAACTTCCTTTAATACGAAATCTTTTTCAAATCTTTGCCTCCATTTTCTGATTTTTGGTGAATTTTTGAAGATTAATTTTTAGAATTTAATTTATTAAATGCTGATCACGTGGTTTCTTTTCTTTTTGTGATACTTTAAATTATTTTTGCATCACGTCCATGTGAACGAAATAAATTGACAAGTTTTTTTTTCTATCTTAAGCGGCAGATGATTGGGCATTATCAAAAAAATATTAAAATACAGTAAAAGAAATGTTCCTTGAACTGTACTATATGAACTATACTATATTCTTTAGTACGTTCTATTAGACTTAATTTCAGTATTTTCTTCTACATTATTTTGTCTATAAAAATATCCATTACGATTTTTTTATAAATATATTTTTTGTTATTTTTGGCATTATTTTCATACATTGACCATTGTATTTATTATAAATGTTTTTTTTTGTTTTTTTAACTTTAACTACATTACATTGACCATTGTATTTAATTTGAATGCACTCCGTAGCGAAGCACGGGTATTCAGCTAGTCATGGCTTTAAATACGAGTGTGTAGCAGACGACACATGTCCATAAGCGGACCTTCTTAAACTTTTACAGGTTACTGACAATTTCGCATCTGCAACTGAAAGAACCAAGCGTCTTCAGTAAATATTGAAAATAATATAAATGTTTCATATGTAGAAATATACTTGAGTAATGTGCATATCAATAAATTTCATTTAATTATAAAAAAAATCGGAGTTTCCATCTCATGTAGATGTTGCTGAGTCCAAATAATTAACCCCCTTCCTTCTCGCTCCGTCAAAAAAAAACGCAGTGGGGTTTCACCTTCTATTTCCCGTGATATTTCTGGGCTGGAGTATTTAAAAGTAACGCTCAAAAAATATTAAAACAATCCCTTTCATTTACCCTGAAATTTTTTTTATTTCTTATTTTACATACAAGAGGGCAGCACCAGACCACTTATAATGTAATTGGGGATGGATATTTTTTAAACTAGATGTCGCCAATCAAGAAATAAATAGAATCCTCTGCTAAAAGTAGGCACTTTTATTACCGTTTTCTTTACAATTATGCGATCGTTAAGGGAGTTAAAAACATTCCAAACCTACGGAGATATTTATCGTGAATAACATTGCAAATAAAAATAACCACGACGATCTAGATATGAAGGAGACTTGGTGATGGCAAAGTTCTGTCATAAACTTGCTCTATTCTGTCGTGGGGAAACGTTCGAGGCTGGATGGTTCTATAGTTTGTAGAGGAGATTGTGATGAAGGAATAAAAAAGTTTACGGCGGCACGTGATGCTGGCGGAATTTCTAAGGCGAACAGGTCACTGATGCATTGGCCGGGAGACAGGACATCAATGAAGCTGCATCTCTCGAAATGTTGTCGATGCTCCAAGTAGAATCGTAAAATGAAGTTTTGGTACAGAAGCGTTGAATACTCTCAGGATCGTTGTTTATCCTGGTAACTGATTTACCCGGTAAAATTCTTATTAGAAGAACTGATTACATGACACGCTGTTGAGCCGACTCGATTTTTTATTTTGATATAGTGTTACGTAGTCATATCATAACTAATACAAACATTTCAGAGGTGAATTTTTCACCAATACCATAGACAAGTACTTTGCAAAGAAATATATAGTAGGCAAAAGCATCATGGCCTTGCTAGATGAGTTTTTCTGAAAATTTACAACTACAGTAACAAGTTCGAATCACATCAGTCTCCAATTTCTTTCGAATCGAGCAAAAGAGGGCGCGAGGGCTGCCAGAGAAAACGTGAACAAAACCTCGCCAAGCGCTGAAGCCTACGAAAGGTAGAAAAAAAGCAGCGCATTAAGTAAAGGGCGAGTAACAGCGAAAACTGGTAGGCGTGTACCAATGACGTGAAGGCGCGGGAACATAAGGCACGCTCATTGGCTGTGCAGGTGAGACCTGGCGACTTATGACATCTGGCGATTTCGCGCCAACGCGGTTGTTTCTCAAAAGCTGCACGAATGCACACGATATTGCCGCACTTAGGGGAAACTCAATACGCATAGAAAAATAACAGACGAACGTCACTATGGGCGTTACGTACAAGAATAACACAGTGCAGGAAAGGAGGTTCCCATATCGTATGCTGATTGTTAGCACCACATAGGAAACCGTAAATTTAAAAGTAGCCCTGGGAAAGAACCGTAATGGTTTATTTCAACAATGTCATGCCGATTCAACTTACGCACAGGTGTGCATGAAAGAGCGAGACATCGTTAAATGAAGACCACCTTGAATTCAAAAGATCAGGACTAAAGAAAACACCTGCTACTGCTAAGAAAAAAAACCTACCCTGACAGAGTTAGATTTTAACAAGTTATTAATTAATTTTAAGTTTGAATTAAGATAAGATTACTACACATTAACTGTAGCGATAAAATCCACGCTACACTAGATGATAGCTTACAATCTTTACACGGTTACAATCTGCACAGTTGAATAACCTACACTTTATTTTCTGTAACATTTCCGTTCATGCTTCCACAGTTATGCTTTCTTTGGGGCAGCCTGGAAGCTCACTTATTCATACCTTTCTTGCAGTATAAATCAGTACGCACATGCATATAATTTTCAAGAATTAATTAATTTCTGTTGTATCTATTGTACATCGACAATAGATGCAACAGATTATCGACAATAGATACAACAGATTCTGTTGTATCTATTGTATAAGACTCCGGTATGTGATTCAAAGTTGTGCGATGCATTGCATTCTTGAAGTAGATCTGAAATGACGGTTTCTTTCTATACAAAAATTGTTTCTAATGCCCCCTGGCTGGAAGTTCCATATCAGGTCCATATAGGCTTCGGGTTGAAGTGTGATGCTCCGGTTTGTATAGCAACACAAGGGTCGGAGTCTGTCTTAGTTAGTTGCCACATCAATTTTGACCGAGCACCCCCAGAGGAGACATCTTGGGGAATCGTACCCTTTCCCAACTTCTCTGATCCCATAGAGGGATTTTCAAATGTACGGATTTGACGGGCCTATATCCGGCCTAGACACGGAAGTATTTCATGTCGCGCGTAGGGATTAGATCCGAGCACGCTTCACCACCGAAATACAGCGCGCTACCTCAAGCCTACCTCGAGCCCCACTTTTATGCAATAGATTATCTCTACGATAGCGTCACACAGTCATATGAGACTGAATCAATAATTTTGCTACAGTTTCACTTTAACTTATATAACACATGTTGCATTATGCAGTAGAAATGTTAATGAGACATTAATATGCAGAGTTAGGACATACAGTAGAGCTGCAGCCTGATGATTTCGAAAGTTTTATTAATCGTGTTATAACTAAGGTACTCTTTCAATAACGTTAGTATCATATATAGATTATACAATCAAAATTAGAAATGTTTATTTTAAAACATGGAAATTTTGATGCATTGGCGGTAATGTAAAATTCGGTTTCTTGTACAATTTATTATACACTGTAAATACACCATGAAAATAAATTTACCGAACGTATTCTGGAATTGTGGGGGAGTTCCCTCAACTAGGAGAACGAAAGAGAAAAGCTTTTATGAACCTTGCTTTTCCCCAGGAAGTAAGCTTCTTTAAGGAGACAAAATTTTGAAGGGATAACAACTTCCAAGTTTAATACAAAACTTTAATAAAAACAGAAAGGCAGTAAACATATTCTTTGATGGCGAACAAAAACATTTATTTATCTTTAAAATGAAGATTTTACTTATGAGATGATTTTATATTTTTTTCATTGTAAGTCAGATTCCCATGTAAGGATATTGTTTCGAAATGTCTACCCCCAACTGTAGGAGATTTTATTTCTACGTAAGTATTTTTTCTTGCTGTGAGATGCGATGAATTTAGATTTTTAGAGATTCTTTCTTTATATCTGCTCTTATATATATGCTGTTCACACATTTATGCTGTTCACACATATAGAGGCTGTTCACACATTTTTTAGACGATGTATATTGTATTCACAAAACTAAATTACATAAAATTCTTGTGTTTTAAATGTTCTATTTGACATCCCTTATTCTGAACTACGTTTCGACACCGCAATTTCCAGGATAATAATGCCTTTTGAAGTGTCAGAAGAGGTATTCTATCCCATTCCTCCTGAACAGCTTTCCAGAGTCCTGGAAGGGTTTTGGGACGACGTTTGGATAATGCAGATTTTAAAAGTCCGAAAGCACAAAAATCCATAAGTGATACATCGGGAGATTTAGTAGGGATATCAGTGAAGGGTATGGCCTTGATACCAGTTTTTTGTTCCATTTCTTTTAGGAAATTTACAGTGGATTTTGATGTGTGACTGCTAGATTTGTCCTGATGGAGTCTCACAGATTGATGGCACTGTGGGTAAAGCGATGGTATTTCATTCAGAAAAATTGGCGATAAAATATGTTCCTGATAGTATTTGGATTTAATCTTGACATTTTTTCCACTCTCTTTATTTTTAACTTGCCATTATAAGAAAAACCAGCAACCATCATAAATCCCTTAGAAAACTTTCTTTTCATTCTTTGAACCATGTACTTAAATTTTTTTCTCCCCTTTTATAATAAATGGCTCTTTTTTGTTGCAATCATTTAAATGCACCCATGAATCCTCTATTGTGACAATTGTTTTTCATTTTTCTTTGGATAAGTGTTTCTCATATAGAATTCTGCAGCGTGTCCTGCGTTCAGCGATATGATTTGGAAGAAGATTATGCACATTGCGTTTTTTCGCTTTCTTAAGATTTAAATCAACGTTTATCATTTTGTTTACAGTGGACACCGAGCATTTTAATGATTTAAAATAATCATACACTTCCCAAGTAGTGAGTATATCAGGGTGAATCCATATGAACAAAATCTGGTTATACATATTCAGAAAAGTTTACAAATATTATATATATATATATATATATATATATATATATATATATATTATATATATTATATATATATATATATATATATACAGGTGGTTATCAAATAATACTAAGAAACTACTAAGAAACATCATTGAAACCTTTATTAATACGTCGCAGGATCACCTTGTACGTAATACCACCTGATTCACCTTGGAATTCGGCTATACAAGTCATGAATTGTGGTTAAGAATATATTATACCATTCTTAAGGGATAAATCGTGAAAGTTCCTGTACAGATGCTGTGCTGGATATCGATACCTATTTCTATCCGCTTATACAGATCGCAAGTGGTTGGATGATATATAGTCGAGGCGGTTGTACAGGGCAAGATAAGACATTTGACTTCTTTTTCAGGATCTTCAAACCAATATGTGATAGATTTAGCTGTGCATATAGGTGGATTATCATCCTGGAGAACGCCATCTCTTGCAAGAAACAATGTTTGCCTCATAGGATGGACTAGTGAGCTAAAATTTCGACATTAGTTCTTCCCATTGAATCTCCCTTTCAGGGTTAAAATAGAGCCTGAAGAAAACAAGAGATGTCTTCCCAAACCCTGATAGACATACCTCATTGATTGACAGTTGAGATGAGACAGCCAGAATCTTATGCTTATGTAGGTGTTCTCCAGACATACTCACGTCCTTTTGCGAGGAACAATGTGAACAATGATTCGTCGGACCAAATGCCGTTTTTAGACATATTACACGACCAGGATTTGCGCTCGTGGCACCGCTGTGGACGATATTTGTATTGGCATGTATTAGAAGTGTTTGGAAAGGGCTGCTTTTCCGTAAATGCTTTGTTTGTGAAGTTGCTTTCTACCCGTAATGGTTGATATCGGAACATGCAGATGCAGAATGAGCTCTTCGGTCATTTTGGTTGCAGTTCATTTCTTTCTTCTTGTTACAATCAGATTCAATACCTCGTCCGTCTGTTTCACTCAGCTCTCCCTTTCGTCCACTATTCTGTTTGGCAAATATGTTTTTCCGTGCACTCTGTATGCTATCATGACTTTCGATACCATAGCTCAAAAACACCGATAAAACTGGGAGATTTAGTAACAGATACTCCAATTTAAACGCGCTCAAACAATTTGCCCTTTTCTCAAGGTCTGCAAGGTTTGACATTTTACGCTGTTTCCCCCAAAGCACGATGCCCTTACCTTCTTTCTGCTACCTGACAGTAGAATAAAAATACTCACGGCGCAACAGTCCGATGTGGACAAGGGCCGACGGTACCCATTTCCACTTTCTTGACCTTGTGCTTAGGGTGCCATAGAGTCAGATGGTCTCAGGTAGGTGGTCAACCAGATGTGGGAGTTTAGTTCCCAAGCATGCTTGGTCCTCATTTTATCGACCCACTCAAGGGATGAAAAGCTGAGTCGACCTTGCCCAGTCGCAGAATTGAACCCTGGACATGTGGGATGGCAGCTGACAGTAGAATAATACATACATAAAAAATACCTGTAATTATAAAAAAAATACCTGTGGCCAGACTTGGTTTTTAAGGAATACGAAGCACATTCATAAACACCACTAATATTGATAGGTATTTCCATTATTTTTATAACCACCTGTATACGTATATATATATATATATATATATATATATATATATATATATATATATATATATATATATATATATATATATATATATATATATATACTCGTTTCTAAGATAATATCCTTCTGAAAATCCGTTAATATGCTACACATGTAGCAGAATGTGGGGGGGGGGGAAATGTGCCTCAAAACATATATAATCATTGAAATCCGAGAAAAATATAAAATATAGGAACTTTTACGAAGTAAAATGAAATTCATGACTCTCTTCATTAGCATATTTATTTTATTAGATAGCCCATCAAACCGAATAACTCTTGTCTGATTTGTGTCTTTGGATATCGGCCAATTTCATGTTTTAAAAAAAATTCACCTCACTTTTGAGCAGAGAATTGACTTTTAAACTACTCCACCTTTCAAATGCGAGTCCGCTTTGAATGGGAGCCAAATCTTTGATGTTATTAGGACTAGAGTTTTCATGGTAATTAAAAAGGATTTAAGATAAGATAAGGAATCTTTAAAACGCTGTGTTGACAACCACTTCTCGAATGCATCCATCACGGTGATTAATCTGTTCTTTCCGTTTTAACCAGATTTTCGTCCGGATATTTTAACTCGAAACATGAATTGATATTATATGATATAAGAGTGCTTAACAAACTTCTGCTTTAATGATTCACCTTAATTTGAATACATCGGAGCAAAAATCGTTTAAGCTTTCTGTACTTGAAAAGTGTGTATATGTTGTATGAGACTGGAGCAAATGGCATCATCAAATATACATTTAATGGCCTGGATCAGGTAATTTAGATCATTAATGAAGATATTCGATTTAGAAATAAAAAAGAAAATGGAACAAAGATTTCAAAATATCTCCAAATACAAAACGCTGCACTTAGAATGCTAATTAAGAGGAAAATTGGGAAAATATCGCACGTTTACAAATATTATAGATATTATATATGTATATATATATATATATATATATATATATATATATATATGTGTGTGTGTGTGTGTGTGTGTGTGTGTGTTGGTTGTAACGTCCTCGGTGGAAAATGAGACACACGAGAGACAATTATATCACAGAGAGCTTGTATTAAACAAATAAAAATGTACAGTATGTACAAGCAGATATTTCTAGGTTCCTCTGCATATGAGAGATTTTATAAAAACAAAATATCTTTCAAAAGTCTCTCAATAGAGATATCTTTCTCCAAAAGTCACTAGGACTAACCCGGGGAGCCGAGAGAGAAATTTTCAGGTAATCGGTCCGCAACGGCACATTCCCGCGCCGTATTCGACGGACAAATTCGAGGCTCAACAAACAACCACCTTCTCTGGTTGCCTCCCACGCACTGCTTTCTCCTTTTGTTTTTTCAGCCAGCTGGCCGAGGGGAGGGGGGTGCAGGAGCGACCCACGTTGGTTTTCTTGGAAATGCAGCATTCGTAAAGGGAGCGCTCTTGCCTGGATGGCCCTTTTCACCGAAAAGGCCCAAGACGCTACAGTGTGATCAAGTCACATTATTATGACCACCCCTTCCTTTTGATTTCAGCAGCGTAGTCAATGAAATAAGACTCATGTCGCGAGCTGGCTTGGTGGGCATATAAGGTAAGACGTTACCACTCTGCAAGCCTATGAACCGTGGCTCTCAAGGGTAAAACACACGATGTATCAGATGTTCTTGAGGGAATGAACACCAGCTATGGAGTTCATGGAGGGAATATTTCTGAAGCAGCGATGTTTGGTTAAAGTGTACAGTAATTGGGTAAACGGCACCATTGTAAATGGACGGCATAGAAACTTTTAAGAACCATGTGACATAGATACGAGAGCTGAACGTCGGTTGCAGAGGTGTATAAGGGCAACCGACAGTCTACCGCTGAGCAATTCAAGGTCCAAAAGGACCAAGGGGCTACCATAGTTGTTTTTAAAAAGACAGTGCGACGAACGCTGTCACGTATGGGGCTCCGGAGTAGACAACTAGTCTCGGCACCCAGGTTGGAAAAGGGTCAAGGTCGGAAACAGCTTAAATTTGCACAAAAGTTGCAAAATTTGACCTCTTTTTGATTGGCAAATGGTTGTCTTTTATGACGAGTCACGTTATCTCCTCCAAAGAGTCGATGGACAACGGCGTATCATGCGACACACTTACGAGAACAGACGAACTGCAACCATTGGTGGAAGAACAAGCTGGTGAAGGCGGGCAAATACTACCTTGGCACTGTATGAGTACACTTGTGCCTCTGGAAGGAATCATCAACCGATTGCGGTATCTATCCACCCTTGCAGGTCAATTATATTCATATATGTTGACTGTCTTCGCTAAGGCGGATGGAAGTTTCTAGCAGAACAACCCCCCATGTCATGCAGGCCGAAATGTCCGGGAGTGATTGAAGGTCCAGAACCAAGCATTCCAAGTACTTCTCTGGTCTCGCAGTTCCCTGGACTGACCCAGTCGAGCAGCAACTGTAAGCTCCAGAAACCTGGGGCAACTTCACTTTCCGGCATCTTCATGAATCACTCCCAAGCCATATGGCTGCTGTCTGTGCTGCACATGGTGGTCATAGTAATGTGAGTCGACTGTATATATATATATATATATATATATATATATATATATATATATATATATATATATGTGTGTGTGTGTGTGTGTGTACGTACAGATTGAATGACTCATTATACAGGAATAAGTACATACATACATACATAATGAGACCATACAAATTGCAAAATACAAGTATAATTTTACTTTAGCATTTATATAACACCGGCCCAATAAATATATAAGTATATATATATATATATATATATATATGTGTGTGTGTGTGTGTACGTACAGATTGAATGACTCATTATACATGAATACATACGTACATACATACATAATAAGACCATACAAATTGCAAAATACAAATATAATTTTACTTTAGCATTTATATAACACCGGCCCAATAAATAATTTGCGTAGCTCTTTATCTATAATAAGATTTAAAATGGGTACGTCAAAATATTTCTTCCTCAATGTATTTAGAAAACAAAAAATAGAATACGAGATAAGGTTA